>VXBJ01000887.1:665674-682851 GCA_013400055.1 Nycticryphes semicollaris | reverse complement strand
GCCGGGCCCGGGGGAGGGGAGGAGGAGGAGGGAAGATGCTATTTTTAATCCAATGGCAGCGGCACCAGCTGCGACGGCGACACTCGGGGGTCCCGGCCAGGGCGGGAGGGAAAGAGGGAGGGGCGGCGGGGGCGGGCGGCCTCCGGCGGCGCCGTTGGCCTGAGGTGATTCCCGCCGCGGGCGGCTGTTAGGTGAGGCCGTGAGGCGACCGCTCCGGCGGGATCTGAGGGAGACGGTCACCGTCCTCCCGCCAAACCACCGGAGCGGTTTGTAAACGGGGTAGGGAGCGGGAATGCCCGGGCTGAGGTGACCTGTGGAGCTGAGCGGTGCCGGTGGCCAAAGCCACCGTTCCCGGCTCGAGGGACAGTGCCTTCACTTAAAATCTTAAAATGAGCTTTTTTTTTTTTTTTTTTTTTGTGTTTNTTTTTTTTTTTTTTGGCGTTTGCCGTGTTTCTCTTTGCTTTTCACATCGAAAAAAATACTGTCAGGGGAAGGAGGAATAGACTGAAGTGACTTTGTAGCAAAAGAAACGTTGAGATAATACTTTCGTTGTTTAGTTTTGGTGGGTTTTTTTTTCCAAGTAATATCTAATAACTATTACATATGCCTGACAGCAACAGGGTTAAAAAAGTGACTGATCCAGTTAAAATGAAGATGTATAACGGAGATGAATAGCCTTCCACCCACAGTCCACATTATATCCAAGAATTCATCAATCACTTCCAAGCAGGCGAGGGGAGCTTTGCTTTGCTAGAACTGCCTGTTACCTCAAAAATTAAAGTTCAAAAAGGTGGATCTAGTCGAATCCCAACAGAATTGGAAAATGAGGAAAAAAAACAACCCCAAAACCCAACAGCATTGAAGTATCTTGTATAATATTGTATCCAGCTATGAAGAAGCAGGCCGTGACAGCAAACAGACCAGCGCGGTCTGTTCCCAGCGATTCTTCTAGCAAAAAAATAAAAAAATCAGGTGTTGGGAACAATGTGGTATACAGAGAGCAGAACATAATGTCAGTGGAATGTCCTTAGACTAACTCAAGAACAACTGGATGCTGAATAAAAACCACAAAATAACACAGGTTCGCCAGACAGTTACCACCCAGAGGGACGTGGACAGGCTCAAGAGGTGGGCTTGTACAAACCTCCTGAAATTCAACCAAGCCACGTGCAGGGGGTCCTGCACCTGGGATGTGACAATCCCAGGCACAAATACAGGTTGGGGGGAGAATGGCTGGAGAGCAGCGCTGAGGAGAAGGACTTGGGAGTGATGGTGGATGAGAAGTTCAACATGAGCCAGCAGCCTTCAGTATCGGAAGGGAGCTATGGGAAAGGTGGGGAGGGACTCTTTGTCAGGGAGTGAAGTGATAGGACAAGGGGGAATTTTTTTAGACTCAAAGAAGGGAGATTTAGATTACATACTAGGAAGAATTTTTTTCCTGTGAGGGTGGTGAGACACTAGAACTTGTTGCCCAGAAAAGCTGTGGCTGCCCCATCCCTGGAGGGGTTCAAGGCCAGGCTGGATGGGGCTTGGAGCAACCTGGTCTGGTGGGACATGTCCCTGCCCAGGGCAGGGGGGTGGAACTGGATGATCTTTAAGGTCCCTTCCAACTCTAACCATTCTATGATTCTATGATTTATTTTACCTGAGAAGACTTTGTGATTTTTTTAACGGCTTCTCTTGTGATTAAGTCAGCTTTTACAAACAATGAGAGCCATAGGACATACAAATGGTCAAACCTGAAAGATTGACTCAAGCAAATAGGACAATACAAAGCACTGATACAAAATCAATCAGAGTCTTTCTAATATTTGGCAGTGCTAGGAACCAGCAAGTGAGGCAGTCTTTGCTTAAAATAGCCTGTGCTTAATGTACAGAAAAAAGAAATATCTATGTGTTTTAACAGTTTGAAACCACATGATGATCAGGAGTCACTAAAGGACTTATTTCCTTAAAAAAAGTGGGAATTTTTAATATAGACAGGTAGCTTAGGGTTCCAAACTGTAAGAGGCACTTCTTATCACTCTCCTGAGGCATTAAATCCAGGGGAGCACCGTGGCCGGTAGAACCTGAGGAAGCACATCCCTCTAGTGGCACCAGCCTGCCAGATAAAGGTCGTCAAAAGCAGTGTAGAAAAATGGGTGTACACTTCTGAAAATGTAGGTATATGCAGGGTTGTCCTCACAGGTAGCTTGTCTTGTTATTTATTTCTTTATTTTTCCATGGCGAATAGCGGTTGCATGGCACATTTCCATATAAACTCTTTTGGTTTGCTTTTTTAATTGCAATTCACCCTTGAAAAGAAGCCTTCGAGTTACCCTAAAATGTTACCAGAAAGGTAAATGTACCTAAATGTTACCGGAAAGGTTTACCCCTTTCATCTCCAAAACCACTCAGGTGGCCTCTCTCTGCTAAACGCATCGGGAGTACAAAGTTTGAAGTTTGCATCTTGAGATTTTGCTGTCAAGACTTAACATCTTTATGCACTAAAAGTGAACAGCAGCAACAGCAGAAGACAGTATCTGTTCACCCGGAACCAAGAAGACGATCCATAAAATTCATTAACTACCAGCAGCCTTCAGCCTTGCTCTCCGGACAATTAACAACCTTCCAGTTCCTATTTTTCCCTTGTCCATCTTCGTAAGGCCGGTTACAGGAAGTAAAAAGCTAACAACAGTATCAATAACTTGAATATATTGCTAAAAATGTTAGATCTAGAGCAGTTATCAGGAAAATCCCAAGTTTAGTATTTGTCTGCTTAGGTTCTTTCTTGTTACGCTTTTAAACCTCATTTAAAACCAAACCATTAAAAATCCCCTAACCAACCAAAAAAAAAAAAATAACCACAGCAACATAGAAAGATGTTCTAGAAAGATCACCTTTTGGGTGATTTAGACAAAAAGCGTCCATTCCTGAAAGATGCACAGAATTCTGTCAGTCATCTTGGGAAGTTGGTTTTCTGCCATTGTTGTGGAGGCTTTTTTGTTTTTAAAGAGTCTTTAAGAAGTCTTTTGCAGACACAGACCGTGCAGAAGGTGAGAGTGGGGAAAAGGAAAGAGCAGACAAGCATAAATTACACATACTCAAGAGGAAAGAAGTTAAAAACTGGTGACAATTAATAAAGAACAACAGAGCTGACACTACCGGGGATGAAGGGAACTGACGTATCGAAGGACAGAAACTTTTGAGATAATGCAGAGAAAATGAGAGCAGATGTTGAACAATGTGCAAGATGGGAAGAAGATGGCAAAAGAATTTGTCCCAAATTGTAGATATAATCCTAATATCCCAGAGACCTGAAGACATTCTTCTTTCTTAAATTCATCTTCCACCAAATTATCTGCCACGAGGCGTCATGAAAGAAAAAAAAGGCAGTTTCCTGTACTTTGCATTTAAAACTTTAAACAGTAGAAATCATAGCATGAAGACTAATATTGTTTTACCAAATTGTTTCACATCTGTTGGGTCACAAAGCCCATTTTACACTGATGTTCTGGAGGAGTAACTGCTGAAAACGAATACAAGGCATTTTCTCTGATTAACAGCTTTAACAGCCGTCCCCAATTAACTGCCACGCGGTTTCTTTCAAATTATCAGAATCAACACAAGTGTTGTTCAGTTTTTATTCATTTTGGTGAGTAAACCAGCAGGATGTATATCATATAGCTCAGGCTCAATCTGTCAGGATGCTCTTATGATCACGCATGTCCCCTCAAAACTGTTTAATTGTCAGGTGTGGATTTCATAGAATTGTCAACCAGGTTTTTGTCAGGTGTTTCATAGTGATACCAAGGTCCGTCCCCCCGGTGCCTCATCAGCCTGCGTGCCTCCAGCTCCATCAGCCTGGAAAAAACAGAGCACCAGACACACTTTGATCATACACGTATCAGCGTTTAACATCAGGGCATTACCCATGACAGCACTGAGTTTAGCATCTATGCTTTATAAACACTACTGAAACATAGGCAATACCAAAATAGGAAGGGTTTGACTAAAGCACGTGCTGTTACCTCCTTCTATTTCCATTTTTTTCAGCAAGTTATCTCCCAAAGTGTAACAAAACTACTTGCAGGAGCTCTGTCACGGGGTCTTGCTCAGTAAGGGGCTAGACTGTTTTGCTGCATCTCTCAACTGAATACAAATAGGAGCAAGAAAACCAGAAGTAAACGTGATGGCGAGAAAGAGCTCTGCTCTTGTGGTCCCAACAGCAACAGTTCATGGAACTCAGAGTGTCTTCTACCGCCACAGTTTCCTCCAAGCATAGAATAAACTCAGCACAACGACGTGGTTGCTGCCCACAGGATTTCCAACAGTGACAAGGAACATGTCCAGTTCTGTCATCTGTCCTGTAGCTACTCAAGTGAGCCATGCACGTTAGCAGAGGCAAAAACCTGTCTGCTTCCCGGGTCAGGAAGACAGAGCTGAAGACACCTTTATAGATACAAAGCCTTTTGAAGAGACGCTGTTGTTTTACCTGCGTCAGCTACACTACGCAGCGGCATTTTAAAGCCCTCAACTACGTAACGTACCTCAGTTCAGTTTTCTTCGCTTCGACGTCAAGCAAAGCCATCTGTTTCTCATAGTGCTTTTCAGGGGGGTCGAGGAAGTAACGAGCTATCCAGCGACTTATAGGGTGCTGGGAAATGGAAAAGCAGAGATCATTCACACCATTTCCAAGTAGAAAGGTCATCGTAACTAAAGGATATTGTATGGTCCCAGTTCTACTGCAATGATACCCACTGGCAGGGATGTGGCCATCCTAATTATTGTACTCCACACATTTTACTCCCCAAAGTACCATGAGTTCTGGGCTCCCCAATTCAGGAAGGACAAGGAACTGCTGGAGAGGGTAGAGGAAAGGGCTACAAAGATGCTGAGGGGCCTGGAGCATCTCTGTGATGAGGAAAGGCTGAGGGACTTGGGTCTGTTCAGTCTGGAGAAGAGAAGGCTGAGGGGGGATCTGATCAACACCCATAAATACTTCAAGGGTGGGTGTCAGGAGGATGGGGCCAGGCTTTTTTCAGTGGTGCCCAGGGACAGGAGAAGAGCAACAGGCACAAACTTGTACATAGGAAGTTCTATCTAAACATGAGGAGGAACTTCTTCCCTGTGAGGGTGGCAGGGCCCTGGCAGAGGCTGCCCAGAGAGGTGGGGGAGTCTCCATCTCTGGAGACATTCAAACCCTGCCTGGACACATTCCTGTGGGACCTGCTCTGGGTGGGACCTGCTCTGGCAGGGGAGTTGGACTGGATGTTTTCCAGAGGTCCCTTCCAGCCCCAGAGCATTCTGTGATTCTGTGAAGATCAAGGCCATCCCTAACATGCCACCCTTTTATACGTTTCACTCACTTTGTAATATTCCCAGTACTCTGGAATATAACCTTCAGGAATCTCCGCAAGTTCGGCTTCACCTGACAAGGAAAGGAAGGGAGGAACATTTAATTCAAGTATTTATTTATTTTTTTTTAGGTAGCTTCTATTCTGTCTTTCACTTGAGGAAATGATCATTATTTCACATGGAGAACACTTAATCCCACAATCTGTGCTCTACTCAGAAAAACTGGGCCTGTAATTTTTCCGGGCACTTCTCTCAATCCTGCACATACCTAATTCATGGACTTTAAACCACACAACAAGAGGGTGAAATTAGCAGCCACACAGAAGAAATAACTGTGTTTAAGACCTCAGAAATGCCCTTTAAAGGATATAAGCTGAAAGCTTGGATTTTTTTTTTTTTCTTAAAATTTCTCTACTAAAGTAAAAAAAAAACCAACCCTGTGTTAATAGAGATTTATACAGTTAATAATAGATTTAAAACACACATTGCCCAGCAGAAGTTTGGCTTTTTTGCTGGATAAAAAGCACCAGTTGCAGCGTATGTGGCCTTCTTAAAGAAGTATGTAATATTATCACAACTTAGGCTGTGGTATTATCACAACTCTTAGGCTTGTTTCATGGTCTTCCAAGGAGCCAGCCTTAAAAGAGCTCTCTTTTCTACTCAGCCTCCTTAGTTTCCCTTCAATAACTTTGACTTCACCTAGTCATGAGAAAACACTCACCAATGAAGATGTTGACGTACGTTATGAACAGTGCCACCGGGATTCCCGTCAGGAAAATATAGAACCTCTGTAGAGAGGATGAAAAGCAAAAAGAAACAGTATGTGAAGGTCAGCCTGACAATGTCTAGATGAAGTTGGTCTGAAAAGGATGAGCAGCCAACTAGTCTTAGGTCTGCATTCACGGGATAGAGGCGTTGTACATGCAGGCGTATTGCTGCTTAAAATGAGTTAATTAACAAAGTAGAATACAGGGACAGCGATGCTGTGTCGGCCCACGAGCTGATTTAGTTCAGCTGGCAGTCCCTGCAGGGGGCTGAATGCTGGTTCAGCCACGACCAGCTCCAGCGCTGACCTGGGACGAGGCACTGACACCGATGTGAAACAACCCGGTGTAAACACCGGCTTCGGGAGCTGCGGAAGGCAGAGGAAGCAAGGCTGACTGCACAAAGGGAGTTGTATCAGGCTGGCTGGTACCCAACATAATAGGCTTTATCCGAAACTTGGCTTTTTAGAGGTCAAATGCAGGTCAGGCTTCCCCAGTCTAATCTCTGGTATTAGTGTTTTAAATAACTGAGGGCAAAAACCCTGCAGAAGAGTAACCCAATACGTCTGAAAAACGAGGATGGAGTGGAAAGCACTTACAGGTTACGTATATAGGAGCACAGACACGTACCTTAAGGAGTGCTCAAAGCACTTACAGGTTACGTATATATGAGCACAGACACGTACCTTAAAGAGTGCTCAAAGCACTTACAGGTTACGTATATATGAGCACAGACACGTAACTTAAGAGCACTCCTACAGCATTAATTTAAGCTCCCAGCACAGTCTTTGCCATTTCGCCAATTTTGGATCTTTTATCTTCATCAGCCCTTGAATCTACAGCATAAAACAAACAATTCTTTGGGAGGGGGCTGGAAATTCTTGTCTACGTGAATGGGGCCAACCACACTTTAGATGCTGTCACATAAACAACACAGAAAATTGTATTTCTGACACTGCAAGGGATGCGTTAAACTGAACGTAATAAATTTGGTCTTAACTCACCAACAAGTTGAGAAATCGAGTATCATAAAAACTCGTGGCCTTGATAATAAACATTCTCTTCCCATGGCTGCTGCTGTGTCGTACAGGAGCTGAAAATCAAACCAAAGTAATATGGGGTGGTTTTTTTCCTCCCTTTAGTAATTGTGCCAGGATAAGGTCAACCCTGCCCACGGGGAAAAGAGGAAAGCAGCACACAGCAGCGTGTGAGGAATACAAGCTGGTTTTCCACAGGATATCAATGTTCCCAAAAGCCTGACCGAACCAATTTCCCATTTTGCTAAAACCCACCTATTTTTCTTCTACCTGTGGGTACAGAGCCACCTGTCAGTCCCCACTAATAAATGACAGAACGCCGTTACGCAGGGCCGAGGAAACCCGGTGTGTAGGGAAGCTTGGCCTCCCGCTAATTCCCCTCCACCGTCTACCCAAGAGCTGCCGGTGTCTCAGAGAGGTGGGAGATACACGGTGCACACACACCCCCCCGAGGCGAGCACCCCTCAGCTGGGGTCCCCCCCCATCTCCTCAGCGGGGTCCTTCTCAGCCGGGGACCCCGGGACTGAGGGCCCCCCCCTTCTCCTCAGCCGGGGTCCCCCTTCTCCTCAGCCGGGACCCCTCCTCTCCTTAGCGGGGTCCTTCTCCTCAACAGGGCACCGCGCTCTCCTCGGCCGGTGCTCCCGCTCCTCAGTAAGGTGTTGCTCCTCAGCCGGGGCCCACTCCTCCCGTCCCCAAGGTCACCTCGCCCCCGGCACACCCGCACCTCCCTCACTCCCGCCGCCGCCGAGGCCCTACCAACGGTGCCGGGGAGGCGGGCGGCCCCAGCGAGCCAGGGAAGGCGAACGCCGCCCGCCGCGCCGCTCGCCGTCCGCCGCGCTCCCCAGGCAGCCGCTGCCCGCAGCAGCAGGCTCATGGCCGCCATAGCTAGAACTGGCGCGGAAGGCGGAGCCGGCGGCTACGCTACTCTGCGCAGCAGGGTGAAGCTAAGCGGCCGCCATTTTGGAAAAGGGCAGACCATCGGCCCTCTTTCCGGTGCAGGGCATTGTGGGAAGGGCGGCCGGGGCAATGGCGGCTGCCGTGGCCATGGTCGCCTTGTGTCGGCGCCTTACCGGTGCTCTGCGGCTGGGCTCTGCGGCGGCCGGTTTCCCCGGGTGAGCACCGGGGCGGGGGAAGCCGGGGCTCGGGTAACCGGCGCCTTGCGGGCCGTAGCGAGTTCCCGGGGGAAAGAGAGCCTCCCGTAGCGCCCTTGTCCCCGCGTTGGCCGGGTGTCCGGAGCGGCGGGCAGGGCCGTGGGGTGGTTGGAGGCGTAGAGGCGGCGTGAAGCCGAGCCCTCAGCGCATCGCTGCTCTGCAGTCCTTGTGCTTCGGCGTGGGACTTTTCCTGCTTATACCGTGCTTATATATAACCGCTTTTGCCGTTTAGTTAAAATCGGCGTAGGAGTACATTTACATCCAGCGTAGCTCAAACTTATTAGTTCTTTTAATTTTCAAGTGTGTGTTGATCCCTGATCAGAGATAAAGGAAAGGAGGAAACAACACTGTGACATGTCTATTAAGTGACACTTTATGAAGAGCTGAAGTTGCATATTTAGCCCCTCGACCACAGTATTCAGCTTTCTGTGGGACCTTTTATCTGCCATTATGAATAAAAGAAACACTCTTGTTTATCCAACTGTTATTTTTACTATCGCATCTAATTTTCCTGTTAATTTTTATGCAGATTGACCCAGAGCCTACTCCACAAGAACCTAGGGAAAGCTGAGCCCCTCCATCAGCTGCGGTTCCTCCACACTACTCTGGCTCGGAAAGGGCTGGAGGAGTTTTTTGACGATCCCAGAAACTGGGGAGAAAAAACAGTAAAATCTGGTGAGTTGTATTTAGCATTTCTGATGGTGATTTTTGAGCCGAAATCTGACCTACTCTCTTCTGTTACAGGAAGCATTCATACTGACATAAAACTTAGGGGTTTAGATGTACATAACATGTATTTGTGCTTTTTATGTCTGTAAGTTTTATTTCTGCCGTGTTTAGGAAAGCAAATAGCTATTAGGCAGCAAAATACTTTGCTGTAAATCCTCTGCCTTGCTCTTAATTGGGTGTTCCACGGGAGAGATGTTCTTTGATGAAATGCTCAGCACCAAGGGTGAAAAACATTTCAGTGTAAAGATTCAACTTAGGGCTTTCTCTGTGTTCAGCCTTTTACAAACAAATAAACGCTCTATGTTACCTTGTTCCCTTTTTAATGTATTTGTGTATTTGGAGCAAAGCTGAATATCTACAAGAATAGTTTTCCAAGAGGTGTTTTTTTGTTCTGCTGACTCAGTTGAGCCTGCCTAAGGGCTGGGCTTGGGTTTTTTATTTTCAGAAATAAGAGAACTTTGTTCTATTCAGTTGATTATTTCGTGTTGGTTTTGTGACAGGGGATGCATGGAATATAAATCAGCTCAGGGGCAAGAGCAGCGAGGACTTGCACAAACTTTGGTAAGTGAGTTTTTGTGAAGTAGCTTCTTTCCAAGCAGCTAAAGAATTTAACAGGCAGGGATCAGCAGCTCCCCCCCTGTCACCCTCTGCTGGCTTTTCTTTACTGCTTTTCAGTATTTTTTTTGTTTGCTTTTTTACATGAAGGTGGTGGGTATGGGGTATGGGATACGGGATGTGTTGGACAACTTTGCACTCTCTGTCCAGCAGGGGAGTGAGTGAATAATTGCCAAGACATCTTGAAGTGATTTCTGAAGCGCTGTGCTTTCTGATCTAGGTATGTCCTGCTGAAGGAAAAAAACATGCTGTTAACTTTAGAGCAAGAATCGAAACGCCAGCTCAAGCCTATGCCAAGTCCAGAACGATTACAAAAGGTAACTTTTTTTGTACTGGCTAAAAATGCAACTCCAAGTGAAATTGCTGAGTGAAAGGTGAAATCTGTGTAGATTTGCTAAAGACCATTTTAAAAACGATTTCCCTGATTTTAGCATAAGCACAAACACTGTGCTCAAGCAATTACAGTGGGAAAGACCTCTCCACCTGCGAAATAATCACAGAGTATCAGGGATTGGAAGTGACCTTGAAAGATCATCCAGTCCAATCCCCCTGCCAGAGCAGGTCACACAGGAACGCATCCAGACGAGTTTTGAATGTCTCCAGAGAAGAAGACTCCACAACCTCTCTGTTTTCATGCTCTAGAGGATTTCTAGAAAATTCCTGCTAAACCCTTCACAAACTGTTTTGTTCTAATCTCTTAACTGTTGCCAGCTTCTTGCCTGACACCATCTTCTCAAAAGTTGTGTCTTTTAGTTCTTTGCCATCCTTGCTTTTGTCATCCCGTACTTCTTTGGCATCGTTGTGATTCTGCTACTCATTTATTGAATTCTTTCCTCAGTATCACCGAGAGCTTTATCTACTTAGAAATCATCTGCCATCTCTATGCGTATGTCTTACAGATTTCTTCAGTCTCTTTGGAGAGTAAGCCTTGTGAGGAGCAGCTGAGGGAGCTGGGGGTGTTCCTGCAGAAAAGGAGGCTGAGGGGAGACCTTCTTGTTCTCTCCACCTCCCTGAAAGGAGGGTGTAGCCAGGGGGGGTCGGTCTCTTCTCCCAAGGAACAGGCCATGGGACAAGAGGAAATGGCCTCAAGTTCCACCAGGGGAGGTTCAGATTAGAGATCAGGAACAATTTCTACAGGAAAGGGTTACTAAGCCTTGGACTGAGATGTTTTCTACAGGAGTTGAGGCCCCATCCCTGGAGGGATTGAAAAACCGGGTTGATATAGTGGTTAGAGACATGGGTTAGTGATGGGTGGTTGGTTTTTTATCAGTTAGGTTGCTGGTTGGACTAGATGATCTCAGAGGTCCCTTCCAACCTAGACAATTCTACAATTCTATAGATGGAAATCTACATTTTCACTGGCCAGCTAAATAATCCAGCTGGGATTCATTTCATATAAACCCCCCTATAGAAATGTATTTCATTAAAAAAAAATTTATAAAAATAGCCCCTATTTATCCAGTGAATTTGGAAAGAGTCTGACCTTTATACTGTTCCCCTGAATTTATTGGTATTTGTAATCATTGAACTGTTATTTGCCATCACGTGCGAGTGCATTATGATCTCTATGTTTTGCGTTGGACCTGGCTTTATTTGGTCTTGTCACTTCATCGCTGTTACTGAACACTGTGTCCCTCGTCCCACCTACAGATCACAGCGGAACTAGTTTCGGGAGGGACCGGAAGCGAGTGGCCCCAGCATTTCAAAAAGTCAAATTTTACTAATCGCCTGTTCGGTTTCGATTGAAGCACGAGAAAAGGAGAAGTCAAGCACCAGTTACATGCTGTGATCACACTGAGACAAAATACAACAACCTGCTTATTAAAATTCAGCCTAGCAGCTTCCCAGAGCACTTTATGTCTGGCCACATACAACGTGTGTTACTAAAATCCTTCCACTCCAGTGTCATGCTTAGGTCAAGGCAGCTTCCTGAGCGGCCAACAGGCATCGCTGAGGCTGTGACTGGACTTTAAATACCTTTTAAATTGTCAGCATTGGGGTTTTTTTGGCCCATCCTGAAACTATTTCCTGTTTTCAGGTCGCAAAATCTATGAAAAATATAGACTTGGTCGTCAGAGAAAGAGAAATTGCTTTGAGGCTTTTGCAAACCGGCCATGAGAAACCAGTACCTGGCGAGTGGAGACACGACTTCTTGGGCCGCACCTACTGGTATGGAAAAGGGAGCTTTTTGGTTCATACATATGAGTTTTTCTTGTGGTGTCTCTTTTTATCAGAAAATCCTTAGCTAATCAAGAAAGGCTGTATAGAAAGAAATGTGTTTTCTGGTCAGCGTTAAGGTTCTTCTTGAGGTTGGGGTTTTTTTTGTTTGGTTTCATTGTTTTTTCATGTGGTTATAATTGTTGTTACATAATTGGGTGGCAAACTCGACCAGTAAATATGAGAAAATTAGTTCTGTGTAACTGCTATGATTTCTGTAGCTGGTCTGTAACACGGGAATGAAAGGGTACCAGGGTTCAAGCTGAACCATCCAGATTTCCCTCCTTATAACACAAACTCCACGTATTGGGGGACAACCAAAGCATTGCATGAGACCACATAAACATCCCCTGGAATTCCCAACTGAGTCTTATTTAACTCAGAAGCTTCTACCTTTAGAATTATGTATTGTCTGGGTATTTCCAATAGTCTGTAACTTCGGGCGACGACGCTGAAGGTTCTGGCAGAACCTGTTATTTCATTAACCAGTATTTTACCCTCCTGAGCCTGGCATCTGAAGCACTAATTACAGCATTCAGCCCTGCAGGGAGAGTGGAGATAACAGAAGGTCACACATTATTCTAATGGTGAATTTGCAGCTGTTATTCATTTGTTTGCCTTTTCAATATAAATCAGCAGAGTACGAAATGCGCCGACCACTAGATTTACATCTCTAGGGCAAGGCTTCCATGCAGAGAAGTCCCCAGAGAAGGATTTGGAAGCCCAGTGCCCCCAGTTTAAGCATGAGGAAGAGGGGCAGATGACCCAAGGTGGTCTGTAAGCACACACAGAAGCCATGCCACACACCTAGCAGTAGGTCTGACACAGTCTGAGTGTGCTGGTGTCTGTAGGTAGGTCTGCATGAGCCCGTATGCACCAGAAACCCCAAAATAATAAAGAAAAAGTCTATATTTAGAGGGAAAGACTTCGGTTCAGGCAGATTTGCACTTGACATGACACTCCCAACGCTGGCATTTAAAAGAAAATTGCAGAAGAAACAAAACTCTCTTTACACACAGTTTGTTCACTGAAAATTTTCTTACAAAGAGTAACTTTAAAATATAAAGAATCCTTATCTATACTGGGCCCTCTCTTCAAACACCTACAGTTTTTAAAACAAGACCAATTTCCACAGAAAGGTGCTGAGCTTTTGGTTACAAACCAAGCAATAAAGCTAAAAGTAAATACTCCCGTGCTGTGATGTACCCCTCAGACCACTTCATCGCCCTGCTCTAACCAGGTGTAACTGGTAGAATCCAAGAATGGAGACCAAAAAAAACCCCAATAAACCGATAATCCCTTTCCTCTCTCTTTTAACAGGTACAGTTACAAGGAATGGCCAATACCTTGGTACTTGAACAAAAAATACAACAAGAGGAAATTCTATTACTTACCTCACGTGAATCACTTCATCAGGTAAAAGTTTTTTGACATTGAAGGTTACTTTCTGATCTGTTCCTCAGTCCTTATTCTACTTCACACGGTAAAAATAGTAGTAATCTTGTTTTTACAGCTAGTAGGCTGAAAACAAGGCTTTTTAGTTACACCTTGCTCTGGTTCTTATTTTGCTCTTCCCATCTTAGTTAGCAAGAGCTTTGGTTATCTGTGAAGTCGCACTGTAAAAGTAACTTTACGTGCAGCCTACGCGAGATCCTCCCCGAGGCTGGTTTTCTGTAAAACTCAAAAGCAGAAGAAAAAAATATAATGCTTTTGTGGGCATTTGTGCATATTGAAAGCAAATTAATACTGAAGTTCTTAATCACTGGGAGCCTCTATTTGACTAGGGGGATGAGCTCATTAAGGCTATTAGAAGCTCTCTGGAAATTAACCAACACTGATTTCCTTATTTCAGGCTCAGACTTGAAAAATCTTTACGTAGAAGGGCAAGAAGGCAAAACCTGGAGAGGACAAGGCAGAAGGTCTTGAAAAGGAAGTTCCCTCACCTCGCTGTGAAGTCTCAGAGCCAGTAACACACTTGAGATATCTGTATGACCAGAATGTGAAACAAGTTCTGAAAGCAGTGAACAACTCCACTGAGTGCTCCTGAGAGTCTCCATCTTTTTTGGTTTTTTCTTTTTTAATCTCACACTTGACCTAAATTAAACTTGTGATCTGGAATTACAAAGCAGCTTTGGTGCTTAACTCAAATTGATCCTAACAGTTGCTTCTAGAAAGAGAATGCCCTGGAGTTAGAAGGGACCTCTGGAGATCATCTCCTCCAACTCCGCTGCCAGGGCAGGTCCCACATGAACGTGGCCAGGAGGGTTCTGAATGTCTCCAGAGACAGAGACTCCCCCACCTCTCTGGGCAGCTTCTGCCAGGGCTCTGCCACCCTCTCAGGGAAGAAGTTCCTCCTCATGTTGAGATGGAACTTCCCTATGTACAGGTTTGTTCCCGTTCCCTCTTGTCCTGTCCCTGGGCACCACTGAAAAAAGCCTGGCCCCATCCTCCTGACACCCACCCTTGAAGTATTTATGGGTGTTGATCAGATCCCCCCTCAGCCTTCTCTTCTCCAGACTAAAAAGCCCCAAGTCCCTCAGCCTTTCCTCATCACAGAGATGCTCCAGGCCCCTCAGCATCTGGGGAGCCCAGAACTGGACACAGTACATCATTGACAGTGAAAAGCAGCAAGTGAGTGCCAGATGAAAGTATAAAGTCTCAGGATAATATTTGCCTGCTTTCGTTTAACAAATACGCATTGAGCTCAGACAGAAAGATGAGGGCCTGCTCTGCACATGAGTTACATGTGCCTTCTGCATCAAAATGTGGGAAAATAGGCTTTTTGGTCTCCTACAAGGAACTTTTTCCCTGCTCTAAGTCTGGTTTGTTAGAAAGCATGAAATAGTTAGCTGTGAACTTTTAACTGTGCAGTCTGTATACTTAGCTGTCTAGGTACAAATTCAAACTTTGTGGGATGCAAAATATTGGAAATAGAGACGATTTGAAGTAGAAAGGTACCATCAACTGAGAGCTGGAAACACCTACTTCGTGAAAGCTTTTAACCTTTGGATGAGGTCGTGTAGAAACTTAGAATAAAGTCACAAATACAGGAATTAAATGTGCTACAATATAATCTGACAAAACGCTGGGAACTCCAAGGGAACCAAAACTGTAGGAGACGGATGGATCTATCTCCATCATCTTGACCTTCAGTTACTCCTCTGCATCACACAAAATACCCACTTCTTACACAAATTCTTTAGTGGTGAGAAAACCCCAGAGAGCATTTTGCTCTCCATATGGTGCTGCAACACTCACAGATACTGCTGTTGTAGTGCAGCTCTTCTAAGATAGAACACAAGATAAAACGTCGCTGAGACATAATGAAACCAACACAGAAGGAAAGCTTAAAATGCATAGTCCCAACCCAAAGAAAAAGCAAAAAAAGCCTACTTTTAGCCTACTAGAAGGCTACTGTCTGCACTTAGGAGTTACAAGCTGCCCAGTCAGCCTCAGTACTTCACAGTAACTTTATAAAGTATTGCTGAGAGCTGAGAGACCAGGTCAGGTGAGGTTCTACACTACCTGAACACAAACTTCTTCCAGCTGGTGACTTCTGTCACCTGGTGTAGCTGACTTGACTTTTCTCCCGCACTATGAGGCAAACTTATCTGTCAGTNGGAGTGGGTGGGGATCTGGAGCAGGTAGGAAATCCAGAATAAACCTAGATATAGTAAAGATTCTAGATCTAGAAAAAAACTAGCAACTTTGAAGAGCGAACTAATAATTATCACAATAGGACAAAACCAGGCTCTTTTGATAAATGCCTTTATTTGGAGGTAATGTGAAACTCTCAACTCGAGGCCTCATCATTATTTACCCAGAAGGTATTAGGATGTGAAGAACGTAGCAGTGTTGTTCTAACCTGGGTTTGGGGTTCTGTTTTTAAGTCAGTTAAACGCTATTTGGTTTTTCCACAGCTTTTAAGGTAAGGAGCAAAACTTTGTTGTGTCTCAGTAAGGAACATAAGACAGTTGGAGACTAAAGCTTAACAGTAACACAGAGCTGCATCTCCACAGCATCTCCTCCTCCTCCCTCTGCCCCTCAGCACACTCCCCACGCCAAAGGCAGGCACTTACTGACCCTGCGGTGAGTCAGCCCAGGGACCAGCCTCCCGGAACACGCCAACAAGCCACATCCTCAGCTCTTCTAGGACTACACTCCTCCTCCTGGAGAGACTCTTCTTCACCTCAACTGCCCTGGCTCGAGCAAGTTTTGCTTCTCACCTACATCACAATGGCATGAAATACATTCTGAGAGATCAGGTGGAAAGCACTGATTGTTTATGGAAATGAAACTGCTCCAGAGCAGGAAATCAGCAAATCAGTGCTTCAGAGAACATTCACTACAGGGAATGTAACACTTGCACCGGAGAATGAAAGTCACACCAAACTCAGTCACTTCATAGTGATTACTAAATACAGACTTTCCATTTTTAAAACAGAAGAGTAACTTTCTCTCCAAGTACTCACAAAAAAATTGCTCAAATATAGAAGGTGAGATTTTTTTTTTTGTTTTAAAGACAGAAATAAGAGCAATTTAAGGCCAAAGTACCAGCAAGGAAGACTAATATATGAAAGTAGACAAGAGATTTTTAATAAATTTGCATGGGCATTTGCAAGTTATGCCTCTATTTGCTAAATTGTAAAGCTGTTCCCAGGAAAAGATACTAGAGAAAAATAGACATTTATACAAAATTATAAAATGCTTGTTAGGTGAATTATTGCTTTACAAGGGATGTAAACATCCTTTTGCTATGATAGTACCAATTAGGTCTCTCAATATTTCTAAGGTTTGTTAAAATGGAACTTGAATTATGCAAAAAATCCAATATAAACTTTCTACAAAAGAGTCCATCCCATTCCTGAGTCTGCTAAAGCTATGAAACAGAAGGAGCACTGAGCAGGCAGCCGTCGGCACAGTGAGAGGTCTAAGGACATTTTCTTTCTACACACTGTTTTCCTCCTTCTTCGTATTCTTGTTTGGAAATCCACATCTGTTGGAAAGTACCCTACAAAAAACCAAACCAAAACAAACAAAACAACAAAACACACGGTAAAAAAAACAAATCAGAAACCAAAGGAAGGTTAAATGAAACATGATGAGGCCCCACCTTGAGGGCTGTGTCCAGTTTTGCACCCCTTACCCACAAAAAACCAAAAGCCATTGAGGGGCTGGGGACGGCCCAGAGAAGGGCAATGGAGCTGGTGAGGGGTCTGGAGAGTAAGTGTTATAAGGAGAGGCTGAGGGAGCTGGGGGTGTTCAACCTGGAGAAAAGGAGGCTGAGGGGAGACCTTCTCACCCTCTACAACTCCCTGAAAGGAGGG
>VXBJ01000887.1:616126-665637 GCA_013400055.1 Nycticryphes semicollaris | reverse complement strand
GGGTGTCGGTCTCTTCTCCCAAGGAACAGGCGATGGGACAAGAGGAAACAGCCTAAAATTGCACCAGGGGAGGTTCAGGTTGGAGATCAGGAACAATTTCTACATGGAAAGTGTTATTAAGCCTTGGACTGGGCTGCCCAGGGCAGGGGTTGAGGCACCATCCCTGGAGGGATTGAAAAGCTGAGTTGACTCAGTGCTTAGAGACATGGTTTAACAATGTGGGGTTTTTTTATCAGTTAGGTTGACAGTTGGAGTAGATGATCTTAAAAGGTTCCTTCCAACCAAGACAATTCTATGATTAACTTTCTGTAGGAGGAAAAAACGAACAAGTCTTTATGTTAGAGGAGGCAAGTTATTTTTTTGAATGGAAATGCTCCTGTTGTCTTGTATTTTAAATAGATTCTTTCCACTTTACCATGAGGGTAGACAGTATTACAATTGCTATGGTAGCACACACTGCAGCACATGCCCCTGCAGCACTAAATTTTTGGGTGACAGAGCTGCTTAGAGTAGCAATGTAATAACATGGGTTTACTAACCAGAGAAGCCAAAATGGAACCACCAATCCATGAGCTGAACCTCCGCTCCACCGTTGTGTTGTTCGCTATCAACTTCAGGCGCATGCTCTGAGCAGAAGAGAAGGTAAAAACGAAAGAACAATCAGACAGATTGTAGGCAGGTGACCTTCAGGGAGATGAGAAGGACAGCACAAGGAACTGGGTGTATATACCAACATGCAGGTGAAAAGGGCTAATTTTATTAAGCTTGTAATAACGCTCATCTGCCCTGTGCTTGGAATTGAAGAATAGTGATAGCAGTACAGAGTACGTGTGGCTTTTATCTTGTCTCCCAACAGGGAGCAGCAGCAAATGCTTAAAGCTAGAAATAGGGCAGGTAGGGAGCAGTAATAAAGTATATATATGATATACAACATATATTGTCACCTCCTACACTTGTAATGCGCACTGGGACTAAAGTGTCTAATGTTGCTGTACTTGATCCATCTAGTCCTTTTTGGACTCATTCATTCCTTTTGCTTTCAAAGTGACTTACCGCAGTAAAAAAATCTGAATTTCAGTGGGTTCCTCCCCAGCTATTACAAGAAGCAGCGAGTAACTACCTTTCTCAGGTTCTCATAACATTCATGATTTCAGAGTTGTTCCAAGGAGAACATTATTCCACGAATATTCAAGAAATACAAGCTCTGTGTGCTCTCACCAACACAGGTGTAAATAAAGTATTAATACTGTCTTTGACATCAAGTGATTTAAAAAAACCCATAAAAATGAAGTACACTAAATGACCAGGTTTTATCTACGAGTGGGCTGTGTTGTCTGTAGAATCCAGGAAGAACTATTCCCGTGAGGAAGTGACAAGACCTCAGGCAGAATGACTGAGTGTGCCTCAAGTTAGTCAGTGGCACTTCAGCAGAGGCCACCAAGGGAAATGGTGACTGCTGCTTAGGGACAGTTACAGAATTTAGAACCACCATCTGAAAGCAGGAAGGGAGAAGGCAAACATTCAGGAAGAAGTTACAGTATCTCAGTATCTACTGAAATTCCTTCCATAGAAAAACTTTGCAAGATTTCTTTCTTTTCTTTAGAGAAGGAAGAGATTTTTTTCCCCCACAGGAACCCAGCAGCTGAAGAGATTTCTAACAAAGCCAACCCTTTGGTACATGCTCGTGTGTTTGTGTGGCAGAAAAGCAGAATGATAAGTGACTCCATGCAGCACTTTAACGAGTTGTTTTACCGGTGGAGTTTTCTGAGACAGCTCTCTGTTCAATCTGTCTGTGAAACTCTGGATTAGAGTGTTTCCTCCTGCTACAATCACGCTGCCATAGAGGCCCTAGAAAGAGAATAAGCGACCTACAATATTAACTCTGAAATAATTCTGAAAACAAGTTTCACAGAATAGAGAGGAATGGCACTCAAGTACAGATAACCAACAGTGATAACACATCACTTGATGCCAACAGTATTACTTTTCCCAATCCAATTAATTTTTAATTACTTGAAAAATATTTGAAGACAGCTTTATACTCAACCATCCAAGACAGAAGCCATGCAATTAATGATTCTAAGTTATTTCACAGAATATTTTCTACTGTAGAGAACTCTACACCTACAGATACTTCCTGTATCCAAACTGTTGGTTTCCTTACAGATGGATGTTCCAACCACAAAGGAACACCCCAGAGCACTGCAGCAGGTTTCAGTCTCACTAACGCTGCAGCTGGTGAACACAACACAGGGCCTGGCCCTGCTCAGCCAGCCTGACATGCCAGGAAGGAGGAAAAAGAAGAGTATTTCAAACAACCCCCATGCAGTTTGTATCAAACCTGAATATTTTCAAATTGACACCTGAGAAAGTTAGAATGTAGTTTTAAAAAGGAAGTTGTCCTTTGAAATGTCTTTTCTTTCTTCTACTCTCTACTTCCTAGATGTAACTGATCATAAAGAATTTCTGTCTCCCACACCCAAAAACCTGAAGATAACACTCAAAGTTATGAACATAAAATGCTCATCTGCAGCCAATCCAATGCACATTATGCAGTGCCAGCCACAGAAGCTGGACATTATCTACTTATAAATAGGTAGAAACACTGACTAAAAAGTGAAAATCCCGATTTAGCACTTTGTAAGACAAACTAGTAATTCTACATGTTCCTATATGCAAATATGTACTACTTATGAGAATTATTCTAACATGTTTATCATTATCCAAGGAAATCCACATTTCTTCAGTGTTCTATTCCCACCCCCACCAAAAAAAAAAAAAAAAATAAAAATCAAAAGTCCTATCAGCACAAAAATATCTATGCCTTAAAATAAAACATGTCTGACTAACACTTACCGGCCTGATGTCGATATCACACATTCCAACGCTTGTTGTGACAACGTGGCTCACACCCAACATCGTGTTACCAGATAAACCCTAGAATTAAAATTAGTAATCTACATATCATCACCTCAAAAAAGCAAGGCACAGAGAAGCCCTGAATGAGTTGAGTTTACAAGTATTACTAGAGGGGGAGCTAAGCATTTTTTTTAGGGAAGGAAAAAAAAACCTCAAACCCTATTTTCCCCATTCAGATCATGACCACCCGGGTTGAGCTACATTTTGTCCTTTGCTCCCCCAGCCCTAAAACACCCCAGGGAAACTGTCCCCCCAGGAGAACCACGCCGTGTAAACACACACATACAAATCACAGAACTAGGAACAGCATACAAAAGGAAGCCATGGGATAATCTAGTAATTTAAAGTCTTCCAATTACTGTGCATCACAGTTACTTTACCTTTACATTAGAAGGGTCAAACAATCCCTCAGGAATTTTTAGACGCTCGGCACCAAAGTCACAGTTATAACCGTTGGGGAACTCGTAATGAACTGTTGGCATCTGCGCTGCTACCCTGCAGCAATTGTCAGAAGGTAACGTATTAAAGTGCAATGTAAACAGGACATTAAGCTATTTAAGTAGCATTATAAACCAACATTTCAACTGGAACACTGAACAATATGAATTAGTTTTGTATTCATTTCCAAGACGCATGAGATCATAATAAATATTATCGAGAGTCCACCACCTGGATCTACACTGTATTTCTGCTTCCAGAAATGAACAGATTTCATCTAAAAACTTCTCTAATAAACCCAGCCAACAGCAATAACAGGCTAAGCACCCCATGCACATCAAGATTCGATTTTACAAGAAGAAAAAGACAGTGACATACTGTTCATCATAAGTTGAATCCGATACTTGGAGGACGGAAGCTTGGAAGTCCTGAATGACACACTATGGAGTTAAGAATAACATGGTTATAGGAATTTCAGTCTTCAGCTTGATAAATGTTATACAATCGATACTGACTTGAAGATTTTCTAGTTCTTCAATAGGAAAACCTGATACATTCTCAAACAAAACCTCTTTATGGGATGCCTAGGGGAGTTTGTACTTACATTACACATGTAGTTGTGCCAAGACCTAGTGACCTGAGGTAACTTCTCTTTTCTCTTCCAATTTGCTGGTGACCCCTCACGAACGGCCTCCTGAGATTGCAGGAAACGTGACCATCAGTTAACCATTTAAGCCTCTCCCCAGGCAAGCACTTAATAAAGAAAGCTATTTTCCCACCTTTGAAGCAATCATATATGGAGGAATTATCTCTATGTTCATTTCCTGAAACAATTCCCGGCACTGCATAGTAATAAAGTCTCCTGCAAGTGGTGATTTTACAATACCTAAAGGACAACAACAAAAAAAATTACATAGAGAAAGAGAAACAAACAACCAAAACCCCCCCAACCAACCTAGAAAGCCCTGAAATCATGAATAAACTTTCCCAACAAACTATTTGTCAGTGAACACCATTAGGGGTGTTTTCCAGATTTAAGGGGATACAGCTTTGTTGTTTTTGTATCTGTATAAAAGCAGGAAGAAAACCAACTCCACCTTGATACTGCAATGCTGTTCTCCAGGGAAGTTTTTACCTTGCTGAAGTACGTATCCATCATGCACTGGAATAGCAGTGGTGTGTGTTGCTCCACTATCCAAAATCAGACCTGTAGATCTCCCATTAGCAAAGCTAATCAAAATGATTAAGGAAAATATTGTAATTGTCACCTTAGGAAAAAAAAATACTGCCATGCAATTAAGAACAGAATTAGGAATGAAGACCTCCAATGTGTTTTCCGTTGGCTCTACAAAAGGATTTGCTGTTTTCCAGTCAAACCTTCCTATGAAGTGATCACCTCCTAAAGATAATGACTTTAAAAGTCTGTCTGTGAACTACCTTGAGCTTTGGATGAACAAAGGTGAGATTTCAAGTCAATACCATGCAGCAAGTTCTAAGTATATCCAATTCACTTAGACTCTGAAGCTGAAACATATTATTAGTTTAAAATAACAACAAATGTTCATCTTAAGGCTATGGGAACTTCAAGCTCTAATTACTGTATTTAACAGTCAGGACAAACATCATTTCAGGTCTGTAATATGCTTACCTATGGCATACAATGTGGGGAAAAATAAAATAAAAGAGAGAGACTGCCTTCAAGGAAAGCAGTCAGATTGGGAGAACTTCAAAACTGAGCTCTAAAGCTCAGAAACAGAATTTATTTACTTCCTCCTTAGATCTTTTCAGTGAACTTTCCCATAAACAAGACATACTGCTATACTAGGAATAGCCTAAAATAAGTTTTGTGTCATTCTGGGGGGAGAGCAGTGAAACATTCCAAAGGATACGCTGTCAGGACAGCGGTTTTACACAAGAAAAAAGCAGGGATGTTGTAGTGTTCAAACATCAATTCAGTCAGCTTTTCACGCTTTGCTCTAGTATTCCACTAGAAGAAAAGAAAAATAAGCCAAACCACAAAAAAAAGACCAAAAGCAAGACATGTTTATCCTGAGGATCATCAGAGCACACTCAAAGAATGCTAACATAATAAAAAGGTAATTAGAATTATTATAGCCACAGTTTCAAATTATATAAAAATTCTATGGAGATATTTCTAGTAACTTTAGAACTTTTTATATTCCATATCGTCATACATTAATGCTTCTGTATCACACAGAATTAAAAAAGTATCCATTTAAAAACAGAGAAAGACTTCTGAAAAATCAAGGGTAAAAGTGATACACACTTTTACTGTTAGGACAAAGATTTCCTTATGCTTCTACAGCTCTTCCAGTATCAGTCTCTCCAAGAAATTTCTAAAACGAGTAACATGTAACGAGGGGAAAGATGCATGAAATAACCTGCCCAGTTGAAAGAAAAACAAATCCAGTTTTTCCTGTTTCCAAGGTATCTTCCTACAGTTCTACCGCAGTTGCAATTAAGCCAGGATATATATCAAATATTCTACACCTGACTGAAAACATCAAGTTTTTCCAAGCCCATACATTACAATATGATTAGTTCAGTAAGGAGAATGCTAATGGGAACCTCTGATTCAGAACAGAGGTTCATTGAGTCATCAAACATGAAATAGCTATTGCAAATTCATCCATATTCCACAAGCTACAATTCAACACAAAGGAATAATGAAAAAGAAAATCCTTTTCAAAAGATTTTATTGAAGATAACAATAACTTTCGTATGGCATCTCTACCTTTTGAATTCTCACTTTGAGATCTGCCCTTCAAATGCTGAGTGTTATTAAATGACAGAAACTGTGCCCATGTGTTTTACCAGAAATTTGTATCTGCCCACTTCACTTACCTTACAGGCCCATTTACAGAAACAAAGACAGAAAAATTAAAACTTCTCCATTATAAATATTATTCTATATGTATTAGTCGCAAGGAAGCAACAGATTTTCAATGATATATCAGTAAGTATAACCTAGTACATAAAAAGACATCAAAATATCTTTTTGCTTTTATTCTAGGCAGTAAAGTGAGATTAATATTTTCTTTGTTAAGTGAAAAACAATAGTACTATAAATTATTTACGATGTGCAACTCATGCAAACTAGTTCAAATTAGGTTTTTTTAAGACATGTTTCTTAAACGGACTACTTTGCAGAACCTGTCAAAGTATTTCAAGTTTGTTATTTCTGCAGCTAAGTTCTAACACTCGTAACCTACAAGCCAATGTCAGACTTGCCCAAGACTAATGTTTGTGGAGTCAGCAAGAAGATACAGTTAAGACTTTTCAAAATGCAAGTCTGCTTTTACTCACCGGTGCTTCAGACATAAGGACAGGATGCAAACTTGCTTCAGATTTAATATGCATTTTGTAAGTGTGATCCAAAATTGCCTGGAAACTATCCCAGTCTTCAACTGTAAAAACATTGAAGGAAGCAGAGGAGTTACTTCTAAGTTTTGCTCCATTTCATGAATACATACAGGTTTTCCAATGCTTTTTTTTTTTATTGCATCAAACTCCTTAGTCAAAAGCTGTCCTCAGCTCACACCTCCCTTAACAGCTTTTCAGAGTTCTCTTCTCTGTAAACATCACGATCGTTAAATTTCAAGAATTATACTCAAAGTCCACCAGCCACACTACATGCAATTTCTAAATCCGTCCTTACAGTTCCTGTTGCCACTCACAGCATCTGTTTCCATGAAAGCTATGACTTTTTACAGCCCAGCAATGCTATTTTAAAAACAGGTAGAAAGAGACAGAGCACCATACTCATTCCATTTTTTAAAGGTGAAATGGCCTCCATATTTTCCCTCGGAACTCTCAGGGCATTGGTGTCTATGTAGTAAGTTGGGCCCCCTTGTTTGCCTTTGTCACCATCTATCTCCATCAGAGTGCTGCCATTGTCCCTTTCTAGCACCACACCAATGGCTGTTGGAAAATCAACCTGTAAGGCAAAAGGTAAGCAATATATGAGAATTATTAATGCTTGGAGTGGTGTTTTTGCTCCTAAATTTCAGAGCTTTCCTTATAGAAGAGGACAAAACCCAGCACATTCGGAAAACTCATAACTAACACGCAAGATCTAAGGCTTAAGTTCATGTTGTATTTCCATTGAGTAGCACAGATTCTCACCTTTGGACAGTCCTCGCCTGCATACCCTGCTCTCACTGTGTACGAGCCGATGTCAAAAACAAGAGCCCCAACTTCATCTGAAAAGATCATTAATAAAGAGACAGTGAATGGTTATTACACTCTATTACAATGTTGACCTTTCCCTTCCCTGTCTGGTTTGCTTGCAAAAGAAGAAAAGCAAGTCAAAACATCTTTTCTCCAAGGCAAGAAGAAATTCTGTTCAGAACTCCAGTTATCAGAGAGCTGTTAGAAGACTGAAGACAGGCTTTAATTAGGACACTGTAATACTTTCTTTTAGTGTAAGTAAAATGGGAATTTTAGCAGAAGAGAAACAACACAGTTGCATTTAAGTAGAAGGCAAAACTTTTGGAAAGTGCTAACTTAACAGTTGTTCGAATCCAGGTGAGCTCAGACCTCCCGGGGGTGATGAGAATTAGAAAAGTGGGCCTGAAAAGATCAACTCTTGCCAGTGAAGGCTGCCATACCTGTGAGGTCATCACAACACCTCACCCCTGCGGGCCCCAATCCTGGGTGAGATGCTCTGCACACCCCCAGGAAAACCAAAGCCTAAGACCAAACACCGGGACCCTGCTCCTCAGGGCGGGGTGGGCAGAAATGCCCTGAGAGGGAACGACACCCCACTTTCCACAGCGCGGGGGGAGAGGGGGTCTTTTGGGGCCAACTGGCACCCGAGCGGCGCCAATTCAGCCCAAGGCCGGGACTTGGCCAATCTCCGGATGAACATAAACAAGGCCTGCCACATTGCTGCGGGAGGGCTCCGGGGGTGGCGGCCCGCACTCCCCTCTGCTCCCTTTCCTTCCCCTTCCCTCTCTCCCCCCCGCGTTGCCCAGGGCCTGAGGGAGCGGCGGGGAGGCGGGAAGCGCACGGAGGGGGGGGCTCGCACGCACCGCCTCATGGGACGGGGCCGAGCTCAACGGTCGCGGGGCGGGGAAGGGGAACCGGGCAAAGCGCGGCGGTGCTGGACTCACCTCCCCCATACACGCCGCCGCTCATGGCTGCCGCTGGGCCCGCGCTGTCCGGCCCCACCGCCCGCCGGCTCCTCTTCTTGGCGACCCGGCAACAATAGCACCTTCACCCCTTTCGCCGCCAGCGCTCAGCCTAACCTTGCAGGCCGCCGCATTGCCGCCAATAGCAGCTTCAGCCGCTCGGCATAACGGCCAATCGCGGCCGGCTGGAGGCGGTGCCATGCCGCAGACAGCCAATCACAAGGCAGGAAGCGGAGGGCGGGCAAACAGGCAGGTCAGCAGGCGTGGGTGCAGTGCGCGGGAGCGGCGGTGTGAGGAGAGTGGTGAGGCGGGAGGTGTGAGGAGCAGACCGGAGGGGTCTGGGCGGGCGGATGGATGTGGTGGAGCGGGTGAAGGGGAAGGCTGCTGAGGTAGACAAAGCTACCTTGTGAGTCCTGAGGACTCGTGGGGTGGGCTTTCTGCTGGTGCCTAAGGGGACAGGAAGGAGTGGGGTGAGTGGAGAAGGTCCATCGTGTAACGGAGCAATAGTTACTGTAGCTGGGCCCTCCCTGGGTCCTTCCCCTGCTGCTATCACTGCTCCTCTGGGCTCTTCCACCGAGAATAAAACGTTTTTAAAGTACGTCTTTGTATCTCAGCCTTGTGGTGGTCCTTTCTTGCTTGGGGCACTCCTTTGCACCTCAGACCTTGGTCCCTGAGGTGAGTTGGAGGGCTGGTTTGCCAGCTTGGCTGCCTGTTCAGCAGTTCAACTCGTAATGAGGATTTTGGATTATGTTGTGTGGTGTCAGAGGTCTCAGCCAAACTCGGTATTCTGGCAGAACCACCAGAAAGGGTAAACTAGAAGTTGTTGGAATTAAAGGAATCAAAAGAAAGAGACCTCAGGCGTAACCAGAAGTTAGTATCAGAGAAAGCTCTAACTGGAGAATGAGGAAATTGGCTTAAAGTGCAATTTCTGGTGTGCACCTTTTTGAATTCCTATACGAGCTGTGTTGGGAGGGGGGGTTTTGAGGTGATGGAAAGTTTGTGTATGGCCTAGTATAATCTTGAGTGTTGTTTTCAAATTCGCATAAGATCTATAGCTTATTTCTGTAATACTGTAGTAAGGTTCTCCAAGTGATTAGATTTAGTCAGCATAATAGAATGCCATTTGATTTATTACCTCTACATTTACCTATAAAGTGTTACATAGCATAATGATTGATTTTAATAGCAATTAATTATTGAACTGTAAATGATAGAAAAGCGTTTTGTATATTTTTACTTTAAGACAAAAATAAGTGCTATGGGTCTAAATTTGTCTTATTTTGATAGAGAGTTCAGAGCTTCCTACAAAGCTTTGTTTTTTTTCTAAGTTGTGACTTAAGTTTCAATTGTATCTCTTATTCACACTGAATTCAATCACTTGTATTAAGGAAGTTTCTCAAGCTGTTGTGAATGGAACAGATTATTACAAATTCCAGCAAGCTTTATGCTAGTGAAAGAGGAAAGCTGCTTAGATGGGTTTTTGGACTACAGCTCCCAAGATGCTGCAGTTCTTATTAGGTTGGTGACTGGCAACCACCCGTTAAGTCTCATCCTGAATTAAAACATAGGAAAAATATTATAACCCAACAGTAAGGGGAGACCAGTTGGGTGGGGTTTTTTAAAGCACAATTATGAGAATATCAGGGGTGATTTGACTTACTGTCTTAAAGGCACAGAATTTAGTTTGACACACAGTTTGAGTCCTCTTTCTTTGATGAGAAAACATCATCATTTTACGCTATCATTAAGAAATTTGAAGTTTTCACATAAGTTATACAATAAAAAATGGAGATGCTAGCATTTGGAAGGTAAATATAAATACTGCTGTTTTACCATAAATACCTCATAAAGTCAGCGCACCTCAATTTTGTATTATGAGATCTTTTAAAGTTAATGTGTTATCATGATTTCCAGTATGTGGCACTAATACTCAAGGTAGAGTTGTTTGAGGAGGAGGAATTAATTGCCGGTGTGAAAAGCAGTTGAGAAAATTTGGAATTACAATGCCAGAGAATCTTCGTTTAGTTCCTGGTTGTTCTTACATTATTGTTGTAGTAATGGTTTATTGTATTGATATTAATTGATACTTTAAGGCAGATCTCTGCACAAGAGCTGCTTAGGATTGATCTACAAGCCAGAAACAACCACAGCGTTGTGCTGCTTTATTTTTTTTTTTCTTCCTTATTTCTTCAACACAGAAGAATTCCTGGTGATGCCATCAGCAAATGTGTGCCAGGGTGGATCAGCTTATGGCTGTGTGAGGCATGGAGAGGGGGCCTGCCTGTGCCTGACTCATCTCTGCTGCTCCAGTGGCTGATCGGGACCCAGAGTAGGAACCGCAAGGTAACACGCGCTGGAAATCACGCTGATATCTAGAAGCCTTGGGATTTGACAAGCGTAAGGAAATAAAGCCAAATCTATGTGATCCTGAAGAAGCCTGGAGGATATGGGGAAGGAAATTTAGACAGACAACAGTCTAGGTCTTACTTTTCTCTGCCTTGTGCTTTTATAGGCGTTTACATCAGTGGAAAGTGTGTAGAGCATCGTCACTGAGGTTTGATAACACTTTACAATGACTTTGCTTTACAGCAGGGTATTACCTTACTAAATTCAATGCACAAGAGCAACAGACTCCAGGCTTCTTTTTTCCAGCAGAGCCCAACCTTTCTTAAAGAAACACAAATCTAAGATTATGTCAGTGAATTCCTGCACATCATCCTATGTTTGCATAAGAGCAGGTGAAATCTGTTTTGCTGCCACTGCCCGTAACGTACCCAAATACTTTCGGGGTTTTTTTAAGTGTTTTGCTTAGTTTACTGAGAAGGAAGGATTTTAAAATCAAAGTAGATAGAAACGATGAATATATTTTGTCTAGATTCCCATATTGGTACAAACTGCCATAGTACCTCGGCAGGAGCTGCAGGTATAAATATACAATGGGTTATTCATAATGTCTGTGTTCTTCCTTGTTTCTTGATTGCAAAATGCATGTGAAAGGTTTTATTTTTCTTATTTTCAGAAGAGGTCTTAAATGTTTATCTGACCTAAAAAGATGTCTATAGATGAAAAAGGGAAAATCAATGTTAATACTCATTCACCCAAGGACTTTGTGTGGCCTTTCAACTTTCCACTTTATTTGCTCAAGTACTTGGGTACTTTCTCAATTTTAATACGTCCTTTCCTCACAGGGATGCCGTAAGTATAAATATGTTATTCATCCTCCTTCTGCAGAGAAGGAGCTAGAACACAAATTAAATGTTCAACCTCACTAAGGGGCCTCAACATTGCCACACCTGACCTTCAGGTTCTTACCAAGCACCGAGTTACATTTCATGTAAAATGTACTGAAGATGGACAACTTAAAACTGGGTTTGTGACAGCGTAACCACCGTACAGGAAGTTTGGGTTTAGAGGTTGAAAATGCCGAGGAGAGGAGATATGTCTGAAATCTGCCTGTGACTCCAGCAAGGCAGCCACAGGGATATATGTCCCACAATCTTCTTTTGGAACTGGTGTGTTTAACTTGTCCTTTTGTAAAAGATCCATGACTCACTTTTATTTTAGAACGTGATTGAAGGAAGAGGTGATGGTGCTTGCTGTTAATATACAGTCAACTTTCCATCACCAATAGATGGTCTGACTAGTTTTTGGAGAAGAAAAAAACCAATAGAGAATGCGTGCTGAGATTCCAGCTGACTCTGGCTGGAGTAATAGCAGCTTGGGTACACTGGAGAATGGGGGAGGGGAAAACCCCCATAGTGTTAGTGCTGCTTTATTGTTCTGAACGGTAAGTGGTTCCTGTGAAACCAGACGGGAGAGTTGCCGACCGCTGCCCTTGTGTAGCTCAGGCACGGTGTGAATTCACAGGGCCAGGTTAAGCGTGAAGGTGGTACAGCAACCTTTGCCTGGAACCAGTTCTGAGGTGAGAGGTCTGCTGGGTTAAGCCAGCCCTGGCCAGAACTTAAGTGGGCCTGTATTGCTTTTCTCAAATGAGTCTCTTGTGTACATCTGTCTTGCTTGGCTCAGATCTGGCAGCACTTACCGTTTCAGGCTTACTGCTTGATCTGTAGTCACTTTGGATTCTTGCAGGGCTTATTAGCTTGGCAGCTGGGCCAAACCTGACCTGGCTCAGTACCTCTCATCTGTACAAACAAAGCTACTTACAGTTGGGAAGCCAGCTTAGCCTGATAAACAGAAGATCTTTGTGTCAGCTGAGCCTTACCATTAAATGAGGCATTTGGATCCCCTGCACTTCCCACTGCTAGAAGGGAAATTTGGCTGTAATAGCTGAGCAGGTAGCGTGGAGTACAGATCTCCTGTTTCTTGGTCAGATGCTCTGTCTTCAGCTTGACAAGGTGCAAATTCTTATTCCCAGCTTTCAAGGAGGGTGCTGTGTTTCCTCTCCAGCAGTTTTGAAGTGTGATAACATGTGGCTAAAAATCATGGCTCCGTGCAGCCAGAGGTAAGGAATCCAAAAAGATAAAAGTTAATCCTGCTGATAAACCTACTCCTTGGAGAGAGAAGAGCCTCAAGTCCTTATTTCTGCATATACATACTTTATTGGGTAAAATAAAGCGTTCTTGGGGGTAGAGCTGTAGGGGTGTGCTAATCAATGATCTTCTAGAAGTTGTGACATTTTCTGTGTTACCTTTTTGGAACCCTGTTAGGCTGGGGATCTTTGCCTATTTTACTGTAGAAAGCTGTTCTCACTTGACATCTGGGAATGCTTGTTGTGAAGGAGAGGTTTTGGTGTCTCTGTGTCTATTCTGTACAACGTTCATTCTACCACCGGAACAGGGCATAGGCGAAGCAGGGGCAGAGACACTGGCAATCAACATCAGTGTAGGTGGCTTTGGAATGCAAACTAAAGTAGCATTATTTCAACTGAGTTTCGAAAAAACAAGGTGTCAGCCTGATTTTCTAGATTTATGTATTACTGTATCACAAAGAACCCCCACCTTAATTATAAAGGTAATAAGTTATAACCTTAATTACTAAATGGTACATCAGTGAAGAAAAATAATAGTATATTTGTTGGATGGGCATGTCTGCAAAGAGATTGCTGCTTTTTTCCTGAATTTGTTCAGGTCATTGCTATAACAAGTATGTACTTTGTCATCCAAAATGAGTATGTAGAGCAATGCAATTGCACTGCCGCAAGAAGTCTGATGCAGAAAAGGGTGTGCTTTCCTTCAGGAGAACACTCATTTATACAGGGAAGCTTAGGATTGCAGTGCTTTGAATATTTATTCACAGAAAATCTGTATTCTAGGGCAGTCACGCTACTACTGTTCAAAAGTATCAGCTCCTAAATTACAGCATCAGCACGCATCTGTATTAATGTGCTCCACTTGAAAAAGTCATCGGGGTGGTGGAGAAGATCTTTGCACTATTTGATGATTATGGAAATTGCTGTAACAGATAAGTTCGTGGCATTTTTAATAACTTCCTTGCAAGTGAAACTGAGAGGAATCAATGTTTCCAAGTCTTGTCAGGAAAAGATGTGGTTCAGTGCAGACCTAGACAAGATCTGTGGATGATGAGCTCTCCTTGAGTCCTTATACAGCAGCTTACGTGTAAGGGTGGACTCCATTATTTACTGCTTTATGTGAAAATTAGCTATGGCATAGAGCATACTGGCTGGGAGGGTGGTCAGGGGTGTTATTTCTCACAAGGAATGAACAGTGTATAAGGGTGCCACTCCAGCATAATCTCAGTATTTTGTATTTAGTCATTTCTTGCAACTTTTTAGCTATAGAAGGCTTTTAAGGGGTGAGTTTTGTTATCAGTTACAGTATTTATGGTATTTGGCTTTTTTTAACAGTCAAGAAAAATATATAGAGAAAACTGCCTAGCCCTGTGAGGTGCTTGTGGTAGGGGTGAAATAATATAAGCAAGCCTCAGGTATTTTGAAACTAGTGCTTTTGGGAAACTGGGCTTTTGCTACCTTTTTGATTACTTCCACAGATAATAGCAGATAACCCATCTAGAACACAGACTGCAGGAATATCTTTATCCTAGTGAGAGCTTTGATCAGATATTTGTGCTTTTGAGACACACGAAAGAATCCAAACATGAAACACAACTGGAGGAAACCAGGCCTTTTAAGCTGTATTTCCCAGTAGCTGCTTATTTTTTAATGGCTTGTTTAGATCTGCCTTAAACAAAGCTGTAAACACAGTTCCTCTAAGGGTATATGAGCGCTTTTGTGCTCGCTGGTGCTGGCACAGGGATAGCCAGTCCTAGGAACTTAAAATCTACATTGCTTACCAAAATAATGGTATGGTTATGGCCTCTCCCTGTCTTGTGTTGGAATGGTTGGACTTGCCACTGTCCTCTTTTGTCAGAACGACTCCAGTTTTCCTGCCCCAGCTGAGGTGGTGGTCACCTATTGGAATATTTTGGCACAGAGTTTATGGGGTCAGGAGAGACTGGTCTGAGTCGCAAACGTCCTAAACGACAAGTGCCAGAACTGGAGAAAAAAGATGGCGTGAGAGTAATGGATTGCTGGGTTTGGATGTGTCTGTGTTAAAGAGCAGCCTGTGTCTGTGAAATTGGTTAGAACTAAAGGATACTAATGTTCATACTCAGACCTTTGCATTTTCTGAATGTCAGTGCTTTCTATTACTTACTTTATCTCACTGAATTTCACTGTAATAATGTTCCCAATTAAAGCCAAATCATGGGAAAGCCAGAGAATGGTGAAAGCCTATACTTTCTGCCACTAAGGACTGTTACCTTTCAACGCAGACATCCTTGACATCAGCTGGTCTAGCTGCAATATCGCTAATGGAGAAGCACAAGGACACTAATAATGGGCTTGGCATCATCTGACAAGGCACACATTTGTCCTCTAGAAGGGCAGAGAAAATAAAAAACCATTATTTTGCTTACTCAACACGGTATTGTTCAGAATCATATTCATAGCTTAGGAAACAAAAAATCATCATTCACCCCTTTCTCGTGTATACATGACATGACAGTGCACGGGCCTTTAGAGAAATTACACTATGTTCTGACAGTTTAGGTTTTTTATTTTCTGGAACTCTCTGACTTACAGTGCATTGACTCTGCTAAAACCTGAGCTGATTTTCTCCAACTAAAATAAAGACTGGAGCAGATGCACATAAGAGGAAAGACAGAACTTGGAAATTATGGAGAAGGCCCTGTGTGATTGTCTTTTACGCCACTTGACTACAAGCAACAGGGGCTGGAACCTGCAACGAAATGCATTTCCAAGGCATTTAAATGGTTAGTCTAGCTGAATACTGAAGACTTTTAACTCACACTGACTAAGCTGATCCTTTCTTGGGATGAATCACTTGAAATAACATTAAGAGTAACTTACTTATTTGATTATTTCTGTGTCCAATCTTTTTTTTAATGTACTGACCGCTCTTTAATTTAATTTTTTAATGTATTGGGAAATTTTCATCAGTGTATGGTAAGTCTGCTTCAGGATTGGCAATCCAATTTTCCTTCAGGCACTACAGCCGTTAGACTCAGCAGCATGGCTGACACACAGTGTCACCAAATGAGTGTAAGATTCTCTCATTGTCCCTCTTCCTGAGGTTCCGTTAGAAGCCTTGTTCCCTGACTGCAGCTCTGCACTAGTGTCTTCCCCTTCTTCCCAGTCATTGACTGGATTCATCCCCAGTGTGCTGCCCAGAACATTCATGAGTCAATCTCACAAGCTGAGTCAAAAGCAAGTCGGTAGGGCTGGATATGATTCAAAAAAAAAAAAAAAAAGGTTTTATTAAGACCATCTTTTTGCAAAAACACAGAAAGTTTTTGAATATTTAAAAATACTTTTTGGTCTTAAAACATTTCATGCAAAATATGTCCATGGCAAGACAGCCTTTGTCCTTAAAAAAGCAAGTTTGGGATCACTGAGGGTAAGATTTTTGTTCAGTTGTGGTAATGAGCTGAAGGTAGGTGGAAAGTTTGTAGCTGGATCTATATTTCTGCACAGGGTAGTTGTGAAAAAAGTGAGAAGCTTAGATTTGGACCATCAAAGAGAAGATTTATGGGAAGTGTAAAGCAGGCATTGGCCATGTACATAGCGGTGAGTTTTGCCTTCTGTGGTTTCTAAATGCAAAATAGTGCTTGCTGTCCTCCAGCCAGGGAAAATGTAACATTAGAGGTAATCTTATTCTGAGGCTTCACTTCACTCAGATCAAGATATTTCTGTCAATTATAACCCAGCAGAACATTTGCTAGTGTGATGTTGCCAGAGTTTGAATAATTCAAAATGAATTGTCTTCATCAAATAAGTAAAGTACACCTAATGAAGCATTATCTTCTAAATACTCTTTTTGTGTATTACTTGTTTTGTCATAAAATTCAGTCACTTTATGTAAGCCTTTTCAATGATAGCAGTGAGAGCCCTTTTTAAAGAAGTTAGAATCTTTATTCACATTGTACAGCTGGGGAAACATTTTGTGAGAGCTCATCCCACAATCTAGTAGTAGAGCTGGGAAGAGAGCTGAGAATTCAGCTTGGGTCTCCTTAAAATCTCAGCCCACTGTCCGAGTCGTGAGGACAGTCAGGGCCCTGCTGTGGATCGTGCAATGTCATGCCTTTGCTGTACCCTGACACTGAGGACTCTTGAGGGTTGCTACATCTGTAAGGAAATCTCACTATTCCAGAACAACTGTTCTGATAAAGTTTTCTTTTACATCGACTTCTTTCTTTGGTGAAGTAGTGCATGTGCATCTCTGTACAACTGTCTGGTCAGAGTCTTCCTTCTGTTACACTTGGAAAGTCCTATTTTCAGCACAATCTCTTTGGTAGGTATGTGTATTGTGTGCTTAATATGCTGGTTTCTCCTGCCTTTATGGTTTAATTGCTCTTGAAGGACCTGGATGTAAATTTTTTTTAGCTCTAGGTGTTGGCAAAATTTCTTGCCCTCATTCTTGTATGAACAAGCTGGTCAAAAGCCTGTCTATCTTCTTCTTCAAGGACATCTGAGTTTGAATGCATTTAAATTTCAAGGAGTGTTAAATTTCACTCCTTAAGAGTTTTAACTCATTTAATTCAGGCAGTCAGGTAGAGAAATATTCTAGTTGCGGCTGCCAGTTAGTTCTGTTTCCTTTCAGGTTTGAGGTGAGGCAGAATTCAAATACATCTATTGTGTGTCCCTCAGAGCAGCACAGAACTGAGTTGTCACGGTAGAGCCGTTCCCATCCAACTTCTACCTAATTGCTAAGTGGTCAGAGCAGCTGCCTCGGTTCGTTTACTTCCTTAGCTCTCCTTATTTCATCTCGGAGAGTTGTGCCCTTTCCTTTGGGTTATAAAATGCTCTGAGTGCTAATGCTTTCCAGTATGCTCTTTGGAAGTTGGCTTACGTGCATTTAGGAATCCAGAAATGCTCAAAGAAGAGCAAGTAAAAGGATGCCTGACCCTGAACTGTAACTGGTGAGACGCGCAAGAAGAGGCAAAAGATGCTTTTCTTGGGTTTTGTACACAGAATTCCTTCAGTTTTTTCAGTGTAAAGAGGGCAGGTGCTAAAGCATCTTGAAGCAGATTTCTTTCATCTTCCTTGTGATTTTTTTTTTCCCCATCTGATTGTGGAGGAATTAACCACACCCAAATTTCTCCAGCTCTATGATGTACACATCACAGGGGGCTCAAATTCACCGTGGTCATGCTGTGCAAAAATAACAAAATGCTTTCCGATTTGTTCTCTGGTGTTTGGCTACAATCATGTCGTCTTTAGGTAGAATATAGTTATCTGGAACACTAAATACAACTGCTAAGGTGTTTATTTCTAATGGCATAAACGTAAGAACTCCTGTACAATTTTTACAAATGCATTGCTAGGGAGAAATGAGGGTAGGGGAGTTAATTTGAGTAAATATAATAAGAAGTAACTTCACCCAACAATAAATAAAGTGAAAAGGAATAAGGAAAAATACATCCACTTTAGTCTGAATACCACTGTGGGCTATTTTAATGGGAAATTTTAACAGAACTTAAAAAAAAAGAGAATAATAACAGTGCCTGAATTATTAACATAATCAGAAACCGATTTGCTTCCATTAAAGACTTAAAGATGCTCCCAATGTTTTGATTAAGAAAAAGATGAGAAAGTTTCTTACTCGCCTCGGCAGGAATCGCTGCAAAATGGAAGGTCCCTTGTGCTCCTCTGGAGCCATTTAATGCATGTGTGAGCGTGGATTCTCAGAACTATCTATAATGCATATAGTGCTTTTTACTCTCGGTGGCTTTTTTCCCACTCTCTTTACGTCATTTGCCATTTGTGAGGGTTGCCAGGGTAATGACCAATCATCCCTGGAGAGATGCCTGCGAGTCAGGACAACATAGGCTTTCTCTTTTTTGGTATTCTGCAGTATGTATTTGAGAGCTGTTCCAGCAGCAAGATTGCAGAACTTTTGTTTAGTTAGTAGGGAGTGAAAGTTTACAGAGTATGAAATAACAGCTTCCAATTCTTGAGGTAAGTGAGGCTTTTTCTTTCCTATTTTATTAACAGCTCTGTCTGAATTGATTCAAAACACTGAGTGTGACTACCATTTATTTTTATGTTTTGCTATACGTGTGACTGACCTTGAAATTAGTAACAGAGAGGTTTTGCCTAATTTGAACAATGAAATCTTAGTAGTGCTGCATATACAGCAGGCCAGGATTTTATTCTCTTTGTAATTATGAATCCCACAGCCTTTCTCGCCACTACATTCACCATCTACATCCACTCATCCCAGAAATATTTTCAGAAGAATTAATTAAAAACACAAAAAAAACCCCAGAGTGTGTTGTAATGCAGATTACAGAGCATTAACTGTGGTTGCCTCTAAGGCAAATGGGAAGCTCTGAATAGTCTTCATTGTACTGTATGTATATAATAGGCCACATCAACTGGAAACTGAAAATCCAGAGTTGAGCCCTATCCTCTAAGATGTTGAACTCTTGTTGTTTTTAAATTCTGCCTGTTAAATAGGCACTTGCAGGCTCATGGACTAGCGCTTTGCTCCCCTGTGGGCAATAAGAAAATGGAATCTCCAGATTGCAGATTCTTTTTCTGGGGCTGATGGTATTGGTGGGAGCTGGTGGTGATAAGTGCCTCGCAGAATGGGCCCAAATTTTGTTCTTTTGCGTGTGAGGGCAAATAAATAACACATAGGAAAGGAGGCAAAACCCATCCATTCAGAAATCCCCAATAACCTCCTCCGAATTTTCTATGGAGTATTTACGTGTAGTCTGGGTTATGCCCTGGCTGAAGTGCAGGTTTGGGGTGGGGTTTTGTTGTTGTTGTTGTTTTAAATGAACTACGTTGGTATTATTTTGAGTCAAGAGCGTGTTTGTTGGTACAGTCCCCTGTTTGTGTGCTAGTTTCCTGGGAGAAAGGGACAATTGACCAGGTGGCTGCATTTTGTTCTGTGGAATTGCCAAGGTGTCAAAGTTTGAAACAGCGACTGTCTCATCAAAGTTACTACTTGCTGCTTAATATATTTACACCTATGCAGGGCTTCCATGGGCTTCATGGACTTCACATCCTGCCAATCTCGCGTGTCGTGATGGGCATGGCATATATTAACCAGAATAAAGCACATCTATTTATTTCCTGCTTCTTGCAAATATGTCCAGAGTGTGAATTTGACTCACGCTTTTCCTCAGTGAAAATATACCGTTCGGGCATTTGATTCAACGTGGTAAATACCAGTTGGTGAATTTTTAGCTGTTAATATGTATTCAGATGTGTTTATGATGGCTTTGCATTATCAAAACAACCGGAGCACAGCAGTGAGTCTGCATGTCCATATATGAGAGAGAGGGAGAATTGAGAGTGACAATTTCAGTCTGAGGTGAAAAAGTACTTTTCATCAGGCTGTTGAGAAAATATGTTTGTTCAGAAAGTAGACCTGGTTCCTCTTTCTAAAAATGGTTACTGGGGTTGGGGTTTTTTTTTTTGACATCTCTGTTCTGGATATTACTTTTAAGCAGTTTAAGATAGGAATGGTAGTTAAATGTTTACACAGGAGGAAAAATAACCAGGAAGCTCAAAGAAAATGTGTCGTTATCTGATGTTCCTAGTTTATCAGTGTTCCATGTGATTCCACCATTTTTAGTAATCTGGGAAGCAAAACCACAAAAAGATCATTTTGTGTTCTAGGTGGTGTCTTATGACAGAAAAATAACATGATGACAACGAGATAAGGCGTGTTAATTAGTAAAGTAGGCTTTCAAATGAGAGATTCAGAGTTTAACCTTTGTGGAGAAGACGGTGGGTAGCAAGGCTCAGGCTTTACCTTTCTTTCACCTTTTTCCTGTCTGTCTCCCTCTTCCCAACTGGAAAATGCTCTGTGACTGTGTTATGCAGAGGGTGACATTTACTTTCAGACAGAGAGATGGACGCTGAAAGCAGGAGAAGGGAAGGAGATCTGCCACGTGAGTTGTGCACAGGAGAAAGTCTGTCAACAATTCCAGCAAGGTATTCTGTGGCTCTGGGGAGCGATGCAGGAGATGGATAATTCTGCAGCAGCAAGCCTGAGAAATCAGGAGGCAAATGGACTGGGAGTAATGAAGGAAAGCTGTAAGGAAGCGAAGTGCTCAGCCTGGGAGTAGCAGAGAGCTCTGGGGAGCAGACCAGGAAGGTTCCTGGAGCACCTGGAGAAGATGGTGTGCAGGCTTTGGGATGGTAATCTGGGGGAGGATAGGTTGGGTAGAGACGTGCACTGAAGTTTGGGAGGCAGTAAATACTGTAAATGGGTAAATACCCGTGACACAGCGTAAGTGCTGGTGAGCAATTTAACCCTTTTAATGCCGTGTCTATTGCTGGAAACTTCAGTGGTGAATTCCAATTGTTTCTTTATCTTCTACATTTGAATACATAGAAAAGAAGAGGAAGAATTAACAGTACAAATTAACCCACTGGTGAAAAGCCAGGCTTCAGACCAGGCTGGAAAACAAGGAGATACTGAGGAATGGGAGGACAAATAGGATGACAAAAGAGAAGCAATGCTTATCCTAGAAAGATTGAGATATATAAGTGAAAGACGATATAAAAACATTCAGTAGCCCAAACTCCTCATCCCTTGAGAAGCAGAAGGCAAAAAATAAGGTGAATAATCATTGGGTGAACAATAGTTTCTAAACATAGTGTATGATGAAGCCAATCATTATTGGTAACGGGATTAGTGCTATCACTGCTCTGGACAGCTGTGGCCTTTGCTATGGAGGTTAATTCTCCTGAGACCTGATGGATTATTTTATCTGACGGGTGTCAGACCATCAGATCGTCATCCATGATCTGGCATTACCCTTTTTGTTGTTTTATTGTGGGTTATTTTGGGTTGGTTGGTTGGTTGGTTTTTTTTTTAAATGAAGAGTATCTCTCCTGAAGGAATGCTGTGAGTTTTAATTCATGACTGTAGTGATTAATGAGACCACCTGATAAAAAAAATGTATCCAACCAAAGCCCTGCGGTTGTGTATGTTGTTGTTGCTGCTGTTTGGAATCCAGACTGTTATTGCATTACCTGGGCCTGACCATCGGCTGCTATGAATAAGCATCTATTTACTTTGGGGGTCTGGTGACACAACTCCAAAACTCCGATGACAAATCCCAAAATGCGTGTATTTGGGGCATTAGAGAAATAATTTGATTGCGTGAACTTAGTTAAAGTGGCACCAGAAGGAATAGTTACAATATAGACGTCTGATTTGAAATTGCCACTCTCTGGCATTTTTGAAAAAAAGCGGTGAAAATGTGCTTTATCATCTAAAGCTGCAATCCCGGAACACAAAAAAGGCTTGCAGGGGGATGGTTACTGCTGCTTGACCAGAAGTATGAATAGGTAGGAAAATCTGAAATTTAGTACGTATTACAGTACTTTTCAACATCTCTTTTAAAGCACATGGTGAGGTTCACTTGGAACAAATAATTAGAGAGAAAGTGTCTTGTGGTTTAGGAAAAGAAGTGGTTGTCAAAAGACAGGCATTTTGAAGCACTTCACTGAAAGCTTCCAATTTATACGTTTAGTCCTGTTTTCAAATGATTTAACTGAGTTTCATTACGTGTCTGTAGGCTCTAAGTTTCAAAGGGCCGTAGATGCTGTTGAACATTGGGTTACTTATTCCTGGTGTGTTACACATGCACTGTGTGGTGTTGGACAAGTCCGTTAAACGCTGTAGGGCTTGCTTCTTCCCACGCGGGAGCAAGGAATGAGTAGCATTTAACTTACAAAACTATGGATGCTACCTGTTGTTATTTGTCTGGTGTTTTGAGTAGTCACGTTGGTGAGGGCCTAATTACTCAGATATGCAAAGTGCTACAACCCACAGCCCTCTGAGATACCCCCCCCAGTTCATCTTGTTTTTCTACTGTAGCTACAAGGTCAAGTTGAAATAATCCGGATGATTACGAGAGCTTGTATGAAAAACTTTCCTGGAGAGCAACATCTGTTCTCTGGTGGTAACAGTGATTCAAAGGAGCTCTCTGGGAGGAGAATACAGTCTGTCTCTCATGAACAGGATGACTCAGTAGTTCACATTTGGAAAGAGAAACATTCTCCAGGCCTCGCGAACGTGATTCTGGAGACTCATTCCTTGCATTATTACAGGGTTTTGGGAAGTGCCCTGACACAGCGCAACGCGAATGGTTTCTGGCAGCCATGAGCCTCTCTTCCCCGGGGCATGGACACACATATCAATTTTCACAAGGATTTAATTTTATTTTCCATTTTAACTAACATTTGAGTCAAATTCAGCCCCCCTGTGACACGACTGACCTTGCTGTTACGAATCCAAGCAGCCATAGGACTTCACCTGGGTGACTGGGTGGGCTCTCTCTCGTCAGGGGCTGTTCACTGATGGCTGCAGTTCGGTTCAGCTGAAACCATACAACCGAATCACTTATGCAAACACTGCCCTATACAACTAATCCTACTCGTAGCTGCTAATTGGTAACATTAGGTAAAATGCTAGAGACCTGAAATACTGTACAGCTTCACTGAGTGTGATTTCTATTGACTGCAATGGGTGTTTTAGCGTTTTATTCAATTAGGGCCTGCAGAATTTAGATCCCTGCCTTTGGCTTACATCATTGCAAATATTATTGGTGCTTATAAAGCTTTCAGGGATCTTTCAGGCTTTTAGTCCACAAATTGACTGCAATGTGAAAGTCTTGCTTGGGGGTAAAAGGAGTACTTACATCCATCTCATCTTTCATTTACTTATTCCTGAGTCTTTTTGTGCTATTCCTTTGGGAGTGCTCGTATAAAATATGCAGTTTGACAAAGAGGGGGGAAAGTAGGGTTGTCTCAATGTAACAAGATTCAAGTTTCATTTTTGCACAGTAGAAGCATGCCTTTCGTATTTTCTTGCCGGAAAGTGAATCTGATGAATTTTGATTCTCATAAAATGATGAAATTAAGGTACAGTAGATTTAGAGTGAATGTTGAGGAAAATTAACAGCTTCCCAGGTGCAAGCATGGATGCAGTGCTTGAAACTTCAAAACTGCACTGGATGGAACACTAGAAATTTTAACAAAAAGAACCAACCTGCTTTGGAAAAAAAGGGGTCTGGATGCAGTAGGAGTTTTTACCTTTCTAATCTGCATGCGATATAAAGCCAATGCCTGAGTTACTCTACACGGGTAGCACAAGCAGGTGATGTGAAACTTAATTGTGACCACTCAGCCTCTGCTTCTCCATTCTTTTTTTTTGGGGGGAAAAGCAGAGTGTAAATAATTTCAGGTATAAGGTGTGTCATTGCATTTAATATTTATTTTTCTCTAGAATCAGGAGTGCAATGTATACAGATAACATATATATATGAAATATATTTATAAATATATAAAAGAAAGTAAATGAAAACAAAAGAGGTGGTAGGGATGGGCACAAGCACTTTAAGGACATGTTGTGTTGGAGAAAACTCATTGCATTTCAGGCAACATATTCTTACTATAGATCTCCCTGGAAAAATATGCAGAAAGAGCTAGGAAAAGTCACACATCTACACATGCATATTTTTAGGTCTATTTAGTAAAATTTGAGGAATGTATCTATGGTAAAATCAATACACATCCTGGCTAGAACACTGACTCTTATTTAATTCTGATATCTTGGGTGAAGTGAAATTGGACTTAAAGAAATAAAAGGTAGTCTCCTTATGGAAGGCATTTTTTTTTTTGCAGCAGCAGAGAGCACAATAAATGTTATCTGTCAGGGAAAGAAACAGGCTATTTAAATTCAGGCAGCATAGCATCTTCAGGCAGAAGGGCTATTTTTAACTTCAGATGTAGCTTAATTTAGAAACTGAGCAGTTGAAGTCCCTTTTTTTTTTTTCCCACTCCTCCGACTGGAGATTTTTTATAATGATTGTAGATATCCCTGTGTGAAGATACTGAATAGAATAAAAAATACATTTATCCTGAGCTTTAAGGTCATGAAAACACACATCTAAACAAAGCAGCTTTGTGGCAGTATTGTCATAGGTGTGCACATGCAGAGATTAGATGAGATTGATGCACTATTTTGTAAGCATAAGGGCCGCTTTAGCAATTTGTCAAGAGGCTGCATTTAATTTTTTTCTATCCATTGATGCGAGATCTTACCCAGATCTATATTGTTTCATGTAGGAAGTGCTGTAATTGCACACAGCCCTATACAACACATGGTAAAGAGAGTGTAAATTTCAGTGGTTTCTAAGGGAGAAATATTTATGAGAAAACTGGCAATGATTCCCTGCATTGATTTGGGGTTTTTTCTGAACCAGCTTCTTGGATTTGGCTTTGTTTGTAAGTTAATCAGAAGAATGGAGAATCTCATCTCGTTACAGAACATACTCAGCGTTAAGAATTGCAGATTTGACTCTATTAACTGATTACAGGCTTTTTAATGTATTCAGATTCAGGATGTGAAAAAAATCCTCTCCCAAATGGAAGTACTTCCAAGATGGCTTGTTGCAAACAGTCTTCTTGCATAATTGCATACTCTATGTCACTCCGCATTCATCTATTGAATTGCGATAGCATTTCAGCATCAGACTTGATTCTGGCTGAATTTTTATAGTTTACCTGTTCAAGCTCAGTCAGAAGCGATTCTGAGAGCTCTCCTGTCTGCATAACAATAACAGAAAGCAGAGAGAGACATGTGCCATTGCGACAGAAATAATTGGGTTATTAATAAGCTGAATGTGACATGGAAAAGTCGGCTGTATTTCTGAGCATAGTGACACCTCTGCCATTAACTCTTAAGCACACACAACTTCTGTTTCTGAAATTTTCCTTAAAGGTGTGAGCATTTGCTCTGCTACTGAAAAGATAACTTTTTAATTTTTTTTATGTAGCTACCCAAATTCCTGCAATTACAAGTGAAAGCTTCTGCTGCCATTTATTCTTTAACTTATGACAGCTGAAATTAGAGGCTTTCATTCCATTGTTTTTATACACAGGGTAACATGATGTAATGTAATAAGAACATCATAAAGCAAGTCAGAAATTTAGAGTTACAATCATTAATGTTCAGTGGAAGTTAAAAAGAAATGCTGTCTAGAGCTGGACTGCTCCTGAGTTGCCCACTTTGGGTGGGGATTCTTTCATCTTCTTCTTTAACACTTGGTTTTGAAGAATGCTCCTGTTCCTGGCTCCTTTCTACGTAAAGGGAATCTGGGAGTTCTCACAGGAGCTGGTAGAGCCGTTGGGCCCTACTGTGGGAGGCAAACCTCAGACAAACCTCAATTAAGGCTGAATTTAGACTCTGGGAGGCATTTTAGTAGTACTACCAGGGTAGGAACTTCAGACAGTGACGCACAGTTTGGGTTGGGAATTTGAATTCAGAGCCCTTTCTTAAAGAGGTTTTTTTTTTCCAGTGAAGCAGATATATTGCACCAATATTTGCTGGGGTTTCAGCTTGAGAAAGGGAATGTGTTTTTCTCATCAAAGGCTTGATCTGAAGCTTGTAGCAAAAGAAATGTTCAGCACATCCACTTTCCTGGTTTAGGTGTGTTGGAATGCTGTCAGGAGGAAGGATTCACTGTGCTCATTAAACAGGTTTAAAAAAAGACTAAAAACCATCCAAAAGGAGCAGTGGCTTGTCAAGAAAGAGCTGAAATCTGGTGAAACAGAGGCTAATATTTTTCATCTTAGGGAGTCATAGGATATACTTTAAATAATTTTCTGAATGACTTTATAAAATCTGATCAGGTTGAAATTATAAGTGTACATTGGTATCTGCTTGTTTTCACTCAGTTTGTAGTCAAGAGGAAAACAGCTGTTTTGAGAGCAAAGAGTAATTCTGTTTTCAGACATTCTAACTCTGAAATATCAAAATGCAGCTATGAAGAATTACAGGAACACACAGATGATGAGTTTAGGTAAGGCTGGAATTTGAAACTTGAGTTTCAAGTAAAGCTAGGGTTCCTGATAGAACCACACGAAAAATCATTCCTCTGAATTATCCTTAGGAGGTTTCAGCCCTTTTAGGCCAAACTCTTGTGATGAGATTCTAATTACAGCCACAAGTAAGGCTGAACTAGAAATCTGACGACTTCTGGGTCTGGATCCAGCCTAATGATAATAATTAGTTCTTATTTAGTGGTTTTCACCCACAGATCTCAAAGTGTTTTATAAGGAAAGTCGATCTCGTGGCCTTATTTTACAGAAATGAAAGCCCAGAAAAAGGAAGCGCATACCTAGGATCAATGAGCAGCTTGGAAACAGACCTAGGAATAAACTCAAACCCAGGTGCAGGTCTTGTGTTCTCCTTATCTATAAAAATAAGCAGTATTTATACATCCATCTGTGCATCAGAAGCCAGCTCCATCATGGCTTGAACTTGAATTTCTAGGAGTGTTTCAGATGGGGGTGATACAATCCAGAAAGGAAACTAAAAAAACCAAAGAATATCCAGGCTGGGATTTTCCTACCTTCAGGTTTCCTATACTATTACTGCCTAAATGTCCTGATAGACTTGTGTCCCCAAAGCATGAGTAATCTAAGCGTACATTCAGCTACTTCCCTGCTAAGTATGACAGCAATCCCTGTGTCAGAGGATGGCTGGATGGAAACCCCCTGAGTTTCATGAGCAGCCCTTTAAATCCTGCTCAGTACCATGCAAATTCTTCACTTTGTCTCCAGAGGGATTGAGATAGGGATATTCCTGACTGTGTTGTGCTCTGCTGTATATTTTGTGTCTTTACCCTCTTAAAAATCCTTAGCATGGCAGATCCCACATTTCCCCTTGTAAAGTGACCTCTGTGGAGCTGGGAATATTTCCTGTGGACGTTTACATCTCTGTGACCTCTCTGAGAGATGCTGACATTGGCTCCGTAACACAGCGAGCCTGGTTTCTTTCTCTTTTATGCTTCTCCTCCTCTGGGTATTGTGGCTGGGTCACTTCTAAATGATTTGTTAGTGGTCCATACGATGACTTGCAGGCTGGATGCCATCCCGGCCTTTCCAGTAGGGTCTCTGAGAGAGATGGAACCTCCTGACTTACACCTTTGATCCCAAACCAGTGATTACACCCTTTGCTGTCCATCTGTATAGTCTAACATAGACTGCTTCCATTGGCAGGGAATCACATAATGTACTGGCTCTTCCCTGAGAATTTCCCTATAATTTTTTGCTTCAAAAAGTTTAAGCCTTTTTTTCAGTCTCTCTTGTTACAGAATTTTTTCACTCGGCAAAAAAAATATATTAGTGTTTTCCGTGCCCACAAATCACGGGAGGGAGGACGTGCTGTAGACTGGAGTTTTTATTAATCAGTAGACTGTCTTCTCAGAAACAGGAAATTGATTTTATTGAAGTGTGACAAATTACAAGTAGTAAATAAAGGGATATTTGGGTGAAATACTGTAACAGTTATAGTCTGTGTCTGATTAATTATAAAAATACAATATGCTATGCCTGTGTTGGGATTTTCACACATCAGTATGTAAGCAGTTCATAAACCTACGTAGGCAGCATCTTCCTGTGTTGTGTAGACAGGGACATAGAACCACAGGATCGTTTAGGTGGGAAAAGACCTTTAAGATCTTGGAGTCTGACCATAAACTGAACAATGCCAAGTCCACTGCTAACCCATGTCCCTCAGCACCACATCTACACGTCTTTCCAATACCTCCAGGGATGGTGACTTCACCACGTCTTTGGGCAGCCTGTTCCAGGGCTTGACAACCCTTTCCATGAAGAATTTCTAGCTCTTTCATCTTGGAGATGGACATAGATGAGTACTAAAAATAGTCAGATTTAAAGCGCATGCTCCCTCCAGGGGATCAAAGACTGAGATGCTGTTTAGACGTGCAAACAACCAGAAATATCAAGAGCAGGAAAGAGTGTGGTTGAACCAGTTAGTGCACTGATAAAATCTGCTACTTCTAGCTTCAGCAGAATTTGTGAAGATAATAGAAATGGAGTGTAGAACCCCAGGGAAAGAGATGTGTCAGGCAGTTCCTATTGCCTGTCCTTACGTGCCTGAAGGAGGAAGACAATTTTTCCTGGGCTATTGAGAGATTAAACGCAGAGGACATTCTTTGAGGAAGTAATTCAGAATCCACAAGTACAGCTTCTGCTCTGCAGAATCTCTAGAGGAGCCTGACACTATTCACTCATTACGTAGGAGATTTAGGTAAATTAATTGTGTACCTTAAGCCCCCGAGTTTGGTATTAAACTTAAGCAGCCCATGTAGGGACACTGCAGAGCCAACTTTATACCTGGGTCTACAGAGCTAATATTGATAATGTTCTTTCCTTGTACTCTATCACCTTGGGAAACTTCCATTTTTCTCTTTGTGTTCTTTATATGACATTCAGATCTCATGTGCAGTGGCTGAATAATTTGTCTGAAAGACAAAGAAAGTCAGTGGAAGGGAGTATGTTCCATCTATGCATTGCATTTTTATCTGAATCTAAGGTCAGGTGGACTCAAGGACTTTGTTCTGTGTTCCTTCCTAGAGATAGGAGGTTATTTCTCTCATCAGGATTGACTTTTGTAGAAGTCCCTGACAGAAATCATAAATAGTGCTGTTTGTTTAGTTCAACAAGATCTCTCAAAAATAGAGAGAAGTTCGTAATGAAGAGCAATAGATTTTTATGCCATATCTGATTTAATAAGAAATCAGTATTTATGTGAGAAGGAATATAAGTAAAACCTGGCTTTTCATTAAAATGGATTAAACCTTTTTAATTCAGAAAGGATTAAATTTTTTTATTTATGGTTAAAAATACTTTTTTTTTTTTCCCAAATATCACTGCTGAAGGTTTTGTGTGCAAGGCCTGGCTTCACTTTCTCTGCCCCTCACGTCTGACTCGCAGCACTATTAACGCTTCTCAGGCTTCTCTGTTGCACTTCTCTTGTTTAAGAGACAACAAGGAGCCGTGCGGGTGACAGCTCTACCCCAACAAAGCCTTACAGGCAGATGCTATCACTTCAGCTTGATGCTGTATGTTTTACTTACTGCTGCAGCTGGGACTTAAAAATATAAACACCATCTTTTTTTTTCCTGTGTGCATCTCTTGCATAAGATACGTTAAGGAACAACTACAAATTAGCCAAAGGATGAAATAGGAATATGTTAGTTCTTTTCTGTAACTTTGATTTGATGTTCTTGTGTGAACAAGAATAGTCTAACCAGATCATCTGTGGTCCTACAGTATTCTGTAACATAAAGGAGAGGAATAATTTCAGTTAAAACAAAAATTAAAGTCACTGAGTGGAGATACCCTCAGCCAGAAAATTAGGAAATGAAATCCCTCATCCTTAGCATGGAACAGCAAAGTCATAGTGGGTATATTCCCCCAAAACTGAAAAATTAGGAATTGAGCAAGGAAAGAGATGTTTCTGCAGTCTTGGAGGTGATAAAAGAATGACACCATTTTTTTTTTTTATTTAGGAGTCTGAGTGTTACTTTCTTGCATATATAAATAAGAGTAAATGCATGTAAAAAAGATAATTGGGCTGTCTCAAGGAAGAATCTCAAGGGAAAGAGCAGAAGGATAAACAAAGAAATGGTCTAAATATATAAAACAAGGCTTGTTCAGTGAACCGCTCAAACATGTAAGAAGTGAGCAAAGTGGTAGCAAAGACAGCTAAAGGGAAATGTATTTTAAAATTCTAGAAGTAGACTTTAACTTCTAAATATAACTAGTGTAATAAACGGCTTTGGAAAGTTATACACATAGAGACACAAAATATCCTCAGCCCTGTGGTTGAGAAATGTCATGAGTTCGATGGAAAAATACACTAACACTGTTCAGGGATTCATGTTTTGTGGAGAGAAAATTCCCGTTTCTCTGATACTCATATTCCTAAACAATGAATTAATTCCAGCCCTTAAAGTGCACAAAACCTGTGTCTGTTTTGCTGCAAAACTCCTCTAGTGCCAAACAAAATACTTACACGTATAAACCTACTCATTGCGCCGTCCTTAAGCTTTAGTGTTCTTTGCAGGTTTGGGGTTTTTTCTTTTCCATGTACTTTTTCACTGTGAACATAGTTATGAACGTGTTCTTCTCCAGGCAGAGCTCTGGGTGAGCGGGGAGGCTTCCAGGTCCCCAGGGCCACCCCTGTGTCATCCTGTTACTTCTGGTGCCGGCAATCCCTGTGGGCTCCTCTGATGTGGGTGCTCCTACACCCTGGCTGATAACGAGCCTTTCAGCTGCTTTTAGACAGGCCCCTTGAATGTCCCTCTTTGACGTCAGCTCAGCTTTGGGGAGCAGTTGGTATTTTTCATGTGACCGATAACGGGAGGTTTCCCAATAAAGCCTTTCAAAGGAGCGGGCGAATGAAGCCCAGCAGGATTCTCTGGGGGACATCATCTTTGATTCTTGAAAGGGACCTTTTCATCTTGGGCTCTGAGAGACTGAGCCCAACGTGCTAAGGACATTTAGAACATCCCTGTTTAGATTTTTCCCTCAGGAGATCGCTGGCTGATAATTAAGAATGAACAAAATCCAAGGTAAATTCTAAAGGTTTAATTGTTCATGGAGGGGGAAAAAATGCTTCACGTGTATTTTGGCCATGTGCCTGAGGTTCCAGGTGCTCACAGCGTCAAGTGTGTTTAGGGAGAAAAAAGGAAAACCCTTTAATAAGGGGATATTCCTGAATGAAAATATCCCACACCATTTCTTCATTAATGGGTAGTTCTGGTGAGGTCGCTGTATTGATACTTGTTATTTGCATAAGAAACTGTTCCGACTTGTGTGCACTTAGAAAGCAAAGTGTATTGTACTACAGACACAATTTCTATTCAGTGGGAAAAAGAAGAAGGAGGTGGGATGCCTCCTAAATGGCCAGGATACAGAATGACAGTTTGGTAGCCGTGACCCACATATGAAATGAAATTGAGTATTTAACCTCCGTTATCAGTGCCGTTGATGAGAGCAGTGATAATTGTATCGTACAAATTATGATGATGCACCAGAAATTCCAGCTGCTGGCATGGCAGCAAAGCTGACTGGTAAAACCAATTTAGGTGATGCAGGGAATTTCCAGAATGCTGAAGAAACTGCAGTAACATGGGCTTTGGAGTAAATCCATTTTTTATTTGCTTGGGGAAACTGAGTGGGTTTTGCTTGTTCGTTGGGTTTTTTTCTTGTGACTGGAAAGAAGTCCCTGGGGGTGGGGGTGAGGTGGGGGGGGGCTGGAACTAGGTGATCTTTAAGGTCCCTTCCAACCTCAACTATTCTGTGATTCTATGAAAATAGCAAGTCTTGGACGTATTTTGGAATAAATCACAACATTGTTTTCTCAAAGGTAGATCATAATGCTCAATATACCTCAATGTGATAATTGATTTTTTTTTTTTTAGAAGTAATGAAAGTGAGCTTAATCCACTTAGATTCCAGTGACTGATATCCCACAGCAAATTGTTGTTGAATTTGGCAATTAGGGTGGTGAACCCAAGAACGGTGAGGCGGTTGAAGCACTGACTGCAAATAATATTCAAAAGAAAGTGACAAGGTTGGAGAAACGTTAGGAGTGGTGTTTCTCTGGGGTTAGTCTTGGAACCTGTTGTATTTAATATATTTGCCCTCGTGGAGAGGTGAAATTTCTAGGTAAGACAAAGTTGGGAAGTACTGCCAGTGCTGAGGAAGACTGGGTTGTTGTTGTTGTTCAGAAAGAATTAGACTAACTTTTTTATTCGTTTGCTGGAAATGTGCTATAAGTAAGTAGCCATACGTTTTGGGGTTCAATAATAACCTCATCTCTAACCTGAGGGTTTTTGAACTAGAAGTAACTGGGGTGGAAGGATGAAGATGATTAGATGATGGTATGTAATTATGGTAGAAAAGAGAGTGCTGCCCTGGAAGGCAAGAGGTTTTTAACAGGGAGAAGGAAATATTAGTACCGTCTTACAAGGAGCTGTATTTAACTATTTTCAGACAAATGAACTTACACTGTGAGAGGTGCAAAAAGCTGCAGGATGAGCCAGGGAATGAAGCTCTGTCTTTTGAAGGGAAATTAGAAATGCCTCCTATATCCAGCCAAATGGAGGTGTCTGGGGCAATGAATCATTCATTAAGTATACTGGGAGCAAGTGTCAATAAATCAATAAGTTTAGTGTCCATGATCACCAAGTCTTTAGTCTCTCCGCTGAGATCATGAACAAAGCTGCCAACTGCTGCCTGTTCTATCAATTCGGTGTTAATTCCAAAAAGTCCCTAAAACTTTTGGAGGAGGCCCTGGCAAGAGGATGGCCAGTGAGACTACATCGTTATTAGTACTGTACAAAGTCTTCAGCAGCCTTACAAAATGCACACTGTTTTCAAATATTTGGCTGCAGATTAATTACAGAAGAAAGAATTATTCCTTACTTAAGATCTTACTGAATGTCCTCCCGTTTGATCTTCTGGGCTGGGCCCTGGTTGGTGTCCCCTCCCTTACCCTTGCCTGAGGAGCCAGCTCACCGCGATGGAAGCTCCTGCCGCCTGGTTTTAACTTTCCAGAGCTCCGTAAGCGTGAAGTGTGATGACATCATGCTCCCTGGGGTGTCAGTTATGAGCTGCTAAAAATAGTCACAGGCAAACACAGGATAGAAAAATCAAATGTCTGCTTAAAACCGCTAGTGAATGGGGAAGGTAAAGAGATAGAGCTCGATTGAGGGGCTTCTTATTTAAATTCAAGGGCAAAGATGCTGGGCTGCAGCCCTGGCAGATGCTGCAGATGATGCTTTGGGACTCGTGAGCTGGGAGAGCGCAGAGAGACAAGTTCATCCCTGGTGCAATCCCCAAACTGTCGTGGTAAGTGAGCTTTTTGTGTTTATTTCCCACTGGTTGGGTTCTCCGTTGTGAGTAATCCCTGTTTTGCAGTTCTTAATGCTGTGGGATTCACAGCACGGGAATGATGTCAGTGTTGCTGCCTCTATAATCATGGTTCTACTCAAAAATAAGCCACAAGGCAATATTCATATTGTAAAATGAAGGGTTCAAAGGTTAAAAAAAATAATGTACACTAAAAACAATATGTAGGTGTAAATGGGGCCTCCAGTCTCTAAGTTCAGGAAAGTATCCTGCTCAGCATGGGTATGTCTTGAGGCTGTTTTGGGGCTATTTGATGCAAATTGTTTTGACACCACTTGTGACCTTTAGGCCTTGATTACAGACTTAGGAGCTAAGACAGGCCTGAAGATAGAAGTCATATTTTCAGGCTTTAATTTAATTCCAGTTCTGTAACGTAGACTCCTGTTTAATGTTCCTGTGGTACTAGCAAGGTGTCTCAGATACGAAGCTGCTCCAAATTAAAGCTGATCTAATAAAGAAAACACACAGAAATACAGACACAATGTAACATGAAAGTTAAGATTAACGTAGGACTGAGCATCTCACAACCTTTGAAAATCTTATCCTGGGATTTTTGTACTAGTCAGGCCATGGACAGAAACGTTCAACTAGGCTTATTGTTAGAAGATTTTCTAACCAGAGTTACTCCTCCCTGTCTTTTCTGCATTTCTTACCTCACTCTCTAAGGGCAGGCAGGGGTAGAAATATGATGCTGTTACTCTTCCAGACAACCACCAGAGATTCCAAGTTACAAATGCTCACCCTTGGGCCTGAAACTCCCTTGGCCATGATACGATCTATTTCTCACCCATTTGGAGTCACCTACAAGAGCTTCCTGGTGATTCAAAACCATCAGAAATCACTTGTAACGAGCACCGGTTCCCCTTCTCAGGGAGAATAACCTATTCTCCCTCCAACTTTTGCACCCTGGCCCCACATCTCCTGGTCTCCAGTCCCTGAGCTGAAAACCCAAATCTGCCGATCCTCCAGAGCCTGAGTCACGGCTCTGCCAGCCGCTTGCGGGAACCTTCCCCAGAGGGAAGGAAGAGCTTGATGGATATTGTTCTGCAGGTTATCATAGTGTGTGCTAATGAAGCCATGGATCCATTACAGTATTTATCCATTTTGCAAGATCCAATTACAGGAACTTTGTGAAGTATAAAATAGTTTGATTTTACCCTGTGTTCATCCTGTAAAAGATGATGTCTCTAAAAGATACTCCCATCCTATCATTATTTCCTTGTGCTGATTCATCTTGTGTTCAACATTATTTAGAGCCAGGATTTGATTCTGCCTTGTTGCTGATAATGGTTTTTGTAAATCTATTTGATAATTGTCGTGGATCAAGCTGAAGGATCCCTGGGTCTTTTGCTTGCGGGGTGTGACATGTAAAATAGAAGTTTTTTCTTGCAGATCAGAAGGCAGGGGACTGACGTAGGAATTATTGTGTGAAATTACATTGTCTCTGTTATGTAGGAATTCAGATAGTGACTGTGATAATCCCTTTTGTCCTTTGAAAATGAGAATTTCTGACTCAAAAGGTGCTCCTCTGTCAGTCACAAAATTTTTACCATTATATGGAATCTTATTGTTAATGGTATAATATCCTGTCCTTTTGGTTGCAAGTGTGGTGTTTTGAATGCAAACTGATTTACAGTCATTTTCTTCTGTCTGCAAAACAGGCACACGCAAAGAAGATGGGAGAAATTCTGTATTCAGTGGTGGTGGCCAGAGAGGCAAAATACAATGCAATAATTAAAAAAAAAAACACAAAACACCTTATTGAAGGATTTTTCCTCTTTGTGTGGGTTTGAGGCTTTTTTTGTTTTTTTTTAATTAGGAAGAGGGCTATTTTTAGGTGACTCCTTAAAACTACCTGAAAGAGCAGCACCTGAAAGAGAATAAGAAATGGAAAAAGAGGGTAGTTTTTACAACAGAAAATGGGTACGTTTTTTTAGCAGGTGGCCAACTTGTTGTTTAGACAGATTTCCTGCTGCATTGAATTTCCCTTGCTGTATCCCCCCAGAAGGTTGGACGTTGCTGTCTCCTGCAGACAACGCAGCGGCGCCCTGATTTCGTACCAGCGAATGATTTTTCCATTCACAAGCTGTTTCGGTATTTCAGAGCATCTCGCTGCTCCTTCCGTGCGCTTCTCTGGAGTTCAAGTAATGTCTTCATGAAAAGATGATTCTCTCTTGGTTTGGGGGATGCTGTCAGGGATAAAGGCACGTGCAAGTAGCACAAACCTGGAGTCTTTCGGTAGACTTTTTGTCTGCTTAGTGCTTTCTCTGATGGCCTTGACGCTGATTCTTATGCTGATAGAGTAAAATATCCTCCACCAAATACAATTTCCTGCTGGCAAAGTAGTGCTGATGAGGCATACACTTATTGCGTCATCTGTAGGTGATGGCACTGTCTTGCATGTTCTCTTTTCAAGGTTAAACAAAGAAGTGTAAAGAATACTCTCAGCAAGAAGTAGAACTACCCGAGCCTTAGGTCTGGCTTTAGCTGAGCATCTAAAGCCTCGTGCTATGCTTTCTGTGGGCAAATTGACCTGCTGTGGGTGGGAATTCTCTCAGTTTAAATGGAAGAAGTGTGGAAAACCGAACTGTGTAAATGACTGTGAATGGATCTACCTGATTTTTGAAGCAAATCTGAAGATGGTGGACCTAAAAAAAAAAAAAAATCAATAAAATTATGGTAAAAGTCTTTGTAAAACACCGGTGGAAGCATGTATTTATCAGTTTATATCCCAAGCTAGATCACACTGAAACAATGGACAATTCAAGAAAATATATGCCTGGAATATATTTAGATGCAGAAGTAGGAAGCTGCGTGCAGATAGAGTCAGAGTGGAAATGGGATGGATGTCTCGATTAGTGTGGGTCATTAAACATTAGCAGATCTAGACAAGAAACGTGATTATTTCACATGCACAGTAAATTGAGGGTTTGTCTGCAGTTAATTGGGGGTTTGTCTACATAAGACTACACACATGTAATCCGAATTAATATGGAGAAGTTAAAGGATCTGATGTAGGAATTACTGAAAGAATACCATTGCCACTGTTGCTGTAAAATGTCAGACTAAAAGATGAGAATAATCTCCCTGGGTGGAAAATACCCAAGTCTGTCTCAATAGCTCTGTCCTGTGCATGCACAGGTGACAGAGAGGAGGAAAGGTTTTCGTTCTGCTGCAGAAGAAGGTATTAACGGCACCGTCTCATCAGCAATTTTCCCACAATTAGGTAGTTGGATCATGTCAAATGTTGGCTTATCACCAAGAGCACTCACCATAAAATTTCTGACGCCAGAAGAGGGACATCTACATTAGAGTGAAATCTGAAGACTGTCAGCTCTGTAAGTTTGTGAGCTGGAGCACTCATCCACAGAATCAGTGTTGTCAGCAGCGCTGGTTGTTTGAATTAAAGCTGCAGATTGGATCTAGTCGTTGATGCTGATCTCAACTTTTATGTAGGACATCAGTTAAATGCATTACATTTTCTAACGCGCCGGGCCAGCGTTCTCTGGCGCAGACACCCAAGTGGATGGGAGCAGGCGGTGTTTTCCAGCCGGAGGTGGCAGGCCGTTAGAAATTTCAGGTGCCTAAATGTAAATGTAATATAGATATCCAAGTTGGAAGGTGCCTCGAAAATATATCCAAAGATCTATATTATTTTGACAACCCTCTGGAACCGGCTATTACCTCTGACAATGTGCCAAGCCAGCGAAGGACTCTTTTGATGTATTTCAAGAAACATGTAGCTTCAGCGTCCTGTAACTGCATCCATAACCACCAGCCTCTCAGGAAAAAAACTTGAGAAGGCTGGGTTTTGTTTTTTAGTCGTTAACTTTGCACTCTTGTGCCTTCCTTCCTCTCTAAGCTTCCTTTTTGTGACGATGAAACCTGGTGACGCAGTGTTTGCCTATAGGCGCCCTTTTTCCTGTGAACACAGAGGACCCTGAAGAATAAATAAACTTTTTAAGTTGCTGATCCTGCACGTTTGCAAATTCATTGGGAGATTTGGCTCACGTGTAAGGGCACAAGGATCCGGCTCCTGGGGAATAAACGTCAAAGAACATGGAAAGAAAAAACCTTAGTAGGCACTGGGACTATAAGAACAAAGAGTGCTTCCAAACTGCAGTAGTGAGAACCACTGGGAAATGTGGAATAGTCTGACAAAAGCAATAAGAATGATGGTTCTGAGTCAGGCACTGAATCAGGGGAAGAAAAAAAAAAAGGGAAAAAAAAAAAAAGATGCTTGATCCGAGTGAATTAAAGCCACTTATATTCCTGGAAATGAATTATTTCCTCTTTATCAAAAAGGGATAAAAAAGACAGAGGGGTTAAGAATGTGATTCTGTGTTGCAGAAAGAATTCTATGGCAATTTTGGTCTGCCAGGCTTGTGCTCGGGGCACTAACCAGAACTCTGACGCGCCGACAGAGTTTCTGCAGGAGTCTCAGCCGCGCTGCCTATTTACTTTTCAGTACTTCCTCTTGTGGGCTTTCTTGTAGTCTGTGTTCTCAGCAGGCTTTTAGAGGAAGCTCTGGGTATTATTTTGTGTCCAGAATAAACAGAAAGCACGGTACTGTCTTCTCTGCATAACCTCTCTCCTTCCCTTGGGAATTTACAAATATTGTAGGAAAACAAAACCATCACAGAAATAGTGTTTTGTTAAATGGTCACTTAAAAGTAGTGCTGAGGACTTGGTTCCTTGCTTTGTCGATGAGTTTGAGTGTATCAGGTACATAATTTACTATTTATGCCATGAAGGCCTTAAAGGAGGCCTCTCTCCCTCCTTTCCTATCTTAGATGGAGAATATTTTCATTCCATCCATCTGCAGAGGGTCTCAGGACTGTTGCAGAGTGTCTGTTTTCAACACACACTGGTGTTTTGCCCGTCCTATATCAAGGAGGAGCATAGTCCCACTGGTATGAACAACAGGACCATGAAAGAAGGTGACCAGTAACAGAATCACAGAATGCTGTGGGGTTGGAAGGGACCTCTGGAGATCATCCAGTCCAACCCCCTGTCAGAGCAGGTCCCACCCAGAGCAGGTCCCACAGGAACGTGTCCAGGCAGGGCTTGAATGTCTCCAGAGATGGAGACTCCCCCACCTCTCTGGGCAGCCTCTACCAGGGCTCTGCCGCACTCACAGGGAAGAAATTCCTCCTCATGTTTAGATGGAACTTCTTATGAAGAAGTTTGTGCCCATTCCCTCTTGTCCTGTCACTGGGCACCACTGGGCCCCTTCCTCCCGACACCCACCTTTTAAAGTATTTGTAGGTGTTGATCAGATCCCTCCTCAGCCTCCTCCAGACTAAAAAGACCCAGGTCCTCCAGAAGATGGGTAGAAGTCAGAGGGAATATGTTTTTGAGCGCTGTGTATCAGTGCCTTGCTCGTCAGTTGCACAACACTGCTAAATTTGTTTCCTTGTGTTTACAAATGAAATTAAACCAAGGTTGTAAAACAGCAAATGGCATTCATACGCTTTGTAGATCGATGATGACAGATGTGCTGTAAAATGCTGAAAAAGAGAGGAGCTGCAATTAGGCAATAGAGAACCTAATCAACAATATGAATTTGACAACCAAGATTTCAAATAGTTAACTTCATTCTGTCCTATTTACTCACTAAGAATGGCTTTTGGTCTTGATTTTGTTGATGGATGGAAGTTCTTTGGAAAGAATTACATTAAAATTGAGTTATTAATAAAACTGCCTCATTTAATGAGAAAAATGCATTTGCTTATGAATGCATGTAGGTTGCTGCACTGAACATACCCAGACTCCCATCCTCCAGTCACCAAAGAGGGTCTTTGTCATTCTTAATTAGCTGAAGAGTAGAAAAGGACTGGGGAAATTTCCTCCAGATGTTTTTCCTGGTTCTCCTGACCCGATGCCCTGAAGTAGTCGAGATGTTCCTGTATCGCAGAGACGACTGGGTTAAATTAACCAGGATATAATTAAGATTATAAAAAAATACCCAAAAGTTTTATGGGGTTGCAAGCAGCATTATCTCTCATTATCCCAAAGAAAGTTTATTTCTTGCTATTTCCCTTGAGAGAAGAGTTAAAAACTGCCCTGTTATGGGATGACGACTGCCCAGTAGAGAGCCAGAAAAAGCCATCTGAGAACTGGCATGGCCAGCTGGAGCCCGGCCACTGGGATTGGGGCTGGTCATCCCCCAGAACAGGACTCTGCAGAAGGCATCCCCCCACAGGAGCCACCAGGAGATGCCAGTGACAGCCTGCCCTGCCAGAGTCCAAGATGGAGCAACGGGAACGCTGGGAAAAGGAATTAATCTTTATTTTGTGTGCTGGAAAGACCAAACCGCATTGCAGAGCTGCAGTGTTTTGAAGTGCATTTTGTCTCAGGACCTGGCTCTCCTTATGCCAGTTTAAGTCATCAGTTTAATACACAGTGATGCAAATGAGCATCGACCCCTTGCTTGTCTGCTCCTGTGGACAAACATTCGTGCTGGGTCCTTGCTTTTTAGCGCAGTCGGGGAACCAGTGATGCTAAAACACCTTTCTCTTTGCTGTGTGGAGGGAACCAGTTCTCTCCGTAGCCACGTCACGAAATCACATTACAGCCCTTGGTCTAATGATGTTTGTATAGATCTCCAGCCCTCCACTATTTGTCACTAATCAGAGTAGTCTGAAGATAATCATGCAGGGACATTATCCCATTTGATGTTCCTTCCTTCTACCTTCGCTAATCATTCCTACCATGCACACACAAGCCAGAGTATGCCGACTTCTCCGGCTCCTTTTGCTATCTTTCTTTTTCTTTCTTTTAGCAGCAAGAATTGAGAGATCAATGAGGTTATTGTGCCAGGTCTATTGCTCAACTCCCCGGTTTCCTGTTGCAGTGGGATCTAGCAGGAAACTTGAAGAAATCCAAAGAACAGCCAAATCTCTTCTCGTGTTCGCTCTGAGAGGCCTACCTCACCTGTGCGATGGGGAGAGTTGAGTGTGATTTAGCCTTAAAAGATTAAATAACTTTTTATTAAAGCATCCCTCACCCCGGCAGAGACAATGTTAGGGTACACGTTAGCACTGTTGGGTGCTTTTGTTTTCTCTTTCTGTTTTAGCAATGCAAAACAAGACTTCCTGTTACAGGTGCTTGAAGCTGCCATGACTTTCATGAAGTGAATGGAATTGTTTAGGATTTTAATCAATGCAGCTGCAGAATTTGACCAGCCAGCTCAATACCATTTAAGATTCAAAATTTTACATTGATAATTTCAAGAGCTGTAGGGAAGGCCCTGCTGTATTGACCTTGATAATGTTATTAAGCGTAGTAAACACGGCATTTCTTTGCTGAAATGGGAAGATGAGATGCTCAGGCACTTGGAGCTTCATATGGTAATTGTCGGGAAAACAGCTCCTTTTTCAAATGCAGCTGTCAAACCCACAGGTTGCAAAAGAAACAGATTCCCAGCTACTCAGTAGTTAGAAAAGATCAAGATGATCCAGTTTAATCAGCCCCTCGAAGGGGGAGACATGAATTTGTAGAATTCAAAGCAGGTTTTTCTTCTGTTTGCTCACTTAGGCTGGTCCTAACCCCAGGTTCATAAGAAATCCCTAATAAACTTCTGAGCTGTTGCTCGTTCCAAGAAGGCACTGAATATCACATAGCTGTCACTTCTACGGTGGCAGAGATGACTTGAATAGAAATGCAAGTGTCTCTTTTGAGAAGTGCTTGGGGTTGATTGCAGCCGCTTTGACATAAGGTGCAATTCTTCACAAGCGCAGAGAGCAACCGATTCTGGCAATTTTCTTACGGGAATTTTTCCAGGGGTATGTGATGTGAGCAAGTGGCTCTGAAAATAAGCTGCAGATGCACTAGGAGGATCATTTAGAAGTCTTTTCTGGAAAAAAAAAAAACCACAAAACCAACAAAAAGAAAAAGACACCTCTGTGTCGGCTCTAGTTTAGACAAGATTGTGTAACTTTATCGATTCCTGACCCTGCCTGTCCCTCAGCCTCCACCACTCAAAACCAGCCTTTTCTTCTGTGGGGCTGTGGAAACCTTGGGGGTTTGTTGGTTTGGTGGTTTGTTTTTTTTCACGCACTTGTTAATGTATTTGCCAAGATACTTAGGACTTCTTTGCAAAGGTGCTGCTGCTCCGCTGATTGCCATTCAGCACGGGCAGGCAGAGCAGGCCAAGGAAGCAAGAAGCCAGAAAGGAACAAAAATGCTCAATTTTTCAGTTCTTACTCGAAACGTCTTTGAATCAGCAGCTCTGGGCCCTTCCCAGCTCTTGAAGGAATGCCAGTTCAGTACAGTGAGTGAATAAGGTGTACGTGGGGGCGACTGCTTCTCTGTCAGTTGTGAGAAGCTTTATTTTAAAAAGTACCTTTTTTTTTTGGTTTTTTTTTTTTTCTTCCAGCATCAGAGAGGTTTGAATGGTTTGGAGGAGCTGGTAATGGTTTAGGGAGGCTTTCTTCTTTATGGCCCACTGCCCAGTCAAATCCAGCCCGGGTCATTAGTGACTAGAAACTGTTACCATGTTAACACAGCCTGATGGATGATGTGAACTTGTGCCTGAGTCCCATTTCTAGCAGAAAAAGCATGGCAGAAACCAGTACTGCTGTTGTCCCTAAGTGACTCCTTTGGTGAGCAAAGGGGGATGGAGCTGAGCAGGGGTAAACCTTCCTCCGCTGCCTTCCACGCATCCTTCCCCTCCCTGCAAAGAGACAGCAGCCGCCTGCGAAGCTGCCAAGCTGACGTTTTCTCCAGCATCCAAGTGACACTTGGGGAAAACAGGCAAGCAAAAAGAATGAAAATTAAGGAGCACCTTGGCTAAGGAGCGCTGATACCTTCTGGTAAAAGCGACGTGGAAGAGCGTGAATGGTTTCATTCCCAGTTTTGGACCAAAGCCCTGTGTGTATGAGGAAAATCATTAAACACGCCATTAGCAGTCGTGTGTTATAATGGAAATTACTTCTTTATTGCAACTTCTAGTTTTATTTTATAATGTTTTTCTTTTTTGCATTTTGCTTATTTGGACCCTGGTACTGGTAATTTCACAGAATGGTTAGAGTTGGAAGGGACCTTAAATACCATCCAGTTCCAACCCCCCTGCCCTGGGCAGGGACATCTCCCACCAGACCAGGTTTCTCCAAGCCCCATCCAGCCAATTTCCCCTTCTGTTTAATTTCACTCCTTTGTTTGCCTGTTTGAAAAGCTTTCCTGTTGGGTAACTTGCTGGGCAGGGAGGGTGGAAGGGAGGCAGGTGGGCAGGCAATCTGAATTCTGAATTTTGGCTCTGCCACTGGTTGCTTGGCAGGCTGTTTACATGGCTCCCGGCCTTACTTTCCCCCAGGAAGAGACTCATAGTTGAAGAACAGTTTAAAATCTTTGACAGAAAAAGAACTGTGCGTCCACTAGTGCTATTTATTGAAGGAAAACACAAACGAAACCGAGTATGTTATTCCATGTGCTCCTTAAAGTGGATATGAATTAACGAAGCCTGGTGAGCCTCTGTTCTTCATTTTCCTTTCCTGGTTTAGGTCTAGATGTTGAGTCATCATCGATGTACACATCAAACCACTACAGACATCTTAACCTTCAAGTTGTACAAAATGGCAAACGTTCTAGGTTCTTCAGCCTGTTTAGCAGATGTGATATGCAGGTAGCAAATCCTGATAAACCGGTGAAACACAGAGCACAGATTTGAACTGGCACTGTGCAGGGAGTAGGTGTTGCTCTCTCCCTAAACATCAGTGTTCTCTCTACTCCCTCCACCCTGATTTAATTTGGATAAAGTGTCCGCCAACAGGGCATGGTTGCTGTATAATTGTAGGTTACTTACAGTCTTTTAAAGCTATTGCAAATGACAATAGGAATAGTGTTGTTTCCCTGCCTAGGCTGAGGTGCCATTTCCAGTATCATTAATTCTCTAGAACTGAAACCCTTTTCCCTCGGGAATGGCTGGGGTCACAGCAGCGACGTTGATGCAGATGCCAGTTAAGAGCCATTAGCAGCATTATGCTGAAAAGCTTACTAAAAATTCTCTCTCTCCATAGACCTGGAAACCCAGCCTCTTGTACCAGATTTCCTCATCCACGAACATAAAACTCTCCAGGTACCAAAAGTTCTGTAAATTAAATGGCAAAACTTAAGAACTGCAAGCTTGAGTAACACTCCTGAGAACTCAGCCTGAGCTCAGGCTCAAAGTTCAGAGGAAGGAGAAATCTATCTGTAATTTGTCTACTGTGCAACACTTGAATGTGGTGAAAAGTTCTTGCTATAAAAAAGAATTTCTGGAGGTTAATTTCGATTCTAAACGTGAAGAATAAATAGCTTTCGCCATCTTTACCATAAAGCAGCTGCGAATCACTGAGTTAAATCCTTAGTTCATTTACTGATCTTCACCAAAGCTTTGCCAGTGTGAGCCCTGATAGCCTGGTATTCTGCAATTAGCAATGCTGAACTGTGTTCAGTGGGACAGTATTTTATCCATACGCGGTGGAGTCTGGCTGTCTAAACACCTCTTGTGTTGGTGGCACTATGCAAATACATATACTAAACCCCACATATGCTATTACACCTCCTATTTTTAAGATATTGGGTGGGATGCAAGAATCTTCCATTAAAAACGCGATTTTGTTGTGATTGGAAACCAGCTTATATTTGTAAGAATTTCTAAAGCTAATAATGGGTTGTGCTTCCTCAGTTGGCTTCTTGTCTTGTTCTGTAAAAGGGCCAAACAGTCTCTGAACAAAATAATACTTCTTTAATATGTCTTTCGTCCTAATTCCACACTCTTTTAACTATTTAGTCAGTTAGTGAATGCTTTGTTAAGCTGCTTTTATGACTATTCACCTTTTCATTTTTGTCTCCACTCATTCCACTTTATACCTGGACCCCAACCTTAATATACATCACGCTCTTCATTTGTTGGCAAAGTAACTGAAAACTCACCAGAAGCGATCACTTGCTGTTCTGTGTGCACTCAACTACTGCTTGTTTGCTCCCAATTGTAAGATTCTTGGTGTTTAGGGTGAGGCTAGGTATACGGCACAGGAATTGTCACTTCCAAAGCAGGATCTAGAAAATACCATTCATGATAGTGAGGGGAAGAGCTATTTGGCAGAAAAAGGGTTGGGAGATTTTTCAAACTGAGAGTTAAAAAGGGATCTTCATTGTTTCTGCCCCTCCCATCTGCTGTTCTCTGCAGCTGAAAACGGGGCAGAAAGCCAAGAGGATGACATTTGAGCAGACAGCAGTTTATGGAAGTGTCTATTACGATTCCGCACCCACACCCCTGGTCAAAAGGAGCTTCTCCCTGGCCATTTCAAGCAAATTCTCTGCCAGAGAGTTACAGCTGGTGCGAGGCTTCATCCCCAGACTCTTACATTTTTCTCCGTAGGTGTGAAATACAGCTCCCCCCTCCTCTGCTTGCCCACTCCTCTCCTTCTCCAGAAGAAATCAAAAGAACCTCCAAACCACGCTGCAGGGTTTGCTCAGCCCTCCCGTGCCATTATTACCGGTGGGATGGACTGCGGCAGCGGGGAACGTGCAGAAACACGGTGATTAACACGAGTGCTGTCTTTTACTTCACTTCAGGATCTTAAACACTGCTGAAACACCTTGCAAATGACAGTAGGCGCCAGAAACCTGCTACTGATCTCTCAACTCCTCTTAGAAGGGAACGGTACAGATCAAAAAGCTTTTTCAGCCCATTTGATTTTTGTTGCTGGTTTGGTTTTGGGTTTTTTTTTTTAATGATGAGCACTTCCAGCGAGTATCCTTCATCATTGTGTCTGAAAGAAATATTAATATACCTTCTTCATAAATGCACGCACACATATAGGCCCTACTTGAGGCATCTCTGTGTACATATCCACTCCCCTTCCTTCTATTTAAATAGCGTGCAGTGATTGTTCAGTTCTCGTTAAAGGATGAGTCACCTGGCTCACTCCGGAGTCAGGAATCTAGACTCCAAACTGCACAAGCATCCAACTGTTGTAGCTTTATCGGTTGTTTTACTGGACTCAGAAAGTGAATGCCCTCTGTGACACCCACTGTTCCTTCAGACTCCTAAATAACAAGAAAAATATTACTACGGTTTCTCCTTACATTCTCTTTCATTGAATTAAATATTAGAGAATGAGCATGTGGATATAAAAGGAACAGAATTATGCTGGATTTGGCAGCCCTAGAAACTGCAATTCACCCTTTCTTGGTAGCACAAGGACACAAGTAAACCACAGCAAGAAATACTCCCCTTTTAAGTCTCTGGCTCTTCACAAGGCTTGAATAAAGAATGACATGAGATTGATGGTTAATCACCATTTTAATTCCTAGATCTGAAGAGAAAGATGGAAACGTAAGCGGGGAAAGGTGCAGTTTAGTGTGTCTGACCTGGATATCCACGTGGATTGCGGGTGCCAAAGCACTGTCAGACATAAACTAAGGAGGACAAAGCCAAAGGAGAGTGGTAACGGCCCGATTTAACCAGTGAAAACAACCATGATGAAAGGAGACCAGGGTTGCTCTTAGAGAGGTGTCGAGAAAGTGGATTGCCACATGGATTAATTAATCCTGAAGCCTGAATGAGCAATTTGTTTTTTCTTTTGTTTGCCTAAAGGCAGTGCAAGGGGCGGTGTGATTCTGTCAGGCCAGCGCAGGGGATTCCCTCAGCATCTTTGTCTCTCACTTATCTGGGTTTAGTGTTTGGTTTTGGTTTGGTTTTTTTTCCGCTTTAACTTGGCTGCTGAACAAACACGATCACTTCGTGTACCTCCTGAGGTGTTCTGGGAAGGAATTAGATAATGGGCTGATGAAATGTGGGGGCTTTCTGGATCACGGAAAGTACCAGGCTGACAATGAACTCTGCGTGTCTCTGGAACCACGACAAGACATGCAGAGGCTGTAGCAGTATTTTTAGCTGTTTAGATTATATGTGTGTCTGTCCATCTTCGTGCCTTTTGCTCTCAGGCCCTGCCAAGACCGGAGGAGATGATTTTTAGAAACCATCTCATTGCTCCCTAGTACCCATTCGCTGTCCTGACACGCAGAGTTTCACTAAATTTCCACCAAAAGGGTGTCTCAGGTGCTGCTGGCGCGATCTTGGCGGAGCTTTTCGGTTACAGCTGAATCAGCACAATCTCCAAACAGGTTCCCTTCCGCTGGAGATGTCTCCCTCCGGAGATGCTTCAGGGCAGGAATCCAAGTGCTGGGGTCCTCCAGTAGTATTTAATCTACCCGAAACCAAAGTTGCTGTGTTGGCTGGAACAACTCATCATTCAAAGAGAACCTGATAGAGAAACTGATCTAGATATTGATTTTAAAACTCAGCTGGCACCGTATCTCAACATTTCTCTTTTCACTGCAGAACAAATTGATTCCTTATATAAATTCTAACCCAATACAAAGCATATTGCTGAGCTGGCCAAAGACTGGCTCCGTTAGGGGTAGCACTGATTTTGCAGGCCAGGGTTTGGCACCTGAAACCAGTGATCAGAAGCAGAACTGGCTGGAAAATACTGCCAGTGGCAGGACTGGGGGTTTCTATTTCATTAGGAATTCATAACTTCATATAATAAATGGCTGAACACACTGCACAATAGGGGAGGTGAGTTTTATAAGGAGAGGCAAATTACTTAATTTGTACCGGTTGGTTTCAAAAGATATTTTTCTTTGCAAACTTTGCTTTGCTGTTGGCCTTGGACCTGCCAAGAACCCTGTCCTGCACACTTCATCTTCCCAGTCTGCAACTGAAGAAACTTCTCCATCTCCCACATGAGTCATGAGCATAAATTATATAATTTTTTCATAAAATGTTTTAATTTGCTCCACTGAAAGGAACAAAGGCACGTAATTTCATAATACATAACTACCCAAATACCACCTGAACTTTCCTGGGGCTTTGCTTACTGCCTGCCATTTTCCAGAGCTGCTTCAGAACAGGAGATGAGAAATGATGTGCTCATTCTGGGACCGTGTCTTGTCAGTAATCGCTGCTCGGAGACCTGGAAATTGAATTAGGAAAAATGTAAAGGAGCAAGCACAGTTTAAGGGACAACTCCCCTTGTACCAATTTCTCCCTTTTTTAAAAAGTTAAGTGACTCATGCAGTGAGATGATGGCTCTGAGAAAGGGCTTTTTCCTCCTCCAGTGTGGTCCAACAAAATCAGGCCCGTGCCTTGTTGGTTTTTGCTACGTGATCGCTCGTTACACGCAGAGTAAACATATTGCTGACTGACATCTGTCCTTTGGAGAAGGGGAGGACAGACGGATTGCCGTGCAGGGAAGTGCAACGTAGACTTTGCAACCAGGACAAAGCCATTAAAATAATGGGTTTCAGTCAGTTAAGGGAAGCACACGAATGTTTTTTTTAAAACTGATTTAAGGTAAGCAAGGAGCTGGGTCATCACAGTGTGGACGGTATGTTCCAGAACGTGGCCACCACTAACGCTGAGCCATTTATCAGTAACGTGCCAATAGCTCCGAGGTGGCTTTACCCCCAGGAGTTACGATACTCGTGTGGAATGTTTTTAGGGAAACCTTGAGACTTGGCGGCGCTGATGGTGCGGTAGATCCCTGCTGAGAGGATGGGTGATGCCGGTGTCACATCTTGGAGCCCCTCTCCTATGAGGCTGGGGTTGTTCAGCCTGGAGAAGAGAAGGCTCCAGGGAGACCTTACATGAGCCTTCCAGTGTCTGAAGGGAGCTACAGGAGAGCTGGGGAGGGACTCTTTGTCAGGGAGTGTAGCGATAGGACGAGGGGTAATAGTTTTAAATGGAAAAGAGGGGAGATTTGGATTAGATACCAGAAAGAACTTCTTTGGTGTGAGGGTGGTGAGAGCCTGGCCCAGGTTGCCCAGAGAAGCTGTGGCTGCCCCATCCCTGGAGGGGTTCAAGGCCAGGCTGGATGGGGCTTGGAGCAACCTGCTCTGGTGGGAGGTGTCCCTGCCCAGGGCAGGGGGGTTGGAACTCAATGATCTCTAAGGTCCCTTCCAACTCTAACCATTCTGCGATTCTATGATTCTATCTTTGGTGTTGGAGCCCTCACCTGGGCTGAGGCAGTGATTTCTAGAGGTGTCCCCGCAGTGTCAGGGCGAGCGAGGCAGCCAAGACTTGAGGAAGGTGTGGCCGGAGCATCCCACAAATCAGCTATTCCATGTCTTCTCAGGTCTCACCCTGGCTGTGATTGTAGTTGGGTGATTTGATGGCAGTTTGAGCATCAGATGCACCCAGGCCGATCCACCCCTGGATTGGCAGTCAGTCTCCGATGGCCTTTCTGCTTGCCTCGTGTCGCGACAGGGATGGGTGCGCCATGAAGGGATGCAGGATCGCAGCTTTGCGAGGAGGCAGCACTGAGTACCCATTCACACTCATCCCTTCTCTACCTCGTTACCGACCCGCAAAGCTCAGTGCAATTACTGCTAATGACAGAGAATCACCGACACACCCGGCCAGGCCCTCGCCTTCCTCCCCGGGGACACCAGGGGACCGAAGGACCGCAGCCGTCCAGTTCTGCGGGGAGGGGAGGGAAGTGGGGGGGGGCGGCGGAGGAGCAGCCCGGTGCTCGGGAACAGGACCTGCGTGCGGTGCCGGCCCTCAGCGGAACGGCTTCTCCCCGGGGTGCGCGTTGCCTTCACACCGGGCTCCCCCGCACCCAGTGCGGGCGGAGGGGGCCCGGGCCCGGCCCCACCCCGCCCCAGCACCTCCGGGGGCGCTGTCACTTTAAGCGCTCTGACGTCAGCGCTGCGCAGCCATGGCAACGGCCCGTCACGTTGCC
>VXBJ01000887.1:552744-615529 GCA_013400055.1 Nycticryphes semicollaris | reverse complement strand
CGCCCTGAGGCGGCGGGCGGCTGAGGGGCGCGGTCCCGCCTCAGGGCTGCGGCAGCCGGGAGCGGCCGGGCCGGGCGGGGGTGGGCGGCATCGCCGGTTTCCCGTCCCGTACGATTCCCTTCAGCTCCCATCGCCGCCCCGGAGCGGCGGACGGGCTGCCGCGCCCAGCTCCGGCGGGGAAGGGTGGTGATGGGGCAGGGCTGGGCCGCCGCGGCCTCCGGGGAACTGCCGGTGGGGAGGGCGGAAGGGATGGAGAGGCTGGTCTTCTCGTTTGCAGCCGCCCGGAGTGGGTCTGCGGCACGGGGACCCCTCCGTCCGCGGGTCCGGCTCGGTTCCGAGGGGAGTTCGCCGGGCTTCTAGCCCCGCGGGGAGGGAAGTGGGGGGGCCGCAGAGAGGTGGTCGGGTGGCCGCGGTGCCCCTTCTGGCCGGGGGTGACCGAGGGCGTCCTCGGCGCTGAAAATAAGGGGGTGCGGGTGGGACCTTGACCTGAGCGCAGGGGTGTTGGGGACGCTGCTGCCATCCCAGCGGTGTCAACCCAGTGGTTCGGGTGTCAAAGGCTGCAACAGGCAGCGCCCGGGTGTAGAGAATACACAGGGAGACTGCCCTCCCTTCTCTTTCATTTCTGTACCTCTCGAGAACTTGCTTGGTTTTTGGTGTGCTGTGAATTTGTCTTGTGGCCAGGGGTTACGTGCATCGCGTGAGTGTGGTGACAGGGGTAGGTCTGAAGGTACTCCTCGTCTTCAGGAAAAGTGCAAAGTCATTAGATGCTTTTTTTTTTTTGTGTCACTTCCGAGGTATTGCTGGTTTCCACATGCAGATTTTGCAGAAGAAATCTGGTTGCTTTTTAAATTTAATTTCTTTTTATTTGTACTTATTGCTGGGGTTATCAGTTTCCTCAGGTTTTAGTTTGGTTTCATTTGGAAATTGTGAACGGCATCCAAATTGCTTCTATCTGGTAGATGACAAGTTTAGCTTATTCTGTAATATTATCTGAGCTGATGCAAAATAAGCCTCTGATCTGTTCCCTCCTGTTAATTACAGGGTTTGGGACTAGACATGTTGTCTTGTATTAGGCTGATTATTGCAGCTTGGAAAATACATGATTTTCCAGGCCAGTTTTTAGTTCTGAAATAGGAGCAGGGCAAGTCTTAAAGCTAAGTATGAGCTGAGGAAAAAAATTGCTTAGGGTTTAATTTGATTATATATATTCAATTTCTGAAACACCATAACAGCAGCTGTTCTTTCTTAGGTAGAGAGTATTAGTGGAGAAAGGGGGAAAGAATGGTGGAATGCTCTGGAGAGACAGGTAACCAGCCTCTAAAACCCACTATAAAAGCATTAGGAGAAATGAAAACGGTAGATTTTTTTTGTGTCTGGGGGCTTTATGTATTCAGTAGAGTTCTGTGCTCTGGTTTGAGAAATGTTTTGTCTGTTTTCTACCAAGAGATGAGAGCGATTGCTCGGTGAGAGGCGATTCCCTGCTGGGAGCTGGGTGTTTTTTCCAGTTATCAGCACAAGCTTGCTCTGGTTTGTAAGGATTGCCCTGTTTCACCTGTGGAGTTAACCACAAGAGTGTTTGATGTGCTTTCTGGAATTCCATATAATTCCCTAACTATAAACAGAGCATCTGGAGATTTTTGGTAGTTCTTGCTGGGAGCAGTGGGAATATCGGGGGACAGGAGCATGCTAAGTCATTGGGAGTAAAAACCTAAAGCTGTTCTCTGCCTTCTACTAGAAATATTGTAAAAGATGATCGCTAATCTGACAATTAAGTGATAGATCTAGTAGGTGTAATTACCGGTTAAAGTTGGGGAAAGTCTGAAGTAATGTTTACAGGAGTAATAACTATATCAACAGATCAGAATAAAACAAAACCACATGACAAACCCTTACAATCCTGAAAATCTTTTAATGGGCTGGGAATCTTCAGTGGGTTCTCGCAATGTTTGTTTGTGATTCTTCAGCACGATAGCTGTGGCGAAATTAATTTGTGCTTCCAAAGACCAGACTGATTTTATCTTGGAAAGAGGGGATAAGGAAAAGAGAGAGATCATAAATCTCACTGTGTGTCTAATATGGCAAAATATAGGCAATATTGATTATACATAATTTCTTTACAATTATCAATTTTTACAGTGGAGATGAGTTATGTATATGAAATAATGTCATGAAAAGTCAGAGTTTCAGGCTACAGGGATATGTTTTTCTGTAAAGTGGAACAGTAAATACCTGTTGCTCTCTCTTCTTCAGCCCTTTCCCCAGTGCTTGAAAAGTTGTTCTCGTTTGACTGCTCAGACCATTGAAATCTTAATTAGATGAATGTTATATGTTATGTTGGACAATGACAGTCTCAACTATTTCTTCCTGTTGCTTAGTTGAGCGCTAGTACATCTAGTGTCGAATTTGTCCAAGTATTTTAGTTTTCCAACCAGTTTCTAACGAAAAACCTGAGACTGAAAAACCTCATTAGGAAACCTGTCAAAAATATTTTTGCATACAGAACTGTGCATAGCCCTCTCCTAGAACATAGAACTTTTGAAAATGCAACAAAATTTGTGAATATAATATTTTGAAGGTGAAATAAAACCAATTCAAGACCCACAATATGCAGTGCATTGTAAATCTTCCTCTATTCCTGTCTTCTATGCCAGAGTCGTAAATTAACACAGTGTGTCACTGAAGACAGAGTCATTTGATTTACTGCCTTTTGTCTCAGGAGTCGTTCTAAAAGGTCTCACCAAACCAGTAAGGAATTCACAATCTCTGAGCCTGAGGTGCAGCGCTTGCGCATGGGATGTAAATACGTAGGGACAATGAGAATGCAGTGATTGTGTGTTGTACTCAATGCTGCCTGAGAATATCGATGCTCAGATTAATTAATGCAGTTCCCCAAGTGCCTGGAATGTGCTGTTTAGAAAATCTGTATGGTATTGCTGATCAAGAAAATATTTTTTTTAAGTTCCACCAAAAATTTTTTCTCCTGTAATTGGATGCAGACCTGTCACTTGGTTTGTCTTCTGAAGTGTGTAATTAAATTTAGTTGTTATTGTTTTGTTCTCCTGTGAAACCTCCATGTTTTGCAACCGGGTGTTTTGTAATAGAATTTATGTGAAAGATGCTAAACAGAACTGAAGCAAGCGCTCACGAAAAACATGAACGTATGCTCTTCTGTGAAGGTTGTGGTTTGGTGTCTGATACTGGGGCAGAGCATTGCAGAGAGCTTTCTAGACAGCATGAGGCAGTGCTATACAAAGCTGCACCTTTAATTTACAAACATCTGTACTGTTTAGGGTTGTGTGAACCATAAAATGGTCCATCTTTGCAGAGAGCCTGAACCAAAAGACCACGAGGTAGATATTCTTCATGTATGGAATGGGCAGCAACTTGGAGACCATCAGTGATACTCAAATGTTCTGGTTGTTATGAATTGCTGCAGGTACTGTGGGGGCACACCATGGTGAGAAGGTGAGTGGGAACGGAGCCGAGGGCTTATAAAAAACAGAATTAAAACAAATATAGGTGGACATGGACTAGCAAATAGCGATGCTGTGCAGTGAAGGCAGTTTCATTTCCTTTGAGATGTCTCAGCCTCCAAAAGTACACGAAATGCTGACCTATACAGTGAACCCAGCTCTGCTTCACTATAGCTCTTGCAGTCTGCTGCCTTCTGGAAGGACTTAAACTGGGAAGGAGGGGAAGAATAGAAAGTGCCTGGCTGTGATGTACACAAAAAAGCACTTGCAATTACATAAAATCAGTTGTTTTGAGCCAAAATGGGTCTGCCAGTTTGCAGCAACTGTAGCTCTCCCCTCCTTCTTCTGTTAGGTCTCAGACAAATATTAATCATATGGATTTTCAACATAACCCAAGTGTTTGAGTCATTGTGAATCCTTCTGTTTTGAAACATTAAAAGAGCTGAGTAATGTTAAGATTAAAATTATTTGTAAGATTTTAATTTTCAAATGGGGAGGAGGGGAACAAAATAAAATCATCAAATCAGTCCCAGGACTGAATGCGTTTCCTAAACGAGAGTGAAGATCTTGGAGTCGCTCTTGATGACTGGTTTGGCATCTTTGATGAGAAGAAATAACCTCCCCAGGGAGCTCCTGGACCAGTTTGGTTTGTTCTTGTGGTGAAGTTTCTGGTTCAGGTGGTCAGCAGCTAGTCTAGCAGAGAGCACCCAGCCAGTTTCGGGATAACTTCATTTTTGTTGGATTCATTTCTGTGTAAAATTTTGCTGCCATATATATATACACACACATAGATGTATTTACTATAGTAATTATTTCTAACAAAAATTGTATTTGTGTCACTTTATATATATAAAAAATGCAATTTATGTGGTATTTGTACCCATTTACTTGCATTAAAAGGAAAGATGCCTATTCATGATCTATTACTTAAACACATGTGGTATTTAAAATTGCTTTGATTAAAAGAAAGATTTGAACTAAGTATTTTTCTGATGACCCTTCCAGTCATCACTGATGGCTTCAAGTGATTGTTCATGTAAACCAATTTTCTCCCTAGTTTGGAAAAGGAAGACACTTTCCACCCTTCAGGTTCTTGGTTTAAATTGAGTTTAGGTGTTATTGAGAGGAAAGAAATACTCAGTTTGCGTGTGTAGATTGTCAACATCTGATTTAATGCACTGTAAATGTAGAGCCTTAGTTTGTATGTAGTGACTTCAATCAGTTCTGGTGATTTAACTTTTAAAAGATTTTGACAGGGTGATGTCATGTCAGAGTACTAAAAAATTAATAAATCTATGGCATATTAGGTTTTTGGTAGGCTTATTCTACAGAAGCTTTTTTTCTCCTCTAATAGTAAGTTAGGTTTAAGCAAATGTATTTATCTTGTGTTGCTGTGTGAGGATGCAAACTGGGGCAAGAAACTTCTCCCTTGTGGTTGCTCTTTCTAGTAGTTTGGATACAAAGTGTGTAAATAAAAAAAATAAAAAGCAAAGTATGGAGAATTAGGTGGGCAGGAAGTAAAACTACTGCTTTGGGTGCCACAAACCCAACCTTCATCTCCAAGGTACACAACGGAAGCGGGGAAACTCCTCTTTCTGTCTTAGAAACAGCCCAAAAGAGGGAGGTGGGTTACTTAGCTTTTTATTTTTGTACAGCAGGATACAAATATAATCCAAGTCTAAAGTAGAAGCTCCATAAATGAGTATGTAACGAAGTCAGGGCTTGGTTGCTGGTTCCCAGTTTAGGATAAAGCAGCTAATTGGGAAAGTCAGGTGGCTGGAGATGGGAAGTCATTGAAGCATTCCCCCCCCTCCCGCCCCCCTTTCGCCTATTATAGTTTGTTACAACTGCAAATAGATGGGCATCGAAAGCCACACATGCACTTTAGAAAGGAATGAAAGGAATAGAAGAGAACTGACTTTTCCTGGTGGTGTTGCTTCAGAAGCTTGAGCAATTTTCTGCTCTCTGTCTCTACAGAAACCTGGTGGCCCTGAATCGCAGACCTTCGTAGTAGATGCGATAAGAGGACTGCTGAAAGTCAACATCCTCAGCAAACAGTTAAATAGCTTGAGAGTTTCATTGGTATGGCTAGTGTTTGCCTTTTCATTGAGTTCTGCTTTGCCTGTAGCTTCTGGAGGCAGGAATTTAAGGATTTCTAGTAATTTTTACTAGTTTTTCAACCACAGTTAACTCAAAAATGGTTATATGCATATCCCAAATATAAAACCAAAAGATCTCCAAGAACAGCATCTGCTCTCTGGTGAAGGCTGGGAGCAGAGATGCTGCTGTTGACCCAGCTCACTCTTCCTGAGGGATGTAGGAAGTATTTTCAGGGAGAGAAGTTCCAGTGGAAGGGAGAGGTGACATCCAGCCAAGCAGGGTGTGGAGCCGCGGGCTCCCCTCTGACCGCAGCCCTGGCACGTACATTCCTGTCTGGAGCCTTAGGCTTTGTCTCCACAGGGAGGTTCTGCTATTTATAACTTCATGAGTGTCACTTTTTCATAGAAAAGTTCTTGTGTTTAAAAAAAAACAAACAAACAAAATGATGCTTTAGGGAAGGCTGCTTCTAGTGGGAATGTTGTACTTCATTTTATTTCTCTTCCATCCTCTTCTTTTGGAAACTTCATCTGGGGTCGTTTTCCTTTCAGTAGCCAGGTGGGTAATTTCTGACTTTCGGCCACTATAACCTGTATGTTTATGTGACCTGAATATATAGACATATATTTTCTTTTTTTTTTTGTGGCTGTGAACTCTACAAATCCATTTGGATTTTAATGCATTGTAGAGGCATGAAAAATAATAAATCACAAGGTTAATTTGCAACTTCCTTTTAAATAACGTCAGCTTTATCTAGATAGGTTTTTAGGCAAGATAAAAGCCTTTCTTATAAAAGCTTTTTTTTTTTTTTTTTGCTAGATATAATCAGTATGTTAAAAATACTCCTACTATAAAGACATTTTTAAAGCCCTGAAGATAGTTAGAAGCACAGTGATAGATGCTGCTTTAACATAACATCTTTACTTATGTACTCGGTGTCATTTCTTTTTTAATAAGTAGCTGTGTGAAAACAGGCAATACTGAATGAGAAACATCAAAAACAACTCAAAAGATTAGTTCTATTGGTCTCGCCCCAGGACGAGTGGTACCCGATGTAGTTACCCAGCATTAATCCCAGACTTGCACTAGTAGGGGTGAAAAAACAGTCCTTCGGGGTTTCGCTGCCCACTATGGGATTTCTAATGGGTCAGTGGCTCTCTGTGAAGTCAGTAGTTCTGATGGTTTTTTGTTTTTAAAAGTCTATGATGATGATGTACATCTCAGCATAATAACCAAAACCAAACAAATGAGAAAAACCCACTAAAGCAGCCTGAAGTGTGGAAGAGGACTTAATTTTTGTGGCTCAGAATCACAACTAATTGACCAGACATGTCTTGTGAACCAAAAGCAACATTAAAATTAGACCTGCGGGCAGTAGTTCTAGCTGATTGGTGGATAATCAGTATTAAAAAAAGAAAAAAAAGCAAATGTTGATATTCCCTTGTTTTCTTCTGAAAGGGTACAGCTGTATGCTAAGTGTTACAGCTGCAGAATTATGTGAACTGCATAATGCTGTGCTGTAACTTTGGTACCAAGGGAGTGTGTGTGCGGTGCTGAATGGTGAGGAGGAGGGAAGGATGCTGAAAACTATCTATACATCAAATGCATTCTCTTTCTTTCTTTTTTTTTCTCCTTTTTCCCCCCCAAGCTGGTGATAAATTTGAAAGGATGCAATGTGTGTGTGTAACTGGTACTGCTTGGGCTTTCTCATCCCTGAAGTGTGTAAGAATGCTCCACTTTGAGAAACTGTCAGCCAGAAATCATTTCAGTGGAGTGAACAGTCATCGTAGTTGAATCGAGACACTTTCCTGTGGACAGTGTTAGTTTCTCTTAACCTGTAGCTTCTCCACTGACTTCAAACCTACATTTTTCCGTGTACTTAGTGCCTTTTATGCAGAGGGTGCAGTCTGTGCTCTCAGAAAACAGGAGGTTGCTTAAATAACCTTGTGTGTGTAGGTGCCAGCCCAGATTTGGTACACGTGATGCTCTTTGGCCCTACAAGATGCTACTTCAGTACATACCAATGTCCCAGCCCCTTAAAAAAAAAATCAACAAATTTGTTTAGTGGTGGATTTAAATACAAGTGGTCTTTCCAAATGACTTTGAGTTGTCTTTCTACAGTACACTTTTCATCACAAAACTGTTTTTTAGAACAGCTTCTGGGTGTAGCTGGATATTTGAAGAGGTACATCAGCTCCCTCTGTGTGTCCACCTGTCTGTCCCCAAGGAAGAAACTGGACTGGAACCATCTCTGTCTGTCTTGTTACTTTAGGGTTATATCTTCTTGCTTCATTAAGATCTTGCCACTTCTTCCATGTCTTGAATTGCAAAACCAATAATAATTTGTTCAGTGATGGAGCACCCTGTGGTCAGGGAACCAAATTTTCAGTGGAGAACCATTACTGTAGTCAGAGAAGACAACGTAACTGGAGTTTTACATGAAGTTCTGTTTGCAGGGAGTGTGATAAAAATGAATCTGTGCCAACGTACCCAAACGTTTTGACCTGGAAACAAACATAATGAACATAAGATGCCAGAATGTTACTTTTGGAAAAATCACTGGTTTGGCCTGTGAAATATTCATGACTTTTGAAAATTCTTTCCTTCCTGTGCTTTTATCAGCCTTGTGCTTAACACTGAATTTCTTTGTTTTTGTTTTTGTTTTTTTTTTCTAGAATATAGTGTGTGTGGGCAAAGAAGAGTAGGGGCTTTCTGTATGTGTTTCATGAACGTACTTGGCATAGACTTCAAGTTGCTTTTTGGAAATAAACTCCTATCTCTGAGCTTGAGACAGCAGCCTGGTGAGCTGTCAGCTTACGGCACCACGGAGGGTGAAAGCCTGAAGTCACTGATCACTTTTTAGTAGCAACCATAATAAGAAGCAGGGTTTCACTCCAATTAAGGGTGATTTCCTTTGTCTCTCTTGTGAGTGCTGTAAAGGAGGTGGGTGTTTGTTGGTCTATTTGTCTTCCATGGCAACCGCAATCAAAGGGGGATGGAGGCAGAGAGGTGTGGGGATGCCATCACTGCCCAGGTTTGCTCTCTGTTCCAGTACCTGTAGCACCGAAGCCTGAGGGTGAACACGGATTTATCTGACTTGAATTACTTCTGTTAATCCCTCCCACTAGCTATTGTGGTAAATACAAACATATTTATGTGCTAGGCTGTATTTCAGCCTTCTGCCAGGCCCCCAAGCCAAGTTGCTGTGCGCGTATAAAGCGGCCCGTGTTCCTGTTCTTTCTGAGGTTGGGGGAGGTACGAGGTGTTTTTGGCGGTGGAAGGAAGGAGTGATATTGTTGGCTTGAAACTGCTCCTGCCCCAGGGTTGGTGGGTGGGGGTTGTGTTCGTGATGTGGCTGCCACGGGGCTTGTTGGCACACGAAGAGGCAAAACTACTGTCCCATCCCACTCCTTTGGTTGGTTGCTCGTGGGTCTCTTCTGTGACCTCCTCATCTCCCGCCGTACACGCAGTTCTGAGCGCATGTACTCATCGGTTCCTTAAAATTTGGGGTGGCATCTGTTGGAGAAATGGGTGTTTAAATAAGTTCTGCTCATACCCTTCCTCTCGAGAGGCGTTGGTTGATTATTTCCTGTTTTTGTACTGAGGCTATACTGGAGACGTATCACTTTAAAACACTTCCAAAATGTGCAGAAGTGCAACAATAGCGCTGACCTCAGCGCCGAGGTCACACCCAGGCTGCTTCCTGTTTTCTTCTTGGGGAGCCCGGGGCCCCCACCATGGGAGAACTCGCCTCGACGCCTGCCCCGGGGGGCGCGGAAATCACTGACAATGAATTCCCTCTCACAAAACGAAAATTTAAAAATCTTAAGGAAAAGATTGAGTCAGGATTTCTGAGCTTGTTGTCTAAATAGTAATTTTTTATTTAAGGAAAAAAAATTAATCATTATCCTCTTTTTTTTCACTGAAATATCCAAAGAGGTTCTGCAGCTAATGCGCCCCTCAAAAGTATACGTTAAAGGTACAGAAGGGAAGGAGACGCGCTGAAGAGGTTTGAGAAGACAGAGAGAGGAAGAAAGCACAATGGCAAGACTTACAGCCCTTATATACTGTTATTTCCATTTACACCCCTCTCTGCTCGCATTGAAGTATTAGCTGACCGATATAAAAGCTTTGTTGTCTTTGTTTAGTGATGCAGTAGAGCTACAAATCAGAACAAAAAGAAAACTTCTTGGGAAAATGAATAGCTGGGAAGGTCGCTTTGAGAAACGGAGGACAGACAGCAATTGGGCTGAGTTACAGTAAAAAAAAATCGGCATTGAATGTTTAATTTTCCTCAGTGGAGTGTGTGTGTGTGGTCCTCAAACAGCTCTACTGTTGTAAATACATTATGTGAAATTCCAACTGAAATACTTCTATATATGAAAGAGTGTTAAGTACAAGGGTGGTGTTAATGTGTGTATTTTAAATGGCTGTTGTGCAGGCAGAGGTTTCAGTTGATGTAAGGCTTTGTCCACTCTATTGACGTATATAGATTTTGAACCATTATTGAATATGTCAAATACACGCACTTCAAGCCATAAGAAACATGTTTTTCTTCTCTATTTGCAGCTTTGGGGAGTTGTAAACGCGTGGTCAAAGCTGCCCAAAGTCTTAATTAATGTCAATAAATGAGGAAATGTTGTATCAAAACCTTCCCTGGCACATCCTGAGTGTATAAGGTGTTGGTCTGGGCCCACCGCTGCTGGGACAGCAAAGCCTGCTGATGCTGGCAGCAGTGACAGAGAGCAAGCAGGTGACTTTACATGAGCAAATTCAGTGTATAAAGGTGGGTTTGGGCTGAAGCCTGAATGTGAGCTATCAATATAGCTGCCTTCAGAGAGACCTGGAGTATTTCTCAGTGTCTCTTTCCTATAATTAGTAAAGCACTTTAGTTAGCATTCCTTGTGCTTGCTGGTAGGGATGATCACCCAAAAGCCATGTGAAACCTCCTCTCTCCCTCTCTGCTCTGAGATCTTACTGCATTTGAGTTGGAAAACAGGTTGATATGTATGGGTAAGCACTTCAATTCTGAAGGACTGATTTTTTTGGATACAAAATAAAATTCTCTCTGAAATAATTCTTTAGTTGGTAACTCACAAGAATCCACTCAGACTGTTCTTTCTGCAGTCCCTTTAGTCTCTGTATATTTGGCATAAAAGCAGTGGTGTTGTGGGGAGGGGCCTATTTACACTTCTCTAGTCTTCTTTTTTCTTTTTTCCCCTCCTGTCTATATGGTGGTTTTACACAGGAATAAGCTAAGCTGCCTGAGGCAAGTGAAAATACCTTTCTTTTTTAAAAAACAAGCTAAGTTACTTAGTGTCTTGGTTTGTAAACTGTAATCTCTGAGACAGAAGTAGCTCTGCTGTGCAGAACTAAAGGTTCTTATCACAACACACCTGACTGTTGTGTTTGGAATAATCTGCCAAATATCAGCCCAATTTCAGAGCCCCTGTGCCAGCTGCCTGGACTGGGGTAAAGTCCCCGCATCCCAGCTTGTGCGGGATGTGTCCTGCCCTGTCACTGTCCCATGTGTCACACAGGTCCCAGACTCCCTGAAATCTTCCTGCAGCGTGTTTCTGGGGTGTTCGGAGAGAGTTTTTCCAGAGAAAAGGGTGGTTTTTCCAGCCGCAGCGTTTGTGGAGAAAGTACTTTGGAGACAAGAACCTGTGGTAATTAGTCACTGCCTGCCCGTCTAATGAAGAATTAAACTCTTAGCAAATGATGCTGCTGCTGAATCGGGAAGAGCGTGAGGGGTGATTTATCTGTGGAGCACTCAGCCCTGCCGGTGGCTGTCTTGACACTCGACACACCGTGGAATTTGACTTAGTTAATTATTTTGCCTCGGGAGGCACTTTATTTTGGTCTCGGTAAATTCACTCCTGCAAGTCTGCTGAGGGGAAGAAACTGCACCGAGGCAGAGTTCAGCCTACAAATGACATTGTTTCTGTGAGGGCAGAGATGTGCCACCTTGCTTCCACGAGGGTTCCTGCCCTCTTCTGCTGCTCTTGGTGGGAAGGAGCTCCTCTCCTTGACCCCCTTTCCTCACCACTTGGGTGTCCTGTGGTGAAACCCCCTCTGGCTACCGACAGCATTAAAAACTTCTTCCCCTTCCCGTTGCTCATCCCCTCGAGGCCTCTGTGCTGTAGCAGGTGATGGTATTCCTCGTGACACTGCCTTTGGAGGGAAGCATCTGGCTTCTTCATCAGGGTTTCTGCCTGTGAATGTTGAAAAGCAGATATCGCTGCATCTAAGGTAACTCCAAGTATTTTTTTATTGGACTGAATGCTTACTAAAAATACTAGTAAATCAGGGAGGTAGAGGTTATGTTGTCTCTGGAGATGGGAGGAGGAATCCCGGCTCGTTCTGCCCATGGAGGTGCAAGAGCCGATGGCCTCTCTATGCACATGGCCAAATGTGACATGGCTGGGCTCCTGCAGAACTTCCCATTCAGAATAAAGGCTCGTCCAGACCTTGGAGCAGCGCTCCCTCCCAGTTGTGGACTCACTGATAGGCTTAAAAAACAGAATTACAGCAAGTAAATCTGGTCTGGGTAATGGTGTTCACACCATTGGTCTGACTGGAGTTGGAGAAGCTGCTCTGCTGCAGAGTTAGTGTGAATCTGGGAAAGCATCCATGAGAGCTTCCCCTCTCCCCACTCAACTCCTGTAATTTCCTGTGGGCGCCTAGAAAGAGGGCTTAAAAAAAAGAAAAGAAGAAAGATCCCAAGTGGAAGCATCTTGTTCACAGTTCTGCAAAATACTTCTTGGTGGATGATCATCTGGAGACAGGAGCGGTCACAGTGGGAGCGTTGGAGACACTTCAGCTTAATGGTTAAACGCTGCACTTAGTTTGTTTACTGGAGTATCCTGGTGTTTATATATAGCTTAAGAATATCTCAGAGTTTGCTGTTCAGCTGCTGCCTACTGGAAAGGAACTAAAATACTTAAAGCTAGAATAATCCAGTTCCAAAATGAATCCAGATTTTATAGAAACACGTCGTGGCTTGGAGGCTGTTTCGTGTGCTGAGGTATAGCTCAACCTGTAGCCCCTGATACGTTTCTGCTGAGCAACAATGCTAATGGCCTTGCAAATTAAGAACATACTGATGTTGTTAGGACTCTTCAGCTAAAAAAACCCCAATAAAATATTTCAGAAAAGTATGAAATATTGTCCTTTAGGATGCTTAGGAATTGATTTTTAAGCTAAAGCTTCTGAAGCTGAGTTGTGTCCACGTAGGAACTTGTACAGGTGTAACAGGATTTCAAACTGTTCAGCTGTGGGTGCAGCCTGGTACAGAAATGGCATTAATGATGAACAGTACTGATAGGAATGACACTGAAGTCATTAACGCTGACTGAAGGCATGGTCATTCATGGATGTTGAGTGCTGGTGTGATGCTGCAGCTTATTTTCTCATGTGCTGGTAGTTTTACCCATCAATTAAAAATCTGCCCCGACTTTAGCTACTCGTGACCAGCCATGCAGGCTTCCCGTTGAATGGTAGTGTCACTTTCTCTGTCATTGATGATTTTCTGTGTTCAGGGCAGTGAAGTGTGTGGCACAGCATGGGGCAGAAGCTGACTTCCCTTCTCAGAAAATCAGAGATACATCAACTTCTCTGTCAGGAATCTTTATCTTCTGTTAAAAATAGCACGTGAGACTGCTGAAACACTGGCAGATGCCTTAGACATTTGAGTCCATTATTTTGTTTGTGTTACCTTTGTGTAGGTTCTAGGGAAAAAAAAAGAGGGCAAACATTTTAAAAAGGATAATTTGACACTCAGAACTGAAAGTGGGGCTATGTTCCACAGTGCTATAGTATTCCAATCAAATAGATTAAAAGTATAATTGAACTCCAAAGACTATAAAGGCATGTGATTATCCTGCACGCTGAAGTGATTACAGTTTTTAATGCTTGATTTTTTTAAATTGGACATTAGTGTTGATGGCTTCTACTTTATGCCTGCTGTGCATTAAACAATATTAAATAGTCTGCTGCTGAAACAGGAAGGTGATGGTAAATAAAGTAGTTTCACAATATTCATGTGTGAATTTATAATATCTTTGTGTTTGAACAGAACATAGGCTTAAGGAAGGGAAAGGAATGACCTTCATGATTTGCTTATATATAACTGAAAATAATAGACCTTCGAAGTAACCATTGGGCTCTTACCAACTCGGAAGTGTTTTGATTTGGGGGTGATCCTGTTTGTTTATATTTGTGGGTTTATTCTGAAATGGACTTTGTGGAAAGCTTGGAGGGGCAGCTTGAAAGGAAGAAAGAATAGATAGAGGATTAATGTAGATACACTTGTTGAGCAGTGAGAAGTTTCGTGGTTCTCAAGCATTCGTGTAAGCTGCTGGTCCAAGGCTGATTATCTTACTAGTAAGTTATTTTGAACCAAAACCTTTCACTCTTTCCATCTGTGAAGTGTCATGTTTTATAGATTGAAAAAAGCCTTCCCAGAGTCTTTTAGAGCACATCCTGCTGAACTACAGTCAGTAGCTGGACTAAATAAAGGGTTTTTCCTGGAGGTCTACAACTTACCAGACACACGGACCTTTCTTCCTTTGTTTTTTAACATACTAAAATGGGGGGGGGGACACTGCTGTATTGTCTCTCAGACTTCAAGAAAAAGCTTAGAATAACATTTTGAATAGGTTTTTCTCCCCACTTCTTTTCCTTCCTCCCTCAGTTTTCATTTTGTGAGCAGTAGTCTGACTTTGGTGTTTCTTGGTATTTATGTGCTAGAAGTGATTTGGGTTTTTTAGATAAAAAACCAGCACAAGGATGCTTTTAAGATAGTTTGGTCTTCACTGCTACCCCTTCTCACAGTGTGGGTGCTTTTGAATTGAAAACAGCAAAAACAAACAAACAAAAAAACACTCTACCAAAAATCGTAGAAAACCTCCTATTTCAGCTGCAGTCTAGGATATAAAATTTTCATCTTTAATTAAAACAAACCCCACTTGGGATGTTCATGTGCAAAGGTGCTTGTATGATATTGATTAATATTAATTGGAGATACTGATGCTAAGCTCCAAGGTAAAGGCACCGCCGCAGTCTTTGCTCTCTGTTGCCATCTTGGGGTGAAGATTGAAGAGGCTTCCGGGTGGGTGAGAAGAGCGGCACAAAAAATGTGTTAATAACAGTATTTTAAAGTACAGTGAGTGGTTCTGTTGGCAGTTGCTCCTTTGGTCAAAATCCACTTCATCTGATTGGGCTTTTCATGGTAATTCTGGAATTGGAATAACTTAGGTCTTGCAAAATTCATTGAGCAGTGTCCTAAAGCCGGTATCTGTTCAGAAGCCTTTCTAAAAGCAGCATAAATATATATAGGTTCATGGGGTTTATTGTTTTGGTTTTTAAAGAGGAGAAAGTGATACTGAAACTTATTTTCCTTCCCTCTCGTTGGCAGGTTTTCTTCACCAGTGGAGTGTGAGAAGTAGAGAGTGAAGATGAGTGAGCTGGAACAGTTACGGCAGGAGGCAGAGCAGCTGCGAAATCAAATCAGAGTAAGAATTGCTAATTGCTTGTTTTTCATGATGAAGTTCCTCCTTTAAAGGAATGAAATATAAAGATCGTAGCTCGTACTTGTTGAGCTGTACAGAGCTTAAAATATTTTCTGGATATTTGCTTAAAAACCAGAAAAGTAAGCCATATGTATAATACATTCATAATGTATCTTGAGCAAAATGTTTTATTTCCTGTTGAAGGTTGCTGTGTTTTGTTATTAGGGGGTGTTTGTGTCTCTGCAAATTTTCTGGTTTGCATTAAAAAAAAGCCGCCAAATTCTAGGACCTGGATGCAACGAGTTGGGGTGACAGGTATTAGAAAAGCTTGGGTTTGGGTTAAAAGTCAGTCCTGTGCTGCCACTCTTGATAAACATGCAGGTCAAAGCATGGACTGCTTCCAGGGTGGGTGTCATTTATTTATTTATTTTAATTACTCACTGCAGATAAACCAAGTATGAGCTGTCATGCCCGAAGCCGGTTTATCAGGAATCTGTTGCAACACGCCTGTGTGGTTCAGTGCTGCAGTTTTCAGTAGAGAGTACAAAGTATATATAAGGGTCTTCAGAGCCTGTTTATTCTTCATCAGAAGTTCCTTTTCCCAAAGAACGAAGCTTCCGTAAATCTGATTTATATGGAATGTCTTCTTTGCAAAGATTCCTATGAGCTAAGGCTGCGGGTTTCTTAGAATATGTCACATGCACAATCACTGCTGGCAGCAGTTCATAGAATCATGGAATGGTTTGGGTTGGAAGGGACCTTAAAGCCCCCTGAGTGCCACCCCCTGCCCTGGGCAGGGACACCTCCCACCAGACCAAGTTGCTCCAGCCTGGCCTTGGACCCCTCCAGGGATGGGGCAGCCACAGCTTCTCTGGGCAACCTGGGCCAGGCTCTCACCACCCTCACACCAAAGAAGTTCTCCCCTCTTTCAGTTTAAAACCGTTACCGCTCATAATGTAATTAGTGTTTGCCTCTTTGGATCCAAGTGCAGGGCTGGATGCCTTATGCTTCATTTTAACTGCAGATCCACATGCAATTAAAAATGCTCCTGATGACTTAGTAGTCAAGAAACCATCCGACCACATAATTTCATGTTTGTGTAAATGTCTTGCTTATTAAATCATTGCACAGTTTTCTTTCTAAATAGGTATTTTGCTTGGGAGGGGTAAGAGGGAGAGGTACAAGACAAGAAAAAACAAATAAGTTGGGGTTTTTTTTTAAGTGTCTAGAATATATAGTGGGCTGCTCATTTTCAGGAATTATTTGGGGGGATAAAATAAAACTGCATAAACTTTGAGTGCAGAAAGTTTGAAGGATCAGTGAGTGATGAACAGTAATGAGGTGGGTTTGTGGTGAAAAAATGAAATCCGAAGCGTGTGTGCTGGGAAATGATGGGGGCTGCAGACTGAGTGAGCGGATGGATTTTTCTCACAAATACTGCATTGTCTGCTGCACGAACTGAGAACTAGTCTATGCTTACACAGGGGAGCTTTTTCATGTTGTGACACTAAGGATTCTGTTCTGATGGTGCATGTGTAGAAATGACATTTAAAGTGTGAGAATTAAAGTAACCCGTTGAAACTTTGCTTTTCCTGCACCTTTGCCAGTCACATGGCAAGTACTACCCTCTAACATATATACATATATATCTTTATATAGCTATATATATATCTATATATATACATATCTGTGGCTGATAGGAATTTCTTGAAGAAAAATGGCTTTGTTTTGTTCAGCCTGCATTCAGAATTCATTTTATGTCGGACATCCTCAAGTATTTCAGCTAAACTAAACAATTAAAGTTGTTTAAAATCCAGTGTGTTTCTTCCTGTGGCTGAAACAAATCCTGAGTGCTAGGGGATTTGCTCCTCTGGTATTTTAAACCCCTCCTGATTCCAGACATCAACATTTTATAAATATTTCTAGAGTTCAGACATTTTAAAAATAAGTTGAGATGTCTTAATCCACTCTCAGGCTCATGTCCTGGGAGGAAAGCTATAAAGGGTGGTCAAAATAAACATGTGCTGAGAAATTGTTCAAGTTGTAATGTCAAGTAACTCTCAAGTGAGAGCTTGAAAACCTTTTAAAATCCTGGTTTCAATGTGTTGATGCTGTTCCAAAATGTGTGAGTAAATGTTTCCGTTCCTCCTCTCAGAGAGGACACGGCCATTTGTGTAGGGATCGGGCACTTTTTCAGGGTGGGGAATTAGCTGTGGAGGGGAAATTGCCCACCCTTCAGTCCTGCTGCCTGTAAGCTTTATTTTTAACTTGTGCTGTAGAAGCTCCAGTCTCACTTTAAGCCAATTATTTAAACCCCGCTTCTCCGAAGTGGTTGCTCACGGTGCCTGTTTCTGTTTCTCAAAGGCGGGAGCCTGAGCCGGGGGAGTGTGGTTCAATTTGCAACCGAAACCAGGCCTTTGCACGACGGCAGTGGTGTAAACTGGGCTGAGTGGGGCTGGGTTGGGTCTCCTGGCTGTTCTCTGGTTATACAAACTAAAATATAAGTCTGTTTTCTAGGTAGGGTAGACTTAATACGCAGAAAGTCGGCCATGTGCCCATAGGATCTAAAATAATTTGAAAAAAAAAAAGAAAAGAAAGATGGAATGACTGTATGGAGACCTGAGCACTATCCATTCCATGAAATGAATGAGACTTGTTTTTAGTTCTTACTTTATTTTGGATGACGTCCATCAGCAGCTGAAGCTTTGTGAAGGCTGCTGCCTGTCCTGCTCACTACATCCTGCCTCTTAATCTTCATCCCTCCTCTCCTAACCACCACCATTGTCATACCCACGATGGCAAGAGCCCCACATAGCCTCGAGTTTGCTAGTCCTGTATAACATGTGGTTGCTTTTCCAGGTGGATCAGTTCTTCGGTCCTTCATGCCCAAGCTGGGAAGGAGAGCGGGGCAGAGGGTAGGCGCTGGGACATGCTCCACTCCACATGCCTTTGAATCACACAGTTCTGTGATTCTGCCCCTTCTGAAGTCCCTCTCCCTCCCCTACCCCCAGTTTCTGTGCCGATTTGTCACATTCCTTGGACTATAAAACACATGAGAGTGACAGAAGGCAATTGGGCATGTGAGATCCTTGTGGCTTTTTGAGTGCGGTGAAGTTTAGCTTTAGAGTTCTGTTTCTTTGACCGCTTTCTCTCAGCAGATGCTCAGCGTTGCCTTTGTAGATTCAGATTGTTCCATTCTTCTGTTGCAGGATGCAAGGAAAGCGTGTAGCGACACGACTCTTGCCCAGGTATGTTCTCAGTTCCGCTGTGTAGGTTGTTAATCGATATATAAAAACCATAAAAATCCCTACGCTTCACGACTGTCGCATGTTCCTGTTTAGTAACTGGAAGAATAAAGTGAAAGAAGCCTTTGTAAATCCACTGCTTATTTATACAGTTGGTTAAAACAAAACCAAACAGTCCCACTAAAAAAAGCAAATAAATGAAACAGGAAAAAAAAAAAAAAACCCAACCAGTTGAAAACCCCCCACCATCTAATGGGTCCTGCTTCCAGTTTTCTTTTTAAACAGACTGTGCTTATTGTGTTTAGTACATTTAGAAAGACTTAAATGAGTGTCTTTTAGATGTGTTTTGGAAACAAAAGCGTTTTGCATGTTTAAGTTCTGCCATGCTTTAAAAAGTAACAGTGCAATAAATATTGGAGGATTATTCTTTTTTTCCGTTGACTTTAATTGAAAACTTTTCAGATTTGATTATCTGAAGTAGCCTCCATATTACATAGTATTATCAAAAAAAAAGCTTTCTGAAGTTTCAGACATAGCCATTGTGAAGAGTCTTAGTGTATCCTCTGTAAAATCAGTTTTCCTCAGGGTTGCGTGGACCTAATCCTGGGTTGTACACTAGTATCCGTTCTTTGTTTTTAATGTTGCATGCCAAGATGGATTATTTTCTATCAAAGTTCAAAAGTCTTCAGTTATCTCGTATCTTAAAAATAGTTCTCAGTATCTGGCGGGTTTGTTTTGTTTATTTTTAGATCACAACAAGTCTGGACTCAGTGGGTCGAATTCAGATGCGAACAAGGCGTACGCTTAGAGGTCACTTAGCCAAAATCTACGCTATGCACTGGGGATCCGACTCCAGGTTGGTACAAACCATCCCTAAACCTGCCGATTAAGGGATAGAAATGAGATTAATTCAGAACTAACACCAGGTTTTGGGAGCCGCGTGGAGTCAGTGCCCTTGCAGGGGGATCACAGACCACAGCTATGGTGGGGTTTTTGTCTTTAGGTATAGTTTGCCTTTCTAAAACCATAGTGGGGACAAAAAAGGCTTGACTGAAAGGAGAGGTACTTTGTTTGTTCTTACCACAGATAATTTGCCTTTTCCTTGTTTTAATTTTAATGAATTCTTTGCTTCTGTTTAAGCTAAGTATATGTGCCGAGACATGCATTTGGCTTGATGGATGTTTATATTTTCCAAGATGTTGAAAAATTGTGTAACTCTGTGACAACAGAGATTAAACAACTTTACAGACAAATTTTATTGCATTTTAAAAAAAAAAAAAGTTCCTTTTGTACATAGCAGGGAAAAGTGTTTCAGCTTGTAGGAGGGAGTTGCATTACGCTGCCTCTAGAGCAGCCGATGTTCAGGTGTTGACAGTGCCTCGTGGTCAGCTCTCTCTCATGCAGGCCAAAAAGAAAGAGAGCTAGAATCTAGAATATGCTCTCAAAATAAGATTTCTTTTCCCCTGATTTGCTTGTTTATTTTTGTGTAGGTGTGTAGCTAAAATACTAGCATTTGAAAAAGGAGAGCAGCTGGGGAGAGAGTTCATAAAGTGGGTTTTCAGTAAGTTGTTTGGTTTTGTCCACTGTTACTCATGAGTCCCTGTGGACACACGATTCTTTGGTCAGGCAATATATAGATTTTTGCAGCGTTTTTCCAACAGATGCTTCCCCCACCACCCCCCCAAAATTAAAAAAAAAAAAAAGGGCAGAAGGTAATAAATAATAGAATTTCTGAATGACTGGGAATTGTGTGTGATATGTGTCTATTTTGAGGCTTTTTCAGTTTGTTGTATGTTAACATATTTTATTTTGTGTTTGTATTTAGGCTACTAGTCAGTGCTTCTCAAGATGGAAAATTAATTATTTGGGATAGTTATACAACAAATAAGGTAGAGTTATTTCTAATCCCTATCAATAATTTGGTCATAATCTGTGTGTTTGAGGGGGCTTGTGTCTTTTTTCCTACGGTTGCAAGGCAAAAATCAAAAGTTTTCATCTTTTTCTAATTCAAACATAATCTTTTTGGTTTTTCTTCTTTCGTGACTGGGTGATTACTGGTGGTATGTTGTAGGTTATGTCCCACAAGGCATAGTTCAACATAGTATGTAATATTTTCACTCTGATTTGCTGGTGCAGTAGCTTGTAGCTCTCTGCCTGTGTGGTGTTGCTTCTGAAACTAATTTGATTTTAAATCGTAGAAATGCACAACCTTAGAATTTACAAGAGTTTTGCTTTGGAGGGCATGAAAGGGGAGGGGGGGGGGAAAAAAGGCAAAAATTGTAGAAAAAAGCTGTTAAATGAGAAAAGTTTAGGTAGAGTGTGGAGTGGTGGTGATCTGCTGCTGTAAACTCTCCCATCTCCGTGGGCGCAGCTATCCCTTTTATAAACTGTAGTTTAGAGATGTAGATGAATTGGACAAAGAAATCCAAGTGGAATAAAGAAATGTAGTAAACATTTACGTTTAGAATAGCTTTGCTCTTAAACACTGTTGTGCTGAAGTTCTGTATCTGCCTCAGAGACTGCTGGCATTTTTCACCCTGGGATGTACGGGTGTATAAATATGAAATGGGTGGTAATATGCTGTAAAATCAAAATACTGACAATTAGGATACACAGTCCCCTCGGTGTGTTTGATGGGCTATAATCCATTAATTGCTGGGAATGATTAGTGGAAAAGTGGCAGGGAAGGCGTGACGTAGCGCTGACGTGCTGTGTCTTCCCAAGATGCACGCCATTCCGCTGAGATCCTCCTGGGTGATGACCTGCGCCTACGCTCCCTCGGGGAACTACGTGGCCTGTGGTGGCTTGGACAACATCTGCTCCATCTACAACTTAAAAACCAGAGAGGGCAACGTGAGAGTGAGCCGAGAGCTGCCGGGACACACAGGTCAGCCATGCTCTTGCTTCGGCTTCCGGGCTTTTTATTGCATCAACTAAACCAAATCTCACTTCAAAGTCTCTTGTGAGCTCTGAAATAGTTCTGTTGGTCACAGACTGGCTGGGGGAGAACTTCCATCCCTGCTCTTGGATTTTTAAATGTCAGTTTGTTACTCCTGGGTCTGAAACTAACGTAATTGTGTTGTTTTTAGGATACTTGTCCTGTTGTCGCTTTCTAGATGACAACCAAATTGTCACTAGCTCAGGAGACACCACTTGGTGAGTTTTTGAGCTCTGTTGGCCTTTCTTCTTTCTCTTTTATTTTTTAATTTTTGTTTTCCTTTGGCTTTTGTTCCTCCCCGCCCCCCCACCTCCTCAATTACCTGAATTTGTAGTTACACCTTAAAGTCTCAAATAACCACATACATCTTGTCAATGCTGTCGCTTTTCTCTGCAGCGCTCTGTGGGATATTGAAACTGGGCAGCAGACCACCACCTTCACTGGGCATACTGGTGATGTGATGAGCCTGTCCCTGAGTCCGGACATGAGGACTTTTGTGTCAGGCGCCTGCGATGCCTCCTCAAAGCTTTGGGATATTCGAGACGGGATGTGCAGGCAGTCCTTCACTGGGCACGTGTCAGATATTAATGCAGTTTGTGTAAGTAATGATTTGTATTTCCCCAAGTTAATGAAAGGGGAGGTTAGAAGTGATCGCTGCATGAATTCAGCTCATCCTCTGCTGGGTTACCCTGATTGAAAATCAATTCTTTTGGTAGGGCAGGGACTGTTATGTTACATGTAACAAAAAATGTTGTCTAGTCATTCACAATCTAGTTTATAGCTAAATAATTATTACCATTATCTCTGATGCATTGAAGCGTTCTTGGAATGGTTTCAGCTCTGGTTTTGTTCAGGAACTGAAACCTTACGTTGGTTTGTTTATTTTTCTTTTTTTTTTAAGCAAAGAATGGAGGAGGGGAAACTTCTTGTAGTGTGGAAATGTGTTAAAAACCTGAAAATTGTAGATGAATGAGATATACTGAGAGGGAGCAAAATAGTTCAGCGTCCTCAGCTCAAAGGATTTTCATTAAACAAAAGTGTACCAGATATTTTCTGTTGAAATGAGCTCTCAGTGAAATATTGCAAAGTTCAAATCAGCTCTTCTGTTGAATATTCCTCCCTGGAATCACTTGATAATATTTATAAGCTGGATTGTATTTCCTCTCTGTCATAGTAACACTATGTTCTGATCCACAAGATACACGCGCTGATAAATAGGGAATGAAATCTAAGTCTGAGCTGCATCTGTTTTTGATAAACATGAAAAATTATTAAGGCTGAGAAAATACCAAAAGCATGACCAGCAGAAAAATGTGATTCCTATACTTAGACCTGGATCCTGGGCTCTTTCCATTCCCCTTTCCATCGGTATGGCTGTTGTGAGAATGACTGACTGGGATTTGTTGTGGGTTTTTGGGCCACGGAATTGCTCCCTCGTCCTCTCCTGGTGGGGCTGAGCCAACCTGGAGGGAACGGTGTGTCCGTGACCCCCAGCTCTGCCCAGCTCCAGCCAGGGCACCGTAACTGCCTTTTCCTTCCTCTTGTAGGATCACTCCTGTTATTCCATGTCCAGGATCCATCTGGGTAAAACTCCAGTCACCCAGGTGTTACCAGTGCTGTCTGTCTGCAATTTTTAACGTGTAGATGAGTTTTTTTTCTTTAAATAAATAAATGATTCTGCTGTTAATCTGGTCACCCAGCAGAATAACCCTGGGATGGGTTTGTTTTTTGAACAATCACAAACAATACATCTTTCCGGTGTCAAACTCCCATCTCTTTATTAAAAACTTCCAGTTCTTCCCCAACGGACACGCGTTTGCCACTGGATCTGACGATGCCACTTGCCGGCTCTTCGACCTCCGCGCGGATCAGGAGTTGATGATGTACTCCCACGACAACATCATCTGCGGGATCACTTCCGTGGCCTTCTCCAAAAGCGGCCGCCTCTTGCTAGCGGGTTACGATGACTTCAACTGCAACGTGTGGGACACTCTGAAAGGGGAGCGAGCCGGTGAGTGATGAGCTGGAATTAATTTGCCATTGCCAGGGATGGGGATATTCAAAATCTATGCAAAATCTAGAACCACTTCCTTGTGATGGGATGGAATCTGCTTGCATCCTTCTCTCTTCTTTTTTTCCCTTGTCTTTTGGAGTGACATCATCTTGTTTAGTTATATTTTTCCAGTTAACATTTCCATCCATATGATGTGTGGGGTTAAATGCTTCCGTCGCTGAAATCCCCCTGCTCTTGGGTCTTGGCCTTTGTATATCTGTGCGCTGGAAGGTGCCAGCTCTTGGCCTCCAAACTCATGTTCCATCTCCCGAAAATCTGGTTCATTGAAATGTGTGAAATAATACAGAATTTCACATTTGCATTGAGTTTAGCACCCCTCTGAGGAGGTAGAGAGAGCAGTAAGTTACGGGAGCCCTTCTGCTTTGGGGACCCTGATTTCCTGCTGCTGGGAGAGAGGGGAAGTGGATGCTTTTAGTGAGTGGATCAGTCACTTCTGCCAGGACAGAGCCCTCTCTAGAGCACAGCTGCAGCTTTCCATTAAATGCCAGGGCCTGGTTCTGCTCTGAACCCGGATCCCACTGTTGAGAACACAAGCCTGTCCTTTTCCCTTGGGGACACAGGGACGGGCTGAGGTTTAACAGACCTGGATGCGGTACCGTGGGAGAGCAGCCGAGTGGGAAGACGGGGTGGGGTGGGGGGAAGGAAACCAACAGCTTTTGGAACAGTCTGACACAACACGTGGGGGATTTTTAATCCTTAGGGCTTGCAAAACAGGGGAAACTCAAAGGAGTTAGATGTAGACATCACATTTGATGTATCTTTTTGACGTATTTGATGGCTGAAATTGTGGGCAGCGTTGCGGAAAACGGGGGAAGAAAAACTTCCTGGTCAGGAAGGAAAGAGCCCGATTAGGGACGAGGGGGTCTTTGGGGCTGAAAGAAGTCGTGAGGACAGAGAGGAAAAACGGGGGCAATATTATGTGTACAACCTCATGGTTGAGTTTCTTGCTCTGGCTGTTGTGAGGTGTGTCGTTCTTCAGGGTAAAGACAAAAAAAGGATGATTAGATCTTGTATTTCATGCTTTTTAGCGAATTTGAGGACTCGTCTGGGAGAGCAGAGTGTATTAACTCTATGTTATAGAGCTTAACTTCCATCGCTTCTTCTTTTCCAGGTGTCCTTGCTGGCCATGACAACCGTGTCAGCTGTTTAGGTGTCACTGATGACGGCATGGCTGTAGCTACAGGGTCTTGGGACAGTTTTCTCAGAATCTGGAATTAACTGGGAGCCAAACACGTACAATTCTCCATTAGAGACCTGGAGAGATCAATGCTGCAGCCTATAGCTGTGAAATAACATTTCTACCTTGTATTTGCAGGTGAAGTTTTTCTATTCACTGATTATTACACACAAAAAAAAAAAAGGCTTTCTGTAAACTAGAAAAAAAAAAAAAAATCAAGTGAAGAAATAGGGGAGGGGGGAAGAAATCACTGACTTTTTAAAGGGGCCAGCACGCGTAATCATGGTGACCGACAAACTAAGAGCCAGTCTTTTTGTTATTGGTGGTTTGGTTCGATTGTCCTTGAAGGGTTTTTGCTTGTGCTCAGTCTGCTAATCCTGTACTTTGATTTTGTACATAACAGAAATATACACGTTAATAGCAGCCAATCATGTAACATTTGTCTGTATGTAAAGAAATACGTTTGCATTTTTTAAGGAAACTACATTTATAGCTTTGCTTTTAACCCCAGATGTCACTTCTGAGTTTTGTAGTGGATGAACTAGATTTGCTGTTTTAAATGTTTTTGTGAATTTCCTGTAGATAAAGTGAAGCCAATGGTATGTATGTGTTTTTATAATGGAAGGCATTTGAATTTTTATTTTATTTTAAGGCCCTGGAGACTCCCAGTGAATACCTACCGCCTTAGTCACTCCCTTCTTCACCCTCTTTGCCTGTTTTTTAATCCTGGGGGTTCATCCTTCCAGCCAGTGGTTTCCTGGTTCATCCATTGGCAGTCAGTGGCCTCCAGACACCAAGGGGTTAACGCCAGGCAGACTTGTAACAGCAGCAGAAATAAGTAAAATTTAAAAAAAAATAACAAAAAAAAATCCTGTTGCAGAAATAGTTGCTTCCTCGCTGGAGCTTTTCACGTCGGTTATTCCACATCATCCTCGGGTGTGGAAGCCAAGTGACCCGCGTTGCTGCTGTTAAGGGGCTGGGAGCTTTTTAATTTTGATAATTCAGCTCTAATTAAATGAGGGAGTTTCGGGCCATCCCTAGCTCGAGCTGATTTGGGCTCCCAAACCAGTTTGGCCCAACGCTGGGTGTGTGGGAAGCAGTGCAGTTTGCAAAGCTCCCTCAGTGACCACAATCAGCTGAGATGTTCAGGAGGACTTTGGAATTCTTCTAGATATCAATTAAAGGTGTGGTTAATGACCTGTAATCCCCCTGTAATCAGGAGGGGGGGCTGCCAAAGTGCTCCACAACTGAGAGCACTTGGCGCCAGTTCAGTGGGAATTATAAAAGGAATCGTGTAACTTGAAATGAACCAAATCTCCTCATTTACCTGTGGGACCCGTTCAGTTCAGACTCCATCCTACAGAGCCCCGTGCTCTGTGGGGTAACTTCATTTAGATGCTAATTACTCTGTGGCTCCCACGCTGTAAAGAGCCACTTCCTGATTTTATTCCGATGTCGATGGTGGTCGCTTATAAGCGATGGAGCAGAGTGTAGATAGAGGAAAAATCAAGTGACCAATGCCCACCCATTAACTGGGGAGGTTAATTAACTTCTTGGTGCCTGGGCTGGCAATGGGTGTTCCCTTGGGAATCTGAACCTCCGTTTTGGGACGGGGAGTCCCAGTCTGTGGGCTTCTCTGAAGTGACTTATTTCAGAAAACAAAGTGAATTTGCAACGCTGACGTTGGGAGATGACGTTAATGTGCCCCCACCCGAGGCTGTGGGGATGTGTGGGGCGGGCAGTGAGCAGAAGTGCCCGCTGTCTCCTGTCACACCAAACAGGTTTGTGGCTTGAGGTGACCATTTGTCAAGTTCCTGACATTTGTAATCCTGGATTTCTTCAGCACTTCCAGTCTGTGCCTGTAAACTTGCCATGTCTGTAACGGTGAAGGTGCCAATAAATGTACCCATCACAGTAAATTCACTTTTTAAACACACAAAAAAAAAAACAAAAAAGAAAGAAAAAAGGCAAAAAAAAAAAGCTCATCTTGTGCTGGGGGAAAAAATAAAATACCCCTTTTGTGGGGGATCAACGTCCCACGGTGTTGGATGGGATGGGAATCCCTGGGCGCTTTGCTTTACCTTCCCTCTGCCTCAGCAGGACTGGCCTGGAACTCCCCCTGCTCTGGTGAGTGAGCAGCTCGTGGGATCTCACAGACACGGATTGGTTTTCTTGTGGTGCACTCGATTATTATGTTTCTTTGATTTTTCTTTGATTTTTCTTTGATTTTTCTTTGATTTTTCTTTGATTTTTCTTTGATTTTTCTTTGATTTTTCTTTGATTTTTCTTTGATTTTTTCTTTCTTTTATTGTATGTTTTTTTAAACTCACAGCTGCCTTGAGCGAACCATTCTGGAGCTTTGTTACTAAGGGATTTTAAGAAAAAGTTCCTTTTCTAAAAAGTTGGGTTTTGTTTTTGTTATTTTTTTTCATAGAGGTGTGTTTTGAACGGATTTCCTCGTGAACACCCTTGTGGAGACGGGTGCCATTTTTACATTCTGGTGTTAAAACTGGTTTCTACTTGTGAAACTCCAAAAAAAAACCACAAAAAAACCCCAAAGCCAATCAATTTTAGAAAAGTCTATAACTTTTCTTAAAAGTTCATGTGATTGTGGTAATGGCTCTTGTGCAGGTGTCACCTCAGATCACTTCATCCTTGTTCCATGGGCGATCCTCTGTTGGATTCAGCTGCTTTTCAAATAAATAATTAAGGAATGCCAGCACCTTGCTAATGAGGGTTGGGAAAGCATCGCCCAAAGTCCTGCTGGGGTCCTGCAGGGGCTCCTCGGGGACGAGGGGAGGTGACAGGAGCCCCCGGCCGCGGCTGGGGCTGTGGGAGATGATGCTCCTTGGGAAGCTGTAGGAAGCTTCTGCCGGATCCTGGCGAGGTGACGTTGGCTGGTTAATTGCTGTCCTGGACAGAGTTCAGATGGGTTGGATTGTAAAGCCCAGAGCTTTAATGTCACACCTGGGGGCTGTGAGGCCAAACACTGAACTCGCACAGGCTTTGGGCAGCACCTTTTGTAACGGGCCGTGGGTGACCTCTCGAGGCTGATGTCCTTTTAAAATGGGTGCGGTTTGAAGGGTAAAAGCTCAAACTCTTCCTAACGTGAGAAAGGCCTTTAAAAGGAGCCTTCGCAGCTTTGACTGGTTTTATTGGGATCTCAAAGAGAAGGGTCTGGGCCTGGAGTTTAATGGAGGCCGAAGGACGCAGCCCGTGCGCTCTCTGACTCGTGCTGTGGCTTCTGTGGCACTAGTGGGTCCATCATAAACCTCTCCTTAATAGTCTGTTGCCAAACTCCATCACCCTCCCAGTTTGGGATACCTTGAGTGTAATTACAGCAATGGAGGAAACAAGAACCTCGTGCCAAACCGCCGGCAAAGGAACTCGGCCTCTTCCTTTTTCCCGGCCTCTTCCAAGGAGCAGGTTCGGGCTTGGGAAGGAACCGGGGGCTCTGTGGAACTTTGTCTATTCCGGTACGATGGGGATTTTTGTCGGCGTTGTCTAAGAGCGTGTTAACTTTGCGCTGGAGAATCCCAGTCAGGCCAGTGCCCAACTGGTAGCCCTGGATGTCCCTTTGGTGGTTGAGCTGCTGGAAACCAGGAGCAGGTTCTGGGCGCCGCGGTGCCGCCGTGAACACGCGTCCTCTGCTACCGCCGGCCTCTTCCCATCCTTCTCCAGAGCTTTTCTTTCCTCTTCCCACCATCGCTCTCCCGGGCTGCGGATTCGGCACGGAATCTGGCAGCGCCCGGAGCTCACCGTGGGGCAACCCCTGGCCCTGGTTAGAACTGGAGTTAACGGGGCTTTTGCTGCGGGAGCCGCTCCCGGTGGGATCACTGTAATAAGGCCTGGGCTGGACATCGGAACTGGTCACCGAGCGGAACCGCTTCGGCCCCTCTGTGACCTTCCCCTGAGCGGCGGAAGGAGCCCCCACCCCCCTCTACTCCTTGTGCAAACATTCCGGGAGCGCGTGGTCTCTCCCCTCCCGCTGGGTTTCAGTGCTGTGATTTAGAGATGTCGGTGAGAGTTTTTGGTTAATTGGCGTCGTCGGTTATAAATGGTCGTGTAGCGGAATGACTGGTTTCGGGTTTATTTTATTGGGGTTTGGTGTTTTGTTTTTTGTTTTGTTTTTTTTTTTAATTATTACTTTAGGAGGGTTGGGTGGGTTGGTTGGTTTTTTGAGAGAGAACATTTCCTGTCCAAGCCATTAGCGCATGGGTTGATGGTGCACTCTGTGGCCAGTCCCTGGGGGCTGTGCATGTGGGGAAACAACATCCTCCCCTCCTCAGCCACCACCAGCCTTTTGGGGTTTTAGTTTTTGGAGGTTTGGTTTATTGTTTTTGGGTTGGGTTTTTTTTTTTTCTTTTTTAAAAAGCCAATTTGCTGGTTTTATGTAAAAAATAAACCCAAAAACCCAACCCCACCCCCCAGTCTCCCTGCAGCAGGGTCTTGCTGCGGTGTCGTTCTGGTCGGTGTGTGAGCAGCGCTGCTGCTTGCTGTACCCGTGTGCCCGACACTGACACCACACAGTATGGTTTGGTTTTTAAACTAAATATGGACTTCGGTGGAACAGTCTTAGATATTTCAAGCCTTTGTTTTCACTTACACGATGGTGCTCGAGTTGTGTTTTTCTCCTTTTTTTTTATTAAAAATAATAATAATAAAAGCATCTGAACACTTGTAGTACATGTGCCATCCAAAGGAGTCCAAAACAAAGCGCTTCTACCCCTGCTTGGGTTTAATTTGCCTTTAATTGCCAGGGGTGGGGTTTTTTTTTTGGGGGGGTGGTTGGTTTTTTTCCTCTTCCCACTTGTTGCTGATGACTTTGGAGCAGCGGGGGTAACGTCACACCGATTATGGGGTAACGTCACAACGATTATGGGGTGACCCCGCGCTGCCTTTGGATTGTGTATATGTACTGAGAAAACAGTCTTAAAAGCTTTTATTTAAGCTATTCAAAACCAACACCAAAACCAACAAGCCGCCCCAACAACCAGGGCCTTGTGCCGTTTGCTCTTTCCCAGTGCTCTCGGAAAAAGACTTCCCTGTGAAAAAGGAGAAAATAAAGAACAATCCCTGGCTCTGAACTAACTCTGGTTTCAGCTTTTTGGGTTTTTTGGTTTGGTTTGTTTTTTTTTTTCCACGGTGGATCTTTTTTCCTTTGTATTTGTCCCGTGGCTCAGTGAAAGGTGTTGCCATGAGTTGATATTGTAACCAATAAACAAGTGCTTTTAACCAGAGGGTGTCACTCGTGGCTGCTTTAGCGGAGCCTCAAGGTCCCGGTTGCGGTGATGGGTTCAGCCTCACCCTCCCTACAATTAATTCTTGCTTCTTAATTACCTCAGGTGAACAGCAAAATATTACCCGAGGAACCAGCCTCCCCTCCCTCCCTCCCTCCAGGCACCAAATAACTTCCCGGAGCAAAAAGGGGTGGTATTTCTGTTTAATAAAGAGCTGCAGAGCAGCTGCACGTCAGGTTCCGGCTCGGTACAGTGTCTGGAAAAAGAACATTCAATCCACATCTCTCCCACCAAGGCCGGGCTCTTCCCCATCCTTGGATTTCACAGTTTCCTCCTCCAAACCCTGAAGGCTCCGAGAGCCAGGAGCAAAGGCCAGGCTCGAGCGCGGGGAAAAGCCGCCTCCTCCCCCTTCAGAGAAGTCACTGCCTCCAGCATCGGATTTTAAATCCATTCAAGGTAGCCCTTAGTTACGGGAAAGTAGGAAATCCCCACAGATTGGTTTTTGAAGTTGAGTATTTCATTGAGCCACGTTAACACTGCCATAAAAATACAGAAATATCCCGTAAAAGGCTTTCTCTCTTTAAATAAGTTATTTTTAATAAAAGTCTTGTTAGAAAATAAAAAGAAACCAAACCTGAAACCCTCAGTAGGTGTTAAATGACTGCGGGTGGCAGCAGCAAACCCAGACAGAGGGTTTAATTTTCCTTTTTTTTTAAAAAAAAAGAGGGTGTGTGTTGCTGGGGGTGAAGCTGCACCCGCAGAGGACAGAACCCAGCGCTGCTCGACTCCAAACCCCGACTCGGGAGCTCCAGGTCCAGCCCCACGTCCCCTCCAAAACCCGCAAAAACCCAGCCAAGGCCACCAGCCTGTGGTGACAGTGACACAAGCTCTCTTCAGCCTGGGCTCCAGCAAACTGCCATTTCACTGCTTCACAGACTGTTGGGAATCTGCCAAGATTGGTCAAATACATTTATTTTAACTTAATCAGCAGCAACTGGGCTGAAAGTGGCAGCCAGGGGGGAAAGCAGCACCTTCCATTCCTGAATTGCCAGCTTTTGCTGGATTTGAGGAAGAGGAACGGCCGCCCAACCCCATTTCATTTGCTTTCAAAACAGTCAGGAGCCTTTTCTCCCACCCCAGAAATTGTATTTCCCTTCATTGAACAAAACACACACAAAAATCCTCCTCATCCTCCTCTTCCTCCTCCTCCATCCCCGCCCCTGCCCTGACCGACCGAGCAGAGGAGCCCGTGATACGCTCGCTCTCTCCCTGCGCAGCCTCCTGGATGCCAGGAAGTGAGACTTCCCACCGCTCAGTACTGAGGAAAAAACCACTGAGGATTCGGGATTTTATTAAGTGCCCAAAGAATTCTAGTGTTTAAAGGTCATTTTTGTGGACTCCAAGTCCCCCAAAGGAACGTAGCCCTCGGCGCATCACACCCTCTCAGTTTGCTTCCCCCCCCTCCCAGCCCAGGTTTTACAGTAATTAAACACGTGTCATCGAAGTAACATTTAAAATAGAAATCATTTCATGGGAACTCCCCAGAGGAGAAGTGTAATCTGTAAAATCTCTACTTTGTCCTACAAAGGATCACCAGGAAAGTCAGCAACGACGCTTTATTTGCTCTTTTGAAGAAAATGCCTTGTAAAGCCATCTAGTTCATTCTCAAGCTGAATGGCTTTATTTCTGTAAAAACAAATAAAAGCGAGGGATTTACTGCAGTGAAGAAAGGCAGAACCAACCTCAGCCCTTCCCTTTCCCTTCCTCGGCTCCCGAAACCCCCTGCACAAGACACTTCGAGCCAAGAGGCCGCCCAGAGCCGGGGAGGGGGGGGGAAAGAACATGGAACTAAGGCTGAGGCTGCTCCTCGGGCCCCAAACCACCAACTGCTGGGAGTTTCTCTTCCACAAACCCCAAATCCTGCTCAAAAATAAACCCAGTATCACACTGAGAGACGCCCAGTGCCGCTCTTCGCCTTTGGGAGGGGTCCGGGGGATGGTGCCACCCTAATTTGCCTACTCTTGAGAAAGTCACCTCTCCCACACAGTCAAAAAAGACAAAAACCATCTATGAAAGAATATTTTTTTGAGCTTTGCTCACTCATCTATGTAGAAACACACATTTTCTTTTGAATTATTATTTACATAAGTGAGGGGTCTGGAGAGTGAGCCTTGTGAGGGGAGGCTGAGAGAGCTGGGGGTGTTCCTGGAGAAAAGGAGGCTGAGGGGAGACCTTCTCTCTACAGCTCCTTGAAAGGAGGGGGTAGAGAGGAGGGGGTCGGTCTCTTCTCCCAAGGAACAGGTGATGGGACAAGAGGAAACAGCCTAAAATTGCACCAGGGGAGGTTCAGGTTGGAGATCAGGGATAATTTCTACAGGGAAAGGGTTCTGAAGCCTTGGAAGGGGCTGCCCAGGGCAGGGGTTGAGGCCTCATCCCTGGAGGGGTTGAAAAGCCGGGTTGAGACAGTGCTGAGAGACACGTTTTAGTGATGGGTTTTATCAGAGTTGGGTTGATGGTTGGATTCGATGATCTGAAAGGTCCCTCCCAACCCAGACAACTCTACGACTCCACGACTGAACTCAGCCACAGCTCTTCAGCTACAAGTACAGAAAACGGGTGTTGCTGCAGACCCCCCCCCTGCACCCTCTGCCACCCCCTTTCACCTCAAAACACCAGCAAACACCAACCTCCCTGGATGCTGCTCCCGGCCCCTCACACCCAGACTCACCTCAGCTGCTTGGAGCTGCTCTGGATGTTCTCCAGCTGATCGATCTCTTTGGAAAGCCTGGCAATTTCCTTTTCCAGGTTTTTCTGGGTAATGTCCACCTGCTGACAGAGCCGAGCAAAGGTGGTGGCCATTTCCCTGCAGGGAAAAGAAGTCTGTCATCACGGTTCACAGAAAACTGGGCTCCCAAAAAGAAGAAATTGAGCAGGAAAAACAATAATCGTATTAAAAAGAAAAAGCCACCACGGGGCGTTTCAGTGTTCAGTGGAACCCAGTGAAGTCTCCAGCTGGGAAGGGAGTTCAGAATAGCAGAAAGCGGGAGAATTACTGTTTTTTAAATAAATAAAAAAGTAACTATAAACGCACAAAATGCACCTCAGCCTATGCCAACATCACATCTGGCCATTTTTCACTGAGCATCGACAGGGACAAGCCTTAGAGGGGGACTCTGGTGGCACCACATGCTCAAAAGGGACGTGAGCCCTCGGCAGGGTGAGGGCTGCCCCGGGCTTGATCCTTCTTCTCCACCGTGTGCTCCCCTCCTGAGCTCCAACACTCCTCCTTACACAGCATCCTTCCCCCCACCTTCCAGTTACACCCTCCCCCAGGCAAACAACTGGGCTCTCCCACAGGAGGGGAGACATCTCTCCTCTCTACTTCACCTCCCTGGAGCACTGGTTTGAGTCCAGCTCTTCCATGTCCTCGCAGCTGCTGGACACGGGGACGACGTTCTTTCCTCTGCTGAAACTGGACTTTGTATTAGTAAAGTGTCCCCTGGGCTACACGGGAGAGGTTTCTGCCCCTCTCAATTAGAAGGCCTCATCTTCTGAAATCACAATTTAATCAAAACACACTGTTTCAACAGGAGAGGCCGAGGCAGACAATCACCCAGACTTTGCTTTGCAGAGACGGGGGGAAAGTATTTGGGAAAGAGGCACATAAAAACCAAAAGGGAAACTGCTCATCAAGGCTCAGGATCAGCTGCTTAGACCTCACCAGCACCAGTGCTCACCAGGAAAAACTCATCATTAAATGTCTAGACACCAGAAAGAACTTCTTTGGTGTGAGGGTGGTGAGAGCCTGGCCCAGGTTGCCCAGAGAAGCTGTGGCTGCCCCATCCCTGGAGGGGTTCAAGGCCAGGCTGGATGGGGCTTGGAGCAACCTGGTCTGGTGGGAGGTGTCCCTGCCCAGGGCAGGGGGGTGGGACTGGATGGGCTTTAAGGTCCCTTCCAACCCAAACCATTCTGTGATTCTATGCAGAGCAATTCAGACTCAGCCTCCCACGGCTCCACTGCCAAATGCTGGACAACCAGAGTCTACACCTTAACAGCAACTCCCACACGTACCACACACCGAGACACAGACACTGATTTTTTTTTTTAGGTGCCCATTTCAAACTATTTTAAAACTCCCCCATAATAAATGCCAAGGGACGCAAAGGCCACCTTCCTTCCCACACCAGGTACAGCCAGTCCCCGCTCCTGGGACACCACAGTCACCCTCTGGTGACACGGGTTTCTTACCCCAGGGAGGGGAGACACCAGGGTGGTACCTACTGTTGCACCTGATGGCTGCAATTCGCGCTGGTGAGACTGACGATCATCTGCAGCTTCTCGGTGGCGTAATTCACAAACTGCTGTTTAAAGGCTCTCTCTTTCGCTTTCGTGGTCCAGGTCAGTCTCTCATAAAGGTACAACAGCCCGTACATGCTTAAGGAGAGAGAGATGAGTTTCCAGCCCACTGTTCCCCAGATCTGAATAAAACAACAACAAAACCAAAGGATTCTTTATTAGCTTAAGGAAATTGCCCTGCAGAGTGAAATCTAATTCCACCCTTTCACCAGATTAGCTTTAAGAAAATGTATTATTTCTATTTTGTGAGCGCTGCGCTCAGAGCTGGTGCCCCAGTGGCAGGGAGCGTGTGGGAAGCCTGTCTGCTTTGTGATGAAGGTGAAGGGAGAAAGCAAAGCTCCCTCTAAACCCAAACTGAAGGAGGCACCATCAAATCACCTTTTAATTCCAAAAACGAACATAGGAGATACAGCAGAGAGAATACACCCCATCTACGCTCAGAGTAATTAGGCTAATTTTCTCCCTACACCCTGCCTGTGGGCATCCGGTGTCTACACACCCTCACCCAGCCTGGTGTTAATTACAAAGTCCATCACACACTTCCCCTTCCACCCCAAAAAGGCAAGACCAGCTCAATCTTTGCCATCACTTCTAGCCCAGTGAATGCTGCTGAAACTACTTGCCACTCCGCCAACAATGATGATGCTCATAGAGGTCCGCGACGTCAGCGAAGCCAAACTCATTACCAAAGGAACCATAAAATCATCCTGGGCTGAGTCCTCCGGGGTCAGGGCAGGAAGGGTGGCAGCAGATGGGGTGGCAGCTAAAGGACGGGGGATCTAGAAAGGGAGGAACACGGCAGCCTGAGTCGAAAGCATTAAGGAACTACCAAGCAGATAGGTTTCCTTTTATTTTCATATATTCAGGGTTTGATTTACTTAAAGGACACCTTCCAGCAGAGATAAGCAGTGGAGGTTTTGGCAATTCCTGGCCCGACAGGGGACTGGGCTGGAATAAGGGTTTTCTGCCTAAGTTTGGCTCTGCTGTAAGGATCCAAAAGCTGCAAGTGAAAAGGTTACCCAAAGGGTTCAATCCGAAGGAAAACAAAACTCAGATAACAGCTGCAGAAAGTTCAGGAAAGGGCTTTTTCTTTCCATTCCCACCCTGAATACAATCCGATAAAAACAACCTGCACCAAATACATTTCACACGAAGGGACTAGGGGAAAGCAGCAGCAAGCACATAAACAGCACGGGAAAATACAGTAAAAATCAATATATTCTCATCAAGGTCAAACAAAGCACTTGAAATGTCAGCCTAATCCAGCACTCACTGCCAAGTTTGGATCTGCCAGTCCCAACAGCACTCTCTGGGCTTGTTTAGGACCCAAGAAACGGTTCACGAGCGAAGTCCATCCCAAGGAAAAGTGGAACATGATATCCTCTTGGAAATCTGCACACAGGCTGTGGCAGTTTAGATCATAGCTAAGGTCAAACCTCCTGCACGGAATTAGCAAGTGGAGCTGACTCTGAGCTTCAGAAGGCAACAAGGGTTTCAGATTTTCTGTAAAATAAAACAGAACAGTAAAGATGAGTTAACATCAAAAGCTTTACAGCATATTCACAAGCAGGATCCTTGCTCTGACCAGCTTTGTGAACTAGGAGAATCTAAACCGACCCATTCATTTATTTATTCGTAAAATCAGGGGGCATTTTAGCCCATTACTGATCCTCACAGAGCAGGCAGTGTATTGCTCTGATAAAAGAAAACAGTCACACAAAATCTACTCCCAGAGAGTTGCTGCTGGAAAAAAAAAACCCAGTCAAATTAACTGAAAGATCCCTGTCAGTGGTCGAAAGGTAAGGACGAAGGAAAAGCTGGTTTATCCATTAGTTCCACACAGGGAAAAGGCAACGTTATTGCATAAGATGACAAAAGGCTTCTCGTAATTCCACGATCTTGCTCCACATCTTGTATTACCAGAAAGAGATCAGAAGGGAGAGGTGGATACGCAATGAAGTTACTACTTAGAAAGAAGAAAGATAAAAGGAAGTGCACAAACTCTTTGTGGAACTCTCCTGTTTTGCACTCAGAATCTGGAGGAACCCAAGGAGAGGATTATTCTGCAGAAACATTAACTCACAATGAGTGTATTTCATACACCTGGTGTGGAAGGGTTTCTAAAAGGATTAGCCAAGTTCCCAGAGGACAGGTCCATTAGTACTTGCTTAAACCATTAATCCAGATGCAGTATCTTGGCTCAGAAGTCCCGAAATCGGGAATGGATCACTGGATTTACCCTGGTTTGTAAACCAGGGAAAATTCTTTCTCCCCAGGGATGTGTTACTGGTTAATACCAGAGACAGAGCTACTGAGCTGGACGGTCTTGCTCCGGGATGGCTTTTCCTGTATCATTTTATAGTGTTAAGGTTAAATCACGATCAGAAAGAAAATTCTCTTAAAAGCAGCTTTCCTTAAATTGTTAAGAGTTTTCACATTCCTCCTTCCTCATCATCTCCTCCTCTTACCAATCATCTCCTGCTGGGACTGATGCATCGACTGATTGACTTCGCTGGAGCAACGATCAGCCAGGTTCCTTCCCAAACCATCTTCTATATGTTTGTTCAGTTCCTCGGGTTTTAGAAAGAAAAATACACACTCATCAATTTATCTTTAGCGAATCAATTACATTACACAGCACAGATACCTGTTAAAAGCGAGCGTTGTCTTTTACAGTGGGAAGAAAAGCACGTTGCCACGGAAACACCGTGTTTTTCAACTGCACTAAGTTTGAGGAGGAATTTACAGAAGTTTAATAAAAACTGCCTTTTTTCTTAAAAAAAAAAAAAAAAAGAACTCAGAAACAAACACAGACACTTATCCCCTAAAGTGCTGGGTACTTGCAAGCTCATTTTATTTTTGGATCTATTTCATTTTAAGAGTAGTGAAAATTAACAATAGGTAAGGTCTTTATTTCCTCGAAGTGAAGACCAGAAATCAGGATGTCACTGAATTACAGTTTCATCATTTCTCCAGTAAAAAAGACAGTTGAAAAAAAAAAAAACTAATTTATTTCCAAAAGCAAAGCAGAAAATGTCTTCAACCTTTTCCAGTTTTAGGTAAGCAGGGATATGTGTATGTCACAAAGCAAAAATCCTGCAATGCTTAAAGAAAGCATCACATAAAATGCCGTGTGAAATTAGGAATTATGAATATAGAGAAGTAGAAATTAAAAGAAAAGACAAAGGGCCTGGCTTCAAACCATGCAAGAAAACTTACTGTCTTATAGAGCTTCAATACTTGAGGAGAAGGGTGAAAATCTGAATAAAACTCATCAACTAAAACGGAAAGTCGGCAAATCTCATCGGTCATGGCACAGGAGACCTGGGAAAATGCAGGAAAGACATAAAATGTTTCTTCTGCCTTTTCCAGCCACTGCATTAACTGCTACAATAAATGATTCAATCACCTGAGAGTCGTGAAAACTTGCCATTTTAGATTTTTCAGGTTTTTTTTTTGGAAAAGGAATCACAGAATGCTGTGGGGCTGGAAGGGACCTCTGGAGAACATCCAGTCCAACCCCCTGTCAGAGCAGGGGCACCCAGAGCAGGTCCCACAGGAATATGTCCAGGGGGGGTTTGAATGTCTCCAGAGATGGAGACTCCCCCACCTCTCTGGGCAGCCTCTGCCAGGGCCCTGCCACCCTCACAGGGGAGAAGTTCCTCCTCATGTTTAGATGGAACTTCCTATGTACAAGTTTGTGCCCGTTTCCTCTTGTCCTGTCACTGGTGCCACTGAAAAAAAAGCTGGCTCCTTCCTCCTGACACCCACCCTTGAAGTATTTCTAGGTGTTGATCAGACTCCCCTTCTCTTCTCCAGACTAAAAAGACCCAAATCCCTCAGCCTTTCCTCATTAGAGAGATGTTCCAGGCCCCTCATCAAATTTGTGGTCCTCTGCTGTACCTTCTCTAGCAGTTCCCTGTCCTTCTGGAACTGGGGAGCCCGGAACTGGACCCAGTGCTCCAGATGGGGCCTCCCCAGGGCAGAGCAGAGGGGCAGGATGACCTCCCTCCACCTGCTGGTCACACTCTTCCTGATGCCCCCCAGGATGCCATTGGCCTTCTTGGCCACCAGGGCCCATTGCTGGCTCATGGGCATGGAACATACTAGACTTTTCAAACATACTTGAGAAGGTGGGTGGGCACCTCAAGGAGCTGCCTCACAGAAGAGACAATCTGACCCTGTGAGATTTTTCAGGCTGCCGTTACTTACTTTGTTTTCTACTTCCTCGGTAACGCGTTTGATTTTTTCTTTAGTATCTTCTGTCAAAATGTTCAGCTGATTTCGGACAAAGTCCAACCTATCCCTCTGATCTTCCCGCTCTTCCATCGAATGGACTCTTAACGCAGCAGAAAGGAAGTCACTATCACCAGCAGGAATTCTCCCAGTAGCCAAACGAGCCCCAGGGACTGCCCATCCCATTTAAAAATAATAAAGAAGGGATAAATCTGATCCAAGTGCCCCACTGCTGCTCACTGTCACCACTCAACTATTCCTTTAACAGTGACACGGGCCTGACGACCCCACAAAGCAAAGGGGAGGCAGCAGATACTAACTGTGCCACCATCAACTCTCCACCCCACTTTTAAGTGAAAATGGCTTAAAATCTAAAGCAGTTACAGCTCGAAGGGCAAAGCAGAAACATCAAACAGCAACTCGGATTAAGAGGGGTCACCACACAGCGTCTGGGAGGTCGACTGACAGAAAGAAGCAGAGTATCAGAGTATTTTCAGACATTTTACAGCGTGTTCTCATAGCCCCTGACAAGGTGAGACAGGGCAGCGTGTGACCACGCCGTTTGTAAAATTGGGGAAGACGAGTGTGTTGGACAGGCTGTTGAAAAATAAAGACAGAATTAAGAGACACAGGAAGGAGATGGATGGAAAGGATTAAAGGTGACGGCAAGGTCGCTGCGTACAAGACAGACAAGAGGTAGCAACAAAAATGAGGAAACCCCCCCAATATATGCAAACCTCAAAGAATACATGAAACTATCAGACAGAGCAGGTGAGCTCTAAAAGCTCATCATCAGCACTAAAAGGATTACACGGGTAAGGAGAGAATATTTAAGGACACAATCTGGAAAGGGCCAAGAGGCCAAACCTCTGTGAGCTTGGGCTTTTCTCATCCCTTACAGGATTCTTACCACTTGTGAATTAAAGTGTCTACATCCTCCCATTTATTTTCTCAGCGCTACTGTTCATAAAAAGACCGTCGGTAAAGAAGGCCCCAACATCGCTTCTGAAATGCTCCATACGGGGAGGAAAGCTTAAAATTTCAAATACTTTTGAGGAAAAAGAGTTGAAAACCCACGGAGTGCCTTTGTAATGGTAAGTTGGTAAGAAAAAAATACAGTAAAGCGAGATCTCTCGGCAGAGGTCACAGACCAAGGACAAGGCTGAGCCGTGCAAGTGAAGAGCGGTGACGCTGCAGAAACTCTCTGTTTCTTACCAAGCAGGAAAAGTGAATTTTAAAGTCCATAACGACCCAAGAAACCCACGGCTCCTCAAGAGGACGTGCATAAACCCAAACCAACCAGCCCTCCGACCAACCCACCTACCTTTTCTCTGCTGCTGCTACGTTTATGTCGTCCATAATGTTTTTCACAGTATCTATTATCTGTTTAGCTCTGATAGTGTGCTGCTCAAACTTGGTTTTCACGGCTGACTGCGAGATACACTCCTGCGAGGGGCCCAAGCCACAACACATTACTGCAATTCCATGCCAACACACTCAGGAATTTCACTAGCAGAAGAAATCACACGCTGCTAATGTTACCAGGAACTTAAACAAACGGGAAATAAGGAGAGGAGAAAGTATCTAGAAATAAAAAGACAACAGAACTGAAATTTCTCAAATGAGTCTGTAGCAGCAAATCTGTACCTTCGTGTTCACTCACAGTAATGTGCATAGGTTTTGATTCTTTTAAAATAATTAGGAAGAAAGAAAAAAGAAAAATCAGATGACTACATAACATAACTCTAGCTCTTCAGAAAATTTTCCAAACTATCTCTTCAGAATTATAAAGGCCTAGCAGGAATGCTTGCAATATTGCCTAGCTTGAGTCTTCTTTCTTGCATTAAATATTCTTAGTTTCAAGAAAGATTCTGCCAAAATTCAACATGCTGACGTCAATACTGACTATCTGGGAACAAAATATAGAATTAGGAGTAAGAACCAATAATTCTCTCATAGGATAAGAAAATGTTGTTAAGTAGTCCTTATAGTATAGGTTTATTTGCAGATTATTGAAGTGTTGAATGAGTAGAAAATGCCCCAAAGATACAATTTCTAATCAATTTGCAACCTTGAATATTGTAGAGCCATTCAGAGATTACAGGGCACTGATTGAAAAGACACATAAATGGTCAGTTTGGGCAAAAGCAAATCAATTGTGACAAGCCATAAAGTACAACTTTTGACTTTTTTTCGAGCAGCTGCACATCCCAATTAAAGCCAATCAAATGCTGTCGGAATTCAACCTGCACTAAGTCACCACAAAGCAGCAGCATCTGCTGTGTCTGAGGGGGAAAGAAAAGCAAGCAGACAGTTTCTTCATACCAGATTTGTGGAGTTTTAATATTATTTTTAATCTATGGATGCACCTTTGACAGGACTAAGAGGTTTAGGTTGCTTCAAAAAGACTTGCCTACGACCTTAGCATATGCTGGAATAACAACTTTCAGCTATCTGAAAATAATAGATCAAAGCAAAAGAAACCAAACAGGTAAAATAGATTCCCTCGATGAAGCAGATCTAGAAATCAGCAATGAAAGGCCAGAGTTTCGTAAATATCAGCACATTGTAAGAGCTAGACCAGGCCCAGAGGAAAGAGTCCTCCCAACATTAGTAGGTGGTAGGTAAAAGGACGGCAGTCACTCACAACACAACCAGAAAATCCAAGTTAGAGCACTAGGAAAAACACAAAGGTTAGTTAAACGACTGAGAAAGGTAAGAGAGGAGCAGGAGCAGTTTTGCCACAACAAAGAGAAAAGGTACCTTTCCACTGTGTATCCAAAACCAGTTACCTTCCAGCCCACTTCCAGTACAGCAAGGCAGTCTTTAGGCACACGGAGTATCACATCCCGTGCGGTGGTAGGGAAGGATTCTGCAATACCCATCTTATTCACTCCCATTTACAGCCAGAATTACAGAATTCTGCCCTGCCTCCCTCCTCCACACACCCCACACCCCCAGCCCCCATTTCTATTACTGGTTTTTGGAAGAAACTTGGGAAACACTACAAGCTGAGGAATAGCAGAGTTTGGGTTTCTGCAGAATTTCCACCAAGGACCACTGCTCTTTTGATAAGGTATTTCTATCTATCTTGTAAAATTCCAGAAAAGATACACAGACTACATTCTGCTACTCCAGAATATGAAAATTGGGAATTGATTCATTGATCCCACCCTTCCCTTTAAGGCTGCATTTATTTTTTTCTTCTGTGTTGCAACAATACAGCTGACATACACAGTGACATCACTTGTTAGAGCTACTACACCTATCTCTAACACCTTCATTTCACCCCTGCTTACAAGCATTTCTAGTAATGCCTGGACCAGTTCTTCTTTTTGCAACTTAAACCACCCTGTGGTTTGCAGAAAAACATGTTATATTGATTTTTGGAATGCCTTTTGCCCTCACACAAAAGTCTACATAAATGTAGTCACAAACCTTAGAAAAATGGCCCAGTTTTTTCCCCATATCACAACAAACTAGCACTGGTGGCTGGTTTCTGAATTTTTTTAAGATTCTAGCTCCACTGAGCTCACAGCAGTCCTGGGACAAACAGGGTTTGCCATCAAGGAACTGGTACTACAATCAGGAATGTGGAAGTACTGGAGAAGCAACAGTTCCTCCTCTCAGTCCCTATGGAAAAGAGGAAGAAGCCACCCAGGTTTAGTGGAGACAAAAGCAGGGCGAGAGAATCCAAGAGGAGCAAAACCAGCAGATACAGCCCGTGGGAACAGGGAATGCGTGGATGGGTTCATAAATGAGGTGATGAAGGACCTTAGAGGGATGAAAGGGTGCAAGAAACGTGTGGAAAGTCTGAGCAGGGCACCTGAACAGGGACAGACAGGCTGAAGCAGACACGCTACTGTCATCAGTTACTTCCATTAGGTCAAGAAGTGATGTGAGTATTAGGTCTGAAGACTTCAGAGCTGGTGAACCATTTAAGTATGAACCTTGCTTTCAAAGCCAATAAAATGCCATTACAGCTCCCACAAAACCTGAATGTGTTGCAACATCAGGCACTCAAAATTTAAACTGTGTTTGGCAAACTTAATCTAGCAGATGTTGCCGTGCTCTTTAAGTGATGGGATCACACTTCTATTCAAAGCCCTTCATTACGATGTCAGGACAAAACACGGCCGAGCAGGGAGAAACCTCACAGAATCCACTCTCACTGGTGTGGGAAGGTGTGAAGCAAATTAAACAGATAACGTGAAAGAAGAAGAAAAAAAAGGCCATTCAGTGCTGTCACAGAGTTGTTTTTCATCCCCGCTTCTGCCAAAGAAACTTGTGACCTCGTGAAGGACACTTCACCTTTCAGCAGCCAACTTGGACTGCGACATCCCGTTTACAGATGTGCTGAGCTCAGAGCACCACGTCACTTAATAACTCCTAAGATATCCATCTTGAAATACTTTTAAGTGTCGAGTGCTAAACCATAATTTTAAGAGATTTTGCCAAAAAAGCTTTGGGTGCAGCACACGGCAAAGTATGTTAAAGAACAGTAATTGATTTAGAAGCTTAATTTCCACTTTTTCCCAACTGGTTGAAAGTTTCCCACTATAATTCTAAGGACAAAACTTACAAACAAAATCTCACGTTTGGCTACAACTAGAAATTTCCTGCCTCGTGGACTCGGGCCCCACCAATATTCTGAACCAACCATTTCAACAACTCAGTCACCTATCGTAAGTGAGGATAAGAATTCAATTTAAACTTTTAATCTGACATTTCCTTGCTTGTGCAGGACAGAATGAAGTCATTTTAACGCTTTTTTTTTTGATATATAAACATCACTACATCACTTGGTTTTGCTAAGGTCAAATGGGCTTGTTTGCAGTGAGAGAAGAAATACTTTTCAGAGCCAGTTTGATTTTGTTTTAATACCAAACAAGGTATTACTTACTGGTTCAGGCACAAAAAGCCTTTCTGAGAATTTGCTGTAAAATTAGAGTCACACTGTTCAGGGTCATGTTCCATGAGATACGCCAATACATACCATATAAAACCAACAAGGCATATCCAAAATACTTCATTAAGATATCAAAAAATGGCTTTAATTAATTACATTTATCAAATCTAGTGAGACAAAGAAATTGCTCAACTGCCTAAGACAATCTTACTTCTGAAGAAACTGTGAACTCCAGCTATGAGTGTAGGTAAGCTGAGGGTGAAGGACGGATTCTGCGCAGCAACAAGAATGCAAAAGTAGGGTTAATGAGCAGAGTATCCGAGCTAAGAGGTACACAATGGGGATAATTTCAAAACTCTGGCTGTAAAAATGCAAGTCAATATTTAGGTTTACATTGGTGAAACAGAATTTCTTGCTACATGTGTCCTGGCTTACAATGATGAATTACGAAGCTACAACTTAAGAGCAAAATCAGGCTTACTATATAGCAAATATTCCACCAGCTCACGGTTATAAGCGATACACTCCTTTCCAAGAGCACTGTCTCTTTTCTACATAGACTATATTGGTATTGAGATCTCAAAACATGAGCTAAGAGACCGGTTTTGGCCTCTTTCTTCACTGAATAACACTCGTTTCTAACAACCACCTGCTATTCAAGGTGAGAACAGTGGAACAGAGCCCACAGATAAGGCACAGCTGTGAGATGGTTTGAAAACCTTACACTCCTCCGCTTGTTAACACGAGTTATGTTCAGTGCAATTAAACTAAGCATATGCAAAAGCTGCCTTTGCATTCAAAAACAGGCCGAGCAAGAAGCCCATCATAAATACCTCAAATATCTGCTCAAAATGTTGAAATTCCTGGAATCTTGTTTGGAATCCTTCAGCAAGTGCTCCACCTGTGAAACACAACAGACCGTAAGGGAGAGAGCAACAGCTCACAGCAGTGACTGCGTCTTAAATATTTTTGTTTATCAAGTTTTATGCTATTTTTCTGTGTTTGAAGAGAAGCAAGAGTTTCTACACACCACCCTCTGGCATTCCTTGGGCCTTCTGTCTCCTGGCACTCAGAACTTCCTTTGCTGAAACAAAAAAGATGCGGTTTCTGGCTTCTACAGGATCAATAACTTTGAGCTCATCAACTAGAAAAGTCAGACAGCGCTCCATGTGCTGCCTGCGCACCTAAGGAAAAGGTAAAAAGCTCGTGAGAAAAAGAAGCAAAAATTGAGCCATCATCAAATCAGAACACCAGAATCAGGAACATCATATAAACATTATAGTTTGATCTGCAGGTTGCTTTTTGCTCTGAACAAGGAATAAGTGATTTCCATTTTCTGACCAAATAACTTATCCTCTTATTAATAAGATAAAGTCGGTGTTTTCTTATTAATAACTGTATTAGCAAGGCAATTTAGCATGCTTTTATGCACGTGTAGGCCTTTTCTTTATATAAATATTTTATTATGTTCATTTTTTTTAAACATCAACTCGTGTAAAAGCCATCAAGTCACTCACATCTTCCATATATTCCGGTTCTGATGCGGAGGCATCCCATCTATTATTCAAAATGAAGATGTTTGGCTTGGAAAGTCGTTCGTTCACTTTATGGAAAAAATGTTTTTCCTAAAAATTAAAGCACAAACAGAAAATGCCCCTGTAACAAAGTCAGAAGTTAAACAAGCTTTGAAAAAAGTTTCCTATTGAAAAGAACTCATTAGCATTAAGACCCACCGATTTCCAACACAAAAAGGATGGTGATAGTTCAGTACTCATCAAATGATTTAAAACTCCATGCATTTCCTATATGGGATGTATGACTTGAGTCACAGGGGGGAAAAAAAAAGCCATCAGTGAGTGTTTTCACTTTAAAAACAAGACATGCAGGTACCTGAGAACACATTTGGCTGTACCTCCCACCCATCACTGCTATTTTCATACTCATAAATGGAGCGAATCCCCACTCGGCACAACGGAAACAGAAGAGAACTCTGTGCTGCTCTGAGCTTTAGAACCTGCAGCAGGACACGACCACGTATTCTGGACACAACACTGGGGACACACTTACTCCCTGACTGACAGGGACTAATGTGTGTGTACACAAGCTCACTGTTGTAGAAATAAAAACTTGGCCTGAAGAGAATTCACGAGGGAATATTACAAAAATCACCTTCAGGCAAAAAAAATCTGTGGTTGTGGAGCAGCTGCCAAATATTCTCAAACCTCTTGTGGTAAAAATAACTTCTAAGGAGGATGAGAACACAGTTATCACACAGAAAACACCTGTTATCAGGTGTTTTACCTGAAGGATAAACTTATGTAGATGAAGAAATAAATTACCATTTGCCACAACACAAAGCACAAATGCTTTACAGCAGAGACATAAGTGTTAAAGGCAACTTCATTTGTGTCTACCAGGCTGAAAAAATTGAAAAGAAGAAAGAGTAAGCGCTGTTTACTGAACCAAATCCTCAATCACAGCTAAGATCTGCTTCCTGTCCCCCCAGTGCACACCCTGGACACAGTTATTTCCAGATTCTATAATTACAAGGTTCTCAGTGTTAAGTGAGGATTTATAGGCATGGCAACCAAAAAACCTCAGCAAGACTTTAATGCTTCAACCAAATGGCAAGACTAACCTATTTCTATTTGGGAGCTTTCAGCTGTGTTGGACAAGTTAAAAAGACTGGCCAAAAACCCCACTGAAAAGCAGAGCAGCGCTTCTGCGACTGGGTGTTAAGGACCAGACACATTCAAACCCAGCAGAATCTTCCCATACAGCCCATATGTCTCTCCTGCATATTTACTGTCTCACTCAAGATTGGTTTTAATTGTTCATTCCTCCTGAGCAAATGAGAACACAAAATCAAATTTGGCCTCTTCTCTGTTACATTTTTTGTTACACCAACCCAAACCCTGGCACACAGTTCCCTCTTCTTTCCATGCTTCTACATAGTAATGAGGTGTTCACTAAAACCCAAACTTTTTTTGGCTTTTTTTTAATTAAAAAAAAATAAAATAATCAAACCAACTATGGTATGTACCTATTCCATACAACTTCTAGACTTCTTCCACACTAAAAGCCAGAAAGTGTCCTTCACATGAGATAAGTGAAGAGATAAAACGACAGTTATGCCAAATTCTTGCTTTGTTTTGAATGGTGTCAGAATCCTTCCTTCCTTTTAAATCACATTTCTTTTGCATTTGAGTCTGTGTGGATTTGGCACGGAAGACGGAAAGGAATGTTTTAAAACTCATTTTATATTTTTCTCAGATTTCTACCAAACTAGTCTAATTAGCTACAATGCATGGAAATACTGTCTTTGTACATTCAGTTCTTTATTGTATTAAATTGCCTCAGTAATTAGAAAATTCAGACACTAGATGTCAGAATTATGCTCAGAACTATGAGAGCATTTTATTTGTCTACAGCAGCCTTAATAAACGTCTTCAAGAGATTTCTCCATAGAATTATACTCCATTCTGGAAGTCCCACTTCCAATAACTGAGAAACCTTATATTGACATCATCTGCACCCACACAACTTAGTTTAGTTAAAACTGCAGATCACTACAGTATTAAAGCAAATCTCTGGTCTTGTATTTAGAGTATCACAACAGCTCCTTTGGCCACCTTATATGCCCTCCTCCTACGAGTCATACAGTCACTAGGATGCAAGGGATACAGAAGTCTTCTCTCTCAAAACAAGGTTTTCTAGAATAAAGGTGTTAAAACTTCTTCCTCTCTGCATGTTGCAAAGAACCACACAACATGAATGATTACTGCTGGCACCTTCAGAAGAAACACTGGCCAATGACTGCAACCTGTAGCCCCTGCCCTCAACACAAGGTGTGCAAGGGAATTCACCACCTTCTGAGACACAAACACACGAGGAAATTCAACTTCCCTTCACCTACTTCATGTATTTCACAGAACCTCTAGATATTAAATACTCCATAATTTATTTCTTTGATAATACAAGTGTCTTCAGCTGACAAGTGTCAACAAACTAAAGTGAGACAAGCACTACATCGTCCATTTATGGAATATGAAACTCAAATAGAAAGGACAAATGTGATGCTCAAGTCAGAAACTTGGTTCTCCTTTCCCTAGTGAGGGATACACCTTGTTTCCTGCCTCCCACCCCCAAATCCTATTCACAAGATCTAGGCGCAACGATTCACGGGAGCTTCAGTAAAGGTCTAAGAGAAGTCATTTCAGTTATGGAACTGCTGAGTATTTAAATAAAAAAGAGCAATAAATAACCACTGCACGTCATACCGTGTTCATGAGAGTTGATTCAGAATTGGCAACCAAGACAAACACGTCAGCATCCAAGCAGAATTTGTCAATCCAGCTGTCCAGTTCTGTCGTGACATCTGTGCCGGGGCTGTGGAGAATAAAGACCACAATCTCATATTTACACAGCAAAGGAGTATTTGATTTTTAGAAACTAATAAAAATAGAGAGGGGTTGCCTACGGGCCTTGTAAGAAGATACAAAGCTCTGGATCTTTAGACTGATACTTACCTCAACCTCAAGCTTAATGCAAACAGAGCAAAAACCAATTATCAATTAGCATTTTTCAGTCACTTGCTCATTAGACCATCTACTCATTCCACAATGCAGTTTCTAATGAATAAATGTGCAGAGCATAGTTGCCAAGGGAAGTGACAGGCAGTGTGTCAGCAATCCAGGCAGTCTCACAGACCGGTGCCCCTCCCGGTATCTCAAGTTTTAGATATTAATCAAAATGTGCTTGTCAGTTTTTAAAAAATAGCTGGAATGTGAGCGTTAGGTCAAGTTTGCAGCACCTCAATTATTGCTGGTTCAAATTTGCTCTTTTTAACTGTAAAAAGATTATTTTCTCCTACAAGTAGCCATTCTTTCAGATTTCAGGCTTGGGGTTCTTCTTCCTTTTGTGTTTCACCTCTAGCAACCAAGCCTTGTACCGTATCTATGCACAGATCCCTCCTGGGCTTCCAGCATCCTTGGGCATGTCCTTGTGCACAACTGCACAAGCTCAGAAATCCAAAAATGCATCAAACCAACCGGCTCCCTGTGCCAGCCAGGCTGGATTTCTCTCCCACTAACACAGGACCCGAGTTTGCACCTAAGAATATTACAACAAACTCCCAGCGATTTCAGAGGTGCAAGATTAAGAGATGCAACAAAAAGCACTAGAATTTATCAGAACACACTCTGGATGCTACTTTGCTGGATATGAAGAAATCATACTTAGAAATTCACTCATATGTGGGTGAATCACTCTCAAATTAATCTATATCAATTTACATGTGAGGTGTAACCTAACAGTCTGAAAAAAACATTAGCAGGTCGTATCTCAAAGTGGCCAGGAATATGGGCATTTGACACAGAAAAAGCTACAGATTTCACAATTCTGTAGGAAATGCTCGCCCAACACCTACGTGCACGCAGCTGACAGTCACAGTTACATTTTGAGGTCACCCATTTGATATGTAGCCATTGTAACCCTTATCAGAAGCTTTTAAAAAATGAAGCCCAGATGGCTTACGCTCCCCGAGATCAATCTGAAGCATTTAAAGACAGGAAATGGGCCAAAGGCTGTTGCTGTGACAATCCTGTTCACACTTCCATGCTGTTGGTTTTAAAGGTAGAAGTATCATCAGCCAAAAGCCAGTCCCTTATTCAGCTCAGTCACAAGACACTCATTTCTTCCAAGCGTTACAAGGCCAAACTCAGTGGGGTGATGACAGGCAGCAGTAAACACAAACAAACAAACTTTGTACTCTCTGTCTCTCAAAAAAAACCCAAACCCAACTTAAAGACAAAGCAACAACCTAACAACCAAAACACAATCCATCAGTAAACTAGTCTTCTCTCTAAGGACTAAACTGGCTAATTTATTTAAGAGAACATTGACTAAACCAGAAAGCATACCTGTCCACTAAAACCAAATCATCTCTCAGCAGGGCACACTTTGACTTGGGCCAGAAGACATGGACCAGACAGCCAGCTTTCAAATCCTTATCCATGTGAAGCGCGTGGGCCAGCTGATTGACCGTCTGTAAAGAGAAGGCAAACATGAACATGCAGTGCAAACAAGCCTTCGTACCAGTCTAATTTGGTTCTCAGATAATCCTGGACAGGATCTTGAACAAAATTAACAGAGTTCATACTTCCTCCTGGTGAATGCTTGTGATTTATTATTTATTTTCAACCTCTTAGACTCACCAGCACCTAAAGAACATCTCACTGTGAGCAGCTAAATAAGCTAAGCAAGGCCAAATGAGAGGCATATTCCAAATCTTGTAACAAGTGACAGAACTTACTCTCAGTCCTATAAAAATAGAGCACTCAACACATGCTATGCTACAATTTGTTGTTTCTCAACTCAGAGAAACTGCAAAGAAGGCAATTAGTTTTCTCCTAAGACCTTAAAAATGCAGAACGAGTTTGTGCCACCCGAGAGCACTGGTAAAAGGTAGATCTTTTGAGGAAATGGTTACTGTGAAAAGTAGCAATAATCCCTGAAAAGCTGTACCTTGACGCTCTTCTTTTCATCAGACCCTTCTGTCATAAGATAAGCCTTATCTCCATCTGTCCCCTCCACGCTGAGAAAGCAGTTGGTGGTGTGGCCAATCCCACTGGGAAGTACCTTATCCCACAGCATTGCGTTAATGACCGAGCTCTTCCCGCTGCTTGTTCTAGAGGGGAAAGAGAATAAAAAAGCACCCTGAGCACAGCACAGAATCACCACTAATACCTTTGTCTTGAAATGAACGCTCTCCCATTTCATTGCCAGACCCACACACGGCGAGCTGGTTTGGGTGACAGAGCTTCCAACCAGCACAGCAGAGCTTGACAGAAATAACCTTGAGTGCAGGAAAAGTTTAGCTGAATAGACCCCAAAATCTTTCTTGGTACCAACATCGCCCGTGCAACCAAGAAAACTAATTTTCATTTCCATAACACTCAACAAGCCCAGCCTGTACTGGTGAGTATGATTTAGCTGGTACACCGCAACCTGCAGAAGAAATTTGTAGAAGATACTGGCTCAACTTTGCTACACTGGAAAAAGCATCTACTTTAAAAAGGTGCCTTAGATCAACGTAAAGCATTTGCTAAATCCCAGCACGCTGTCCCACATCCAGGGGCAGCCCTGGCATTCCTGTGGAAAAGAACTGATTAAAAACATACACAGCTTTTTGGGCAGAATTACGTTCTGATCAGACAACAATTCCACATTCCTGCTTTATCTAATCTAAAGGAATTCCAGGGATGCCAGAGGAGGAGGTGAGAAGATTGCATGACTGGGGCAGGGAAGGAATACCCTCTATAGTGGCAATCAACTCCTTAAAATGTTTGTGGCATTATCACCCGGGTAAGTTACTGTCTGCAGAAAAACATCTTTTCTTTACTGCTCAGGAAGAAAATGCTGCTTCTGAGAGTCTTCTAGACATGGGATGAGGTATGAAAGGAGCATCACTGTACTACTGCCTTCAGATACATTTCAAAGCATTGCTGTCTGGGAATTCTTATCACAGCCAGCAATGACAACTCAGAACAATTCAATGGATGATAATCTCGACTGACTCAAGATTTCTACAGCAAGATGTGAAACAACACGCAAAAACCCCTCTCAAATGTATTTCTTGTGCATAATCCTTTTAATGCAAAGGCTGTCTTTAATAATGGAACTTAATCTTGTCCTTATTTCAGAAGGAAGGAGTAGCTAAATTAACCAAAACCCTGTTGATTAAAAGGAACTGTTGAATAACTCAAGATTCTGCAACAACCTGAAGTTCTCAGTAATGTCCTACTTCACACTAACCCTCTACCCCTCACCCATAAAGATTTGAGGTTTAAATATTACACAATGCTATGAATTTACACAGACTCTAACTCATTTTTGAGCTGTTACTTCTGCTAGAAAAAGCTCAGTGCTCACTGTACAACAGCTCACAAATCTATTCAAAATGCCAGAGGGAGAATTAAATTCTCCTTTTCCTGCTCTGAACTTTTGCACTTTGCAAAAGCAACTTATATCACACATCACAGCTTGTAAATGTATTCAAACTTTTAACTTTGTGAAATACCAAGGCTGGGATATAACTAATCTATTTATCCCAGATGCTTTTCTTGTTTTTCTTTAAATAGCTGAACTATTTTTAGCAAAGGGAAGGTAAGACCATTGCTGTACACTTTTTTTTTTTTCCAGAACTGATACAGAATTTTTAGAACTAAAACATTAACATTCATGCTCCAGAAAAAAAATATGTAACCACATGCTTAAATTTAAGTACAGAAAAATCAATCTTCATGAAGCAAAGTGGACCAACAGACCCCAGATTATCGAGGCACATAAAAGCATTTGAAAGCACCGGAACTGTAGTCTTTTAGAAGGACTTTGCCCACTGAATGTAAAGTCAGAGCTAAGAAAAGCAGAATTTCATCATCTTTCTACACCCTTCAAATTTTATGGGAAGAGAATGGCACAATATTTGGAAGGCAGACATTGATTGGAATTGGTTACGATCCAATCAAAATTTCTGACTGAAAACATAAAACTTTTTCACTAAGATGAGACTGAAATGCAAATCCCAATACACACAAGCAGAGCCACATACAGCCTCAGAGCTTTGGGTCTGAACACCTGACAGGGTCTCTTCAGAACATTTCTTGGGTAGTAACAATTTTTGAGTGCAACAAATACATTTCCTTTTAACTCCCTTTTTTCCTGCTGCAAGAATAAAAAATACATAGCTGGGGTGATGTCAAGCTGGTCAAAGTTAAAAATTCCTGTATACCGAAAACATGGGGGTTTTTTTAGAACAGAAGTGAATTTAAATCACCCCCAACTTTGGAAATGCTACCAAAATATGTGAAAGGTCAGACACTTGACCTGTAGTAATACCCCTAAGGACTGTGAACCACAACTTTTCCCAATTCGTGACACAGGAAAGCGGAAATTCACACCTTCATTCAGACTGATCTGTAACACTGTTACTGTTATCCCCTGTAATCAACGCACAGAGCTATCAAAAAATGGATACAACCAACAAGGCAGCTGTCTGTCTAATTTCCTTCCGCTGCTTACAGTCAGAAACATAAGCAGCTCAAAGGTTAGTTTTTCAGTACTTGTGATCAAACACAAAAGTTCTCAATACTAACAGTCCGGTAAAAGAAAGTAAACAAACAAAACCGCCACCTTAAAAAAAAAGAAAAGCCGCTCTGGAGAAGATAACAGCAAACTCAGACCTTCCCAAGTCAATTAATGGATCCACAGAAGATAATTATTAGAAGTTTATCAATGTAACAAGGCAGACATAATTAATCTACAGTCACAAAGCAAGATGGTATTCAAGAAATATTCAGTATCAATTAGATAAGAATTAACATGGGTTTATGTATATTTCAAATAATTCTACACTGAAGCACTAATTCCAGTGCATTTAAATTAGAAATATGAACACTAAGCCCTACAAGAGAAAGAAAAAAAAAAAAAGATCTATTAAGTTGTCGTAATTCCATTTGTTACCTGCCAAAAAATGCCACTTTCATGTGTCTCCGTGAAAGCACCTCACCAATGACTGCTAACTTCTTTTTATACGCCAGTATTTTTGCTAGTTCATCTTCTGTCGCCACGTGTTCCAGCTCTGGGTTCCTGTACGTTGCTACACGTAGGGAAAGAGTAACGTAAAAGCAATCACATACAGAGTACATGCCCCAGGATAAAACATACAGATTATCAGTGCTTCACCTGCCAACAAAGATCTGTGTCAATTTTAATTATACACTGGTACGAAAACAAAACGAGCAAAACTCCACACAGCCCTTGATATTAGCCCTTGTCATCTGAGAGCTCCACTGCAGGCACTTGAGAAACCACGACATAAATCACTCCAGATTAGTCAACGGTCCAGCTGCTGGATTCCACAAGCCAGCGGACAGAGCCCTGCAGCGCTGATCTGCCCTGCTTTTTGTGACACCCGCCTCCTTGAGAAAGGAAAACCCGGAGCTCTCATGGATATACCCGAAAGTCTGGGCTGTCTTCTCCCTGCAGAGCTCACCGGGGAGATGAGCACCCAACTCCATGTGGCAACACAGGCACTTCCATCTCGCTAGAACTTCTGAGGGTGTAACCAGTGCTTCTCTACGTTACATCATGTTGATCTACTTTCCTACTGAAAAATGGCAGAACCTGTTTGCCCTTTCTTCTAGGCGAAGGAAAACACAACAGGGCTATAAAGGCTGGAGCAGTTAAGCTTTCACTCTCATGGAAAGGAGCCCAGGCTACCAGGCCAAGCGATGTGATTAGCTTTCATATACATAGCCATCCTAGACATTCCTGCCGCCCTAAGTTGAAAAAAAATCAATGTCAAATGAAAAGCGCAACTATTTCTGAAGGGATATGCTTACACAAACAGCATACTGGTGTAACGTAGGCTGCACTGCTGTAAAACGTATTCAAAGCAACAGAGAAACCCCTCATGTTTCAGGTGAAAGCCGACCTTCCACAAAAGTTGCTCCCTCGGTGACATAGTCCAGCAGCTGGTCAAAGATAGCAGTGATTGTCCTTTTCGCCAGCACAAAGTGCTTCAGGGGGGAGACAGTAGCTTCTGCCATTATGCAACTGCAAGGAAAGTTACATCAAAGTGACCAAAACACCCAATTCCATGAAAAGTCATACACTTCTCACCCATTTAAAAAAAAAGAACCAAAAGAACCAAAAAAACCCCAAACCCCCTAAAAACCAAAAAAGCCCAGCAACAAAAAAACCAAAGCTCCAACAAAATCAAACCATCACACCACAATACCAACAAGCTCTTACTTTATGCCGGTTCTGTCACCCCGACAAACTCTTCTGTCTTGTCCTCGCCACAGGCGCTCACGGCGGCTGAGGAGGGGTTTAAACCGATTCGGCGCTACCCTTTCCCCACATACGAGGCCTTTCCTCTCAGAGACAGCGGCTCCCAACCTCCCACTGCCTGGAGGTCAGCGCTGTCCCCTCAGACGAGCGCCGCCGCCAGGCCCGCGGCGGCCCCGGGCAGGACGAGGGACCAGCGGGCGGCCCTACCGCCTCCCACTCCCCCACAGAACCCCGGGATCGTTCCGCCGTTACTCGGCAACCGCCGCGCCGCTGGCGGGGCCCTCCCCGCCACCGCCTCCTCCGGGCCCGCCGCCGCCGGGACGGGGGCGGTCATCACTTCCGCTTCCGCCTCGCTCGCGGGAAGGGCGGCCACCATTTTTACTGAGGGCCGAGAGGGTATGAGGGGGGCCGGCCGCCATCTTCAGAGAGGGCAGAGGAGGAGCAGCTGGTCGTGAAATGGAGACCGGGAACAACCCCTCAGCCCCGGGGAAGGGGGATGAGTAAGTGGCCCAAGCACCGTCATGGCTCCCCCTCACGCACGTCCGTGAGGTGAACGGTGGCCGGGCCTTAGCGGGGTATGGGAATGGGAAACAAAGGCAAGGCTCTGTGACTGGGGGTTCCACGGTCAGCACCGTATTTTAATCAGTCTGTTAAAACGACAAACACCAAGGACTTTCAAGGAGTTCAAAAGCACCGATAATTTATACGCGATACAGCACCGTAAAAGAATGTAGGAAAATGAGGACAAAGGCGAACCATGAAAATCAGGGACACTGAATAAGCATTATATTACAGAGAACACATTACCAACTTGCTGCAGTTCAAGTTCTTGCAGTAATTGGATAATTGCAATAATTAAATTTTGTTTTGAAGTCAACAGTCTTTCATATATAAAAAAAAGTTCTTTTGTTCAATAACATGATTCAGGAAGCTGACATACATGACACATATCTGACCTGAAGGCGTGAAAGTCTGAAAAGCAAAGAATGAAATACAAATCACTTCCTAAATACAAAATATTTCCAAACCCATCTTGTGATTTGGTATAAATTTTAGTTAAAATAGTGTTCCTGAAGCAGACGAACGTTGCAGGTATCTGCAATGAGTAACTGAGTTTGATACACTTAATTATCTCAGAGAAAAACAGAATAATCTTGGCAACTTCTGCCGCCTGTTCTTTCACTCTGGAGGATGAATTGCTCCAGCGACAGGGTTAAAGACACCAAAGTCTCTGGCCACATCCACGTGCTCTGGGGTTCACCTCAGTTCAGCGATGTCCCAGCCACTCACCTTCCCCTGCCGCGCTTCACAGAAATAAACCAAACTCTTCCCTTCAATGGAAACAACACGCTGTCCTTGATGGGTGCAATCATTCCTTGTGGCCTTCCAGCTTCTGGACAAACTCTGCTCATTGCCTATTTTCTAATTTTTTTTTTACAACTCAATACTTTCCTTGTTTTAGCATATGGAAGCCAAGTATCTAGTTGTAAAGTGAGACCAGTTGCTCTTACACGTTTCCTTTTACTTTCTGATAGATATTGAAAAGAAAAACACTAACATTGGTCCCTTATTTATAAAATCCAGCCTAAACATAACTTGAATATATTCCTCATTAGATACCATGGAGTGCGTTTGGATTAGGAATTACTGGGCTTCGTAACATTCCTATGGCATGTTTTCATTCCCAGGCTAGACATCAGAAATAACACAAGTCAAAGTGAGACAAAGTTTTTCAAGAGTCAATGAGCAACTTTTCTGTATCACAGAGCTTCATGCTTTTACAAGAGACCACCTTTTCTATCCAGGAGACAACACTGTTCTCTACAAACACACACGCTTCTTAAGCCTACTTATTTATTTTTGCTTTTTTTTTTTTAATGTTGTTTTTCCACTTCTTGTCACCTGTTCCCTGGAACAGTTTTCTCTCCAGAGCTCAGCTCTGCTGTTCCACTTTGTGTCATCACCAAGAAGCAGGCCTTTAAGAAAACTAGCATTTCCCCTCTCAGCAAAATTAACTCTCCAGGTATAAAATAATTCTCATTAGTGGTAGCAATGATATTGTTAACAAAGCATTTAAGTCAGCCAGGGCTAATGTTTTCAAAACAGAAAATCAGCAATTCTGCCACAGACATTCATTCTCTATAGAACGGACTAAAGCAGGAGGGACACCATCAGGTTGCCCTTTTCAGTGACTACACAGAAGATTTAGTAGGAAATTGGCATTTCAAAAAGACAAAAAATGGTCTTTCTTCTACAAGGAAATACACACTGATGGGTCCTTGGCTTTAAAAATCAAATGCAAAGACCCTTGAAGCTGATAACACCAAATCTCACCCATCAAGAAATATTTTATACATTAATTTTATCTATACAAAACTTGCATTAGACAATCCTACGTTATAAATTTACAATCAATGCAGAAAGAAATGTAAACTCTGCCACTAATTTACGGGTAATTTCAGCCTGATAACTGTCACAATCTGAATGGCCTCACCCTTGTTTTTATCTGTCCAAGGATCCACTCAGAAAATACAGCTACAGAAGGATTCGTAAAAATTCACTAGTAAAGATTGTAACGTCAGGAGAGCACTGTCTAATCTCAAGAGATGTGTGAAATCATTTCAAAGTCATAAGGACAATAAAATTTTAGTACTGTACTAGTGGATTTAAGCTAGTATATAGACGTTTAAAATTTAGAGAATTAAAATAACTATACTCAAATTACTAGCGGTGGAAAGCTAGTTATAAATATACAGACATAATTATAAACTGATAGAAGCTCGCTCTAAATCAGGTTGGTGACACACATCATGTCAGCGAGGGCTAAATTAGGGCTATAGATATGAAAGTCACACTCTGTACATTCTCAGTCGGATGGCCCTGCAAATTCCCTTACAACTACTCCTTAAAAGATAATCTACACACAGGCGATGTGATTTCCTTTTCCAGATAGGAACTGAAGGGAAATACAGGAGACAAAAATCACCTGGGAGGGTCTGCAGTAAATGGGTGGAAGAGAAGGCTGTTGGACAGTGCCACAGGCAGGAGCTGAAATTAAAGACTGAACAAAGAAACAGGAGGATGAGGTGGGATAAAGTACCCCAAGAGAAAAACAGGACAATTTTAAAAGCTCATGTTGAGTGTGAGGTGGGGAATGCAGGCTGGTGTGTGAATTTGGAGAGGTCCATGCCTGGGGGTTTTTGGGAACAGCCTTATTATCTTTGGCCGTTACTCAAGCGTGGAACCAGATGTTGGCTTTTTCTCCTTTTTTTCAACTCCAGAGCTGCTACAGGAGATGTGAAAGCGTGGGATGACCATGAGAACTGCTGTCACAACATGCAACTACTCCCACTGTCCCGTCCCCCCTACCCCCACCCCCAAAAAATCTGACCCATCACACTTTAAATGGGATTATTCCTAGGGGAGCCCCAAGGTCAGGAAGTTCCCACCACCAACCTGTTATACATGCTTTGCTGATGCAAAGAGAAAAACATTAGAGTTGTGTGATTGCTGTGAAAATTGTATTTAATAGCACATTTTAGCGACTGGAAGTTAATTCCAATTCTAACAAACGGATTACAAGGGAAGTAATCAAGCTGTCTCATGTATCTGAAGATGACTTAAAAGATCTTTTTCGTTTCCAAACCTCATTAAGCAATCTGTACATTTATGAGGCAAGTCTGCCGAGTGCCTGAAATCCAAATGAGTTTTAAGGTCTTCGATCTGTCCTGTTGAATATTCACAGTATTGACACAAATAAATCCCTTCAGATAAATGAGAGCTCAAATGCTTGCAATATTCCAACATACCTGAAAAGCCCTTCCCACAGTCATCGCAAACGTGGGGGAATATTTTGGTGTGTTCGATCGCTACGTGCCTGTTGACGTTTGTGTGCAGCCTGCTCCGGAAGCCGCACACTTGGCACACAAAGAAGTTTTTGCATTTGTCAAAAGTGATTTTGTTAATGAGGCTGTACTGCCCACGCTCCTTGTTGTGGTAGCTGTCGCTCAGCTCGATCAGCCGGCAGGCGTGTTCGTTCACCACGTGGCTGTGCAGATCTTCCGGGTCGTTGGTTTCGTGCTCGCAGAACTGGCACAAGTACTGCTCGTCACAGCTGTGCTCCTGGAAGTGCAGGTAGAGCTCGCTGCTGGAGGAGAACTGCATGTCACACTGCTCGCACCAGTAGAGGTGGTCGTTGAAGTGAGTGTCCGCTATGTGCTGACTCAGGTTCTCGAATATCACCGTCTTGTAATCGCAGTATTTACAGATGTACGGGTCCTCCTCGTGGAGTTTGACGTGTTCAATGAGCTGCACTTTGCTGGAGAAGCTTTCCTTACACACTTTGCAGACGTGGGTGTCCGCGCACGTCTTGTGCTTCAGGATCATGTGCTGCTTTAAATCGGAAAAGTACTTGCTATTAAACTCGCAGAGCTCACACTTGTACAAGCCGCTGCTGTTGGCTCTCAGCAAAGGCCATTTCTGCTGAGCCGTGATATTCAGCGCCTGGTTCTTCTCAAAGATTTTACAGGTTTCCAGAGGGATCTCCTCTAGGTCCTCAGCTTCCAGCTTCTCAGGTGACACGGTCTGCGTTTCTATATCGTGAACTTCTACAGCGTTCACTTCTGTCGTGGAGATTTCTACGGTTTGAATATCAAGAGGTTTCTCCTCTTCCGTAGGGCTGTCACTGAATATAGGCGAATCGCATAAGTCTCTGCACACCCCATTATTAGTACCTTTATCTGCAGGAGGAAAACAAACACTTACCAACAACAATGCAAAATACCTGGGTCAGTTTTAACTTTTTAGCTAGTTCTAGCGTCTTACAAATACGAAAATGAGTTATTTCCCCCCCAGCCAGACTATACATTATGCTTAACTAACACATAAACAACATAAACTACAAATCCTTCACCTCTTGTATCAAAGCAAAAGTCCCAATAAAAGCCATCAGCCGTGCTCTCCAGCTTCCCAGCACCTGAGATGCAAATCCACATTTACCTTTACCTTTATCCTTCTTTTTAGCGTCTGCATAGTGCAACCCCACGTTCGAATGGGACCCACTCCAGTGCGAGGAGCCTGCGTGCACTGGGCTCCCATCATCGTCCGTGTCGAGGCTCTGCACGGGGCTGTGAAACCTACCTGCAGAGAGAAAAGCAGCATTTTCTTGTCATCCTTCGTCTCTCACTAGCATTGCCATAATTCTTTAACCACAGATCTTCTTTACTATTTATTCCAGTTGCCTCAATTTATGTTTATATACTCATCACATCACAGCTTACGTTAAAGAAAGCAACAGTAAATACATTAGAAATTATTTCCATCCATACAGAAGACCACAAAAGAATTCAAAAAATACGGCAACTCTGCCTTTAAAGTTTCAGCAAAAAAATAGTCAGGTAATTACACTGGAAAAAACTTCAAATGTAAAGCTTCCTTTAAGGATTTTAAAGACAATTTAACAAAATATTCTTAAATATTTCTGGACATTACATTTCAAAATATAATGCTTTCTAAGACTTGTGGAGACTTGCTGGCTAAGTTAGGAGAGTGAAAAGAAAAATAAATACAATAAAAATCCACCCTCACACTTGTGCTACTAAACTTTACACACACCAGTGGATGTTTTATGAAAAGGGATTTTCTTTCCCAAGTACAAGTGCAGCTCAAGACAATTCCTGGTAAATTCCATCTGAACTCTCAGATTACTTATATGAACATTACCTCAGTAGCAGATGTTTAGATAAAGAAGACTAATTATCATTATAAATGCTGTGTAATTGAAGGATCTTTCAGTTGTCATCCTTTTTCACTTGGAAAACTGCATTTTGATTTAGCAATTAAACAACCTTTCACCGGCCTAAGGCACGTGACATCACAACGATGCTCAGAAATCACCCGCTACATAATTCATATTCTACTTATTTGGATGAGTAAGAGCACGACACACCTAGTGAAGAGCTGCAGAACAAGACCCCGACACGTACTCTTACCTCTGTTTTCAGAAAACTTTATATCCGGCTGTTTCATAAAACAGACACTATAGCAATGGTCTGAAAATATCCCACTGTTGTCTATGTATTTGCTGGCACCTGAAGAATCTTCAAAAAACAAACAAAAACAACCCAAACAAATGCAGAAGTAAGTTTTAATGCCAAGACATTCCTGCAGCTACGTATGTATTTAGCATGCACCAAAATTCTCTTCGCTGGCTGCATTTTGAATTCTTGTGCTGAGAGAACTCTGTGCTGGGCTGATAACATTCCTGTTGTGATTTACAAATTCAGCTGGTGTCCTGATGTTCAGGGTCTCAGGCAGAATCATAATCAGGCTCTGCTCCAGCTGGAAACAGCGACAGGAGCAGCTGGGCCAGTGCTGAACCACTTTTGGACACTCCAACTTTTACAGAATTCCTCCCTTTGTAGGTTCAGAAAATCATCTTCATTGTAGAGCTTGGGCAAGTTTCCCAGTTGGCAGGGAATAGGGAATGGAACTGCTCAGGTGCACAGACCCAAAGCAGCCAAAGAGTGGAGCAGGTACTCAGTCCATTCGGACCAAGACTTCTTATCCCAGCCTTTGTGTTACCAATTTTCCATATTTTAGCACGTGTAATCCCTTCCCATAACAAGGCCGTTATTCTGAGTAAAAACAACCTTACTAAAGTGCAGGCAACTCAAGCTCCAGACTGACCTGAGTATCGAGAGGGGTGCAGAGTCTTCCTTTTCCTCTTTTTAGGATGCTCGTTCATTTTCAGCAGCCTAAATCAACTGTAAACATTCACACATCAGGCAGACTTGTTTGTGCGCAGCTGAACTTTCATCACTTCATGAAGCAACGCCAACGCTTTGAAAACCCTCACGTTAAACACACTTTAAGTTTACTCCTACTCCCTTTTATCACCCCACCTCCCCCAGCCCGTTTTGTGACAGTTAAGATGATTTATTTTTGCTAACCAAAGTCCAGTTTCACATTCCTGCCCTGGAACAGAAGAAGGTTCACCACGAAGACAGAGAGTTCTTCAGGCACTCGGTGCAACCTACGAGGCAACTCTTCTGCACCCTGAGACCGACATATTCTAAGGCACAGCCCTTCAGGCAAAGCTTTAATGTGAAAAATACTAACAGAAATCATGCTCTCTTACCAAAAATCCCTGACTCTTCAGTACTGGCGAGCAGAGCAGCTAAGAAGCTGGTGGCTGGATGGCTTCCAAACGTGGCAAATACATCAGTTGGAGATTTTTACCTAGGGAGTGACGGCATTTCAAAACACTTTAGAAGTTGAGCAGAAAACACAAAATAAAACCAGGTCTGGGTATGCAACTATTACAAAGAACGACGCTATGGAAGTTGACACTAGAAAACAACATTCAAAATCGGTATTAACTTTGAGTATCCAAACAAATAAGGCAGATAAAGTATTTGTTTTCCTTTTGTCCCAGGTTACCTGGCTTTCGCTGCACTTGGCAGCTCCCGATGACAGAAATGGCAACACCACAAATATTGAGCTACAGATCAGCCCCAGTAGTTTAGGAGCAGGAAGGGCTGCACACCCGGGCTCTGCCGTTGTTTTCTGCAGCACCAGAGCACCCCAGGGCCTTGCAAAGCCGATGCCATCCGAGGTGACAGCAGGGAAAAAAGGCCCCTCACCGAGCAACGCTCTTCTCAGGAGATAAAACACAGTTTGTCTGAATTAGGATTTTAAGAGGAGAACGACGTGGAAAAGACGAGGTTTTTCATATTACATGGTGGCCTGTGAGTATCGCTTTTCCCCACTGGGAGGGGAGGCCCCGCAGCACCCCCATTACGAGCTTTTTCCCCCTTTGGGCGGCTCAGCCTTTTCCCCACGAGGCAGCAACGCCCGTTACTCCTCGCCGGCGGCTTTCCCCGGGACATCCCTCATAACGACAGGCTCGTAAAGGCCCTAAACCCGGGAGACCCCCGGAGCCCCCCACCGAGCTGGCCGCGGCCTGCGCGGAGGCCGCAGCCCCAGCGGGCGGGACCGTCCCTGAGGCGAGGGTCAGGCTCCGGCAGCGGCGGGGAGCGGGCCCGGGACAGCCGGAGGCTCTGCCGCGCCGCAGCCTGAGCCAGTCCCCGGTGCCCTCGCCTCAGGGCGGCGGGTTCACGCTTCAAATGGCGGCGGGGCCGGGGCTAAGATGGGGGCGGGCGCGGGGCCGCGCCCTAGAGGAGCGAAAGGCGGGAGGGAGGCGGGTCTTCAGCGGGGACACCCGGGCTCCCCGGGATACAGGCGAGGCCGGCGGCTGCTCCCCTTCCCGCCGGGACTCACCTTCCGCTCCGCCACCGGCCGCTGCCGCCGCCGCCGCCTCCGGACGCGGCGCTCCCCGCGGGGGAAGGGGCGGGGCCAGCAGCGGGAAAGGGCGCCCCCTGGGGGCGGCGGCGGCACCTCCTCACACACACCCCCCCGCCCGTCGCCATGGCAACCGGGGAGCTGATGGGGGGCAACATCAGGCTTTAATTTATGTTTTCATTTACACGCGACAGAGATTAATGTCAAAGTGCCGGCCTCAGACAGCTCAGATTCACTCTTAGCATCGACGTAGAAGCTGCCCCTTAAAGCTGCTCTACAGGACTATCAATCAATCCATCGGCATAAAACAAAGGCTGGAGAATCCAAATAAGTGATCTCCCCCCCCTTTTTTTTTTCCTCTCACTCTCTCCCA
>VXBJ01000887.1:528986-551162 GCA_013400055.1 Nycticryphes semicollaris | reverse complement strand
TTTCCTGCAGCATTTATGGAAAGAACAACTTCCAACACCAAATCACAGCTCCCAGACCAAACATCCCTTAAATTCTCACTTCAGAATCCCCAAGCGTACCAACCACAATATTTTCATTTAGTTGTGAGCATATACATTAAACACTCAAAAGTGGGATAAAAAGCCCANCATTTTTTTTTTTAAAGATAATTTAAGCAGTGGTGGGTGTTTATTCTCTCCTTTTGATGCAGAGATGTAACTGCTAATTAGCTCCGAGTGACAAAGTGAGATACAAGCATCAAGAATTACACCCTCCTGGGCTCTATTTATCCAAAATGCCCCCAAAACTTCCCCAGGGTCCTTGAGGAAGAAGAGGTGAGCCTTCATCCCTGCCCTCTGCCCAGCACACCTGGAGCCCCGGGCCCAGTACGAGCCAAGCATGGACATACTGGAACTGGCCTGGGAAGACGCTGAAGGGGTTGGAAAGAGCTGAGGTCGTGTAGGTTGGTGAGGAGAAAGCTCAAAGGGCTTCTTGTTGATGGAAAGGAGTGAAGACGACAGGCGAGGTTTTCCTCACTGCTGCCCGCAGAAAGGGCATCGGGCAACAAAACAGAAGAAATTTCATATAAGCATTACCAAAAAAACCTTCTCCTGTGGACTCTTGTCTTCTTGGACAGACTCTAAACCCAACCGGGTGACGCTGTAGCTGACCCTGCTTCCAAGGACCATCTCCAGAGGTCTCTGCTGACCAACCACAAGGATTCTCTGTGATTCTGGGAAAGTTCTTGCAATTGAGGTGCCAGTTACGATGACAACAATCCTTCCAAAATGTCAAGGCTGAGAAACCAGGCCATCAGACTGCAGTCATATAGATTTTTAAAGCCTTTTCTCCAGCAGGGAGGTGGATTTTGATGGTGTACGTGGATATTCACAGCTAAAAGCTGCAGAGGTGAGAGTGGGAAAGGATGATACATCCAGAGGATGAAACCTACATTTATCTTCAGAAGAGAAGATGAAGAATTTGGACCACAGTGGCTAGAGAAAAGGAAGAGGAGGATTCATAGAATCTCTTCCTCCCCTTTTTCCTGCCAAAGATGGAACAGCCTGGGGCAGCTGATAATTCAGGACACAGAACGATAACTAAAGCCTGGGGGATCGATTAAATGGATTTAAACCAAAGAAACAAGCCAGAATGAGATGTCAGCTATGAAAATCTGTGTTTTGGCTCCCACAGACAAACTAACAGCAGACATAAGATCCTCAGGAGAAACAGCTTCTGCTTCAATTAGCAGGATTTTCTACAACTTCAGCAAAACAACCAGGTCAGGTTTAACTGAGATTAATTTAATACTAGAAGAAGTTCCTAAGAAAACTGACGCAGTCACACTGAACTAAATGGTTCTGAACCAGTTTTTACTGGGGAACTGGCACTAGAATTTCAGAAAAAGTCAAGACAGAGTAAGTGTTACCTTTGGCCGAAGGAACATCGCGGCACATACAGAAGCGATGATAAGGACACTTAAACTTAAGACACATGGATGCAACCCAAGAGGAGCAATAGCTTTAAAAGTCCAGGCAGAGCATCGCTTCGGCTGAGATTCTCTTATATTTCATGTTGTTGTTACGCTACGGGGATGTCCCTCTTTGGGGGAGAGGGAAGGGACAGAGGGATTCACCTCTGGCTTAAAGTCAGGAGCGTTCACATAGTAAGACCTTGTACTTTTAAGATTCTATTTCCTAAAGCTCAGAAATCAAAAATACTGTACTGCAAATTAACAACTGAGTTTTTCCCGAGCATGGGTTCAACAAGTCCTCATCCTGTAAAGGAGAAGGAAGAGGAAACATCTAAGCCAGGAAGCAAGAAGAATCTTGGAAGTCTCAAGAATGAAAGGAACTGTAGACAAGTTATGAATGGGAGAGCTGAAGAGGCTGGTTAGTAAAGCCTATTTCAAGGTCAAATTGCCTATCGATAATTGGGCTGCTGGTAAACACTCCTCTCATTAAGAGAGCACCTTTCATACTGAATTGTATGAATAAGTAACGTGGAACTTCAAGATACATGCAGTCTAATTCCCATTTCACCTGCCCATGGAAAACCAGATCCGTGCTGATGAGGTCAGTGTTGCCTCAGCATAAAGGAGAAGAATTTCTCAGAGACAAGAGCACCTACAGATTTGGTTGGTGTACGCAGAGAGAGAACTTTTAGATCCATTTCCAGTTGGCTTCCTTCCATTAAACAGATGGAAAAAATAAACCAGAACAAACAAGCCCCCAACTCCTCCCCCAAAACTCTCACCAACTGGAGGGGCAGCGAGTTAATACATCATTTTGGACAGATAGAGCCTCACCCTAAACTGAGACAACTTTCAGCACAAAAAGGAAAAAAAAAAAGATACAAATTCGTTATTTGTATGAAACATGTATTGCAAAATTATGTTGGGATTCAACAATCTGCAACAACATCCACAGCTATATAGTGTTCAAAAAAAAAGAACAAAACCAAAACAACAAATGAGTGTGGTTCTTCTTCCATTCAAGTAAAACTAAAACAAGATAAAGAAACATGGAAGTTTTAAAAAAAGAAAAAAATAATATATATATATCTTAGAAGCAGCAAAGTTACAATTCTTTCTGTAATACCACACCATTTTCATTAACTTGAAGCATTTTAAAGATGTCAAAGACATCAACAAAATGGTAGTTTCAAGTGGCTTTTTTGATACTTGGTGTTTTTTGTTTTTTTTTTGAATGGGTCCAGCCCAGGTCTGCAACCCGTACAGACATGCAGAACAGGAGGAATTCACACTTGTTATTAAGAACAGACGCTGGAACATGCCAGTTATAAAACGACAAAGCAAAGAAAATACCTTCGAATTGTCAACGAACGTGGGCTACTGCCTGCTAAAGCGCATTTAATATCTTACATAAAAAGGAAAGTTGGAAAAAACCCCAAAACAATCCCAAAAGAATGCTCCAAACCACCACCAGCAGGGTCATCACACACAAAGTTCTCTACGAGCTTGGTCATTTCTATATTGCCCTTAATACGCAGGGTTGTATCTTCTGCGTGAGATGCCAAACCACTAACAATTTTGGGTTTATTTAAACGTGGGGCTTTTATTTTATTTATTAAAGAATTATACTGAAAGTCTGTTCCACCTATGAAAACAACCTACTTACACACCCCTCAGAGCAGAAAAGCGCATGGAAGTCAGCACAGGTGCTTTCCCTACTAATTTTAGGAAAGCATAGAATAGGTGTTTTTTAAGGAAAACTGATCAGCAGCAGCCTGTTCTGTCATGGAAATCAAACAGAGTTTTCACAGTTGAAAAAGTCACTGTTTTCAAAATCTGTGTTTCACTGAATCTCCGTTTCCCTAACGCTTCCTAACAAAACCTACGGCCTGAGCCAGGAGTTTCCTTGTCCCACTGCAGAGTTTTGGGGGAACGAGGTGTTGGGATTCAATTTGAGCTCAAAATAAGGTAACTTAGTGTTCTGTGCATCTGAGTAAAGAGGTGGGAACATAAAAAAAAACAACAAACCAACCAACCACCACAATAAAAAGTCCCAATTTCAAGCAATGTCTGTAAGAATCTAGAGCTTTCCCAGTCTGTCAGATCTTATTTCTGGTACCGAGAGCAGGCGATGGAAGTACGCGGTACCTCCCGCTATCTTCAGTGAAGTTACCTCAGCACAGAACTGGCCTAACAAGCTAAGGTAATTAGGGTTTAATGCTTTGAAGCTTAAAGAAAGGATTTATGTCTTTTTCAAATGCCCATCCTGGTTAGTGTCAGAACTTAAAGCCCATGAGCTTCTCCAACAATTTTTTGGGTTTTCTTTTTTCTTCCCCCACCCCACCCCTTTAAAGGCTACTACGAACCCAAACCATGTTGTTCCTGTATCACCATGAAGTTTCCTTTCCTGTACAGTTTGATGCCAATTGAATTGATTGCACGTCTCGTATTGGTGTTAGAGGACAACACCTAGATTTACAGATATATATTACACACACACACACACACAACAGACAGAGCTATAAAATATTTGGTAGCTCCACATGCTTTGAGCTAGCCAACGTTATCTGCCGTATGGTGAACTGCTTGTTATTGATCATAGCAAAAAAATATCGAAAATTGCTGTTTCTGACATGTTTGTTACTGGATTAAAACAGCCACTTCCAAAGGAGGAAGAACAAGAGGATAACTGGTGGACCCAAAGACTGAGGGTTTAAAATGTACGTTCCTTGAATGGCCAAGATATCACTCCAGTAATGTCAAGAGCGATGCTCAAAATCGTTTTTGAAGATACTTAGGCCAAGTTCACCTCTGGCACGAGTGGGAGTATCTCCCACTGCTTCAATGGTACTTGTGTCCTCTGTCACCAGGGTTGAATTTGGTCCTAGGAGTATTATCTGGTCACCTTCAGTGACGTTAATGGAAACGGGAGTCTTGGACAGATAGAACTGGGCTGCAAAATTAAAAGAGTGAATATTGGACAAATCATGTAAATAAAGAATATATATTAATAATAGTTCCTATTATATAAATAGCCTTTATAAAAAAATAATCTTTCAATAATTTTAATAACTCACCTTTCTTTAGGTTCTGGAAAACATGTATGAAAAAAATCTATTCAGTTCAAGTTAGATTAAAGCAAACCTAAGATGAACACTACAACTCTCTGTTGCACGAAACCCAATTCTGACCGTTCAGTTTCCAGGTTAGTCAGTTTTTGGGGACGGGAGGGAGTTTCTCTGTGAAGGTATGAATTGCACCCCTAGAAATACTGAGCAGAAGAAACACCACACTGAATGGGCCTATTTCCTACCACTTTCAGAAACGGTGACGGACCCAGAAATCAAAGGGTCCTCTAAACCCCATAAATGTTAATGCCTCTGAGCACATTTAAAAGGCACTGTCCTCTCACTTACTGTTTTTAGATCTTTGACCTTAAAACTCCTTCCCTTCAAACTATGCTGCACTGAAACATTTGCAACCGCTTGGGTTCTCTTTCCACTCTTCTCAGCCCAGCATAGCCTCTACCTGCTGTACCAGATCTAAGGTAAGATGTGATGGACTCTATGTTCATGCTAGCACTAGTTGCTTTTTCCTTCTAATTTATCCTATCAAATGAAAAAAGGAAACATTCTTCCAAGTTTACCTTTTTGGGCTTAAGGCATAACATGAAGTTACACATCATACTAAAGCTTATTTTTTTGTTTTTTGAAGTGTACAATTTTAGTGCTATCTGAAACCCTGTTTTACATTATGTTTTGACAGTTGTCTGAACAGTTCATCTCTTTTCTTGCCACAAATCCTAATGTTGCTCGTGGTTTGTGCAATTCCTTTGCAACCAGTCTTTTGCTGCTAACGGGTATTAACAGTGCAGTACCCCCCAAAGCGGGCTCTCAGTTCTTGTTTTCTTTGCTTTCATTTCAGTTCAAAGCGTGTTGCTTTATTGTGTGGAAGATCCAGTCCATTTTCGTTGTCCAGCCACCGTGGTGAGCATCGTTCATTTGCTTCATGAAATACTCAAGAGCTTCCTGCTCGGTTTTGTCCAACGCCAGGGTCTTTCGGATGTAGGCAATATCATCAAAGGACTGCAGTTCTGGCATTCCCGAGCCCAGCATCATGGAGAAAAGATTGATGAAGAGGTTGGCGTGCTGCCGAATTGCCAGGTAAGCCTTGTAACACATCTCCTGAAACCTGGAAGAGACAGCAGGGGGGGAAAAAAAAGCTCAGTGTATTTCCCTCTGAGGTGCATTTACTTCTTCACCTCCAAACCAGTTTTCAGGGCGCTTGGACAGCCTTAGCCTAACAACGTGGCTGAGAAGATATCCTCATCTTCCTACCTAAGGTTATCTTCATTTCTGTGAGGATTAGTAGTGGTCAGACTAACGCAACAGCCAAGCTGAAGAGGGCTTTCTAGCCTTAAGCCTCATCTGCAATTCCTGCAAGCGTTCCACACGAGTTTATGGAATTTCACAGGGCCTTCGTGGTCGTTGCTACCGATGTCTGCAATTTCAGAGCACCTTTCCTGCGGCAAACGGCGCTTTCCTGCTTATGATGGCACTACCTGCTGCTCCTCGGGTGCTCTGGAGAACACACTGAAGCCAGAGGCGTTTGCTGTACCTCACCAGTGAGTGAGAAATGCCCATTTATGCTGAAATCACTAACTTAGATTAAGAAAAAAAAATCATGCAGAAAAAAAAAAAAGCTTCACTGCAGTATTTAGACAAACACTGCACCTCACAAATCTGTCTTTCCCCTTCTACCCCACAACATAATGAAATTAAGATTAAAATTGAAACCTCTCAAAGACTGTATGTCTGGAAAGACACTAGGAAAAACTACACCAACAGAATTTAATTATTATTTTCAAGTTCTCATTTGTTAGCAGGTTCTGCAGAGCGGCACAGACTGCGCAGGCCATGGAACAGAGCTGGTATCACAGCAGTTAGGAGAGAGATAAGTATTGCTCTGATGCACATTACACCTGACATTTAAGAATTCTCAGTTTTTGCAGTTATGCAAATCCCAAGAGGATTTTAAGTGGTAATTAAAAAAAAATAAAACCAAAATATTTAAAAACATTATCTTTATACACGTGTGCTGCCCCTGCAAGGTTCAAGTGAGGTTTCATGAGCCAAAGGCTAAGTAAGCACTAAGATCACCTACTGATTTACAAGTGGATGGCTGATTACCAACTAACTTAGAACATACCCACTGCAAGCTAATTAAAATACTGCTTTTCAGTGAAAAGGACTAGTTATTAGAGGTCAACAGTAGCAGAGTGTGTTTTAGGTACAAAACATTCTGGAAGTTAAATGGTCAATAAAATGGGCTCACCTTTCAAACTCCCTTGTTTTGGTACATTCTTGGGCTCCTTTACTAATCACTATTAAAAAGTCTTGTGTTAAGACAAATGGCACACGCTCTCTTTTATAACCAAATTTTTTCTTCTTGTGGTCGAGGAAGTGCCCAAAGTCAATGTGAAACAGCTTGGAAAGACAGAAAAGCATTTCAAGATTAGTAATTCCTTGTTTAAATGGTGTCACAGTAAAATCGATCATTTACTTATAGTTTAGATGGATTTTATTTTTTTAAACAATCTCCTGTCAAGGTGAGAGATGACATTAGGTATGGTTTCAGAAAAACATTTCTTACTTGTCCATCATCTTTTACCATGATGTTACTATTGTGGCGATCACCAATGCCCAGTATAAAGGTAGCAACACAATAGCCGGCACAAGAACGTGTAAACAAGTCAATAGCTGCATCGTACCTATTGAACACAAACAAAAAACCAAAAGAGACATTTTCCTACACATATTCTAATAATACAAAAGTGCAGATTTTTTTTTCTTCCCTTCCCCATTAGGAAGAGCCAATTTCTACCATTCTCTCAATGAAGCAAAGTTCCTGGATGTCTTATTGCTTTATTAAATTAAGGAGAAAATTCAGAAATACTCTGAAACCAGAAGTATTTACATTTAGGTCATGGAGCAGTAAACACCCTATTAAAGTGACTATCCCTCTTTTGGAGGTTAGCAGTTTTCATTTTGATGAGCTACTGTTAAAACACAGACTTAACCTGGAGTTCTACCTCCAGTTTAGGCTTTACTGCTGACAAGTCACACAACAACCCCAACTAAAAGGAGCTAAAAACCAGGAACACAAGGCAAAGAAGGGCAGGGGGAACAGATGAACATAATTTCCCAGTGAATGAACTTTAATGCTCTGGAAGTTTCCATCATTACGAGCACACGAACAAGAAAAACAAGCAAGAGGGAGTCTCACATTTCTCCTTTGTTCTTGTCCTTGAGCCACTGATGCAAGGTGTGGCTGTTGAACTGCAACGCTCCTTTTAAGCCCCCTTTACACTGAATCTGCATGATGGTGTGAGAGCTCCGCACCACCTCGATGAGTCCCACACAGTCACCGATAGACAAGCAGCCGTAAGGCAACATCCTGAAAGACAAAAAGAAACAGGGTTGTGATTTTGGGGTTCTTTTTTCTTTGTTTGTTTGGGGTTTTTTTGTTACAGTATTAAGTTTCAGGACATCAAGCAAGAAAGCCCATTCAATAACCCTTATCAGCAAAGTGTCATCTGTTGCTTACGTTAGAATATGAAAAATCTCTGTTAATGTTTTATAGGTGTATTATCATTAGTCTTGTGGAAAAAAAAAGTACCATATATTAGTACAGTAACATGCCAGTCACCACATCCACCAGCGTGGTTTCTTCAGTTTTATGTCAGGACAAAAGATTAAGACAAAATTTTAATAACATATTCTTGGAGGCCTTGGGGAATACACTGGAAAAACTCTTAAAAGCATTCAGCATGATTTGATGAGATCTATTCAACAGTATTTCAAGTAAAGCACTAGAGACAGAACCTAATAATTCAGAGAACAAACGTTAGGATTTCATGGGTTACTGTAAACAAGCAGCAGGTAATACTTTGTACAGAAAACCAGCGAGGGACCTTCAAATTGAGTTTCTGAGTAGTTCCTGAACATATCAGGAAAGTGCATTCTACAGAAGGTACTGCACACACAGACTGTTTAGAGGTGGAGCAGCTGCGTTCATATCACACTGGGTAATACCTACTTTGCATACTGAAATGAAGATACCAACAGTATTTTTCAAATACCACCTTATCTTTACAGAACACAGTAGTTAAACGGGAGGGTACTAAAAATATATATAAAAAAATAGTCACTACCATGTACAAACCTGCCTATTTATAGCATTTCATTTATTCCCCTGGGAGAACAGAAGCAATCTCCAGTAACTAACCAATGGAAAAGCCATTAAGAACAGTATTGCTTGAGAACAAGCCCTAATGCTTACCGAAGATCAAGACCCTGATTTTGCCAGATGTTTTCCATAATTCTAATTATCTGAAGTGTCAGCATGTCCTGGCGTAAATCTGGAATAGTCAAACACAGAGTTTGCAAATTTCAGAACACCAGAACACTTACATGTTACATCTTATTTTAATTTTCCCCCAAAATGTCTATCTGAAGAAAATGAGACCTGTATAGTTCAGTTTTTTTCCTCTCAATAGAGAAACAGAGATTTTAAATAATTGAGAATGAAGGTAAATTTGTGGTGGTGATTTCAAAGCAGTTTAAAAATATACACTCAAAACATGACAATGGAGTTACAGGTGACGCACCTGTAGTATCTCAAAGACGTTTCCAAGTAAAAACCCTGACATATTAAATGGTATCATGTTCCACCAGAACAGATTCGGCGTCTTAGAACACACAGAATTTGTACACGACAGACAAAATACTTATGTGTAAATGCTTAATTTTTCCAGAAAAAAAATGACTCTGCTCAGATGATTTTTTTAAGATGATTTTTTTTCTTCATATAGGTATTTTAATACGTTTAGAAAAAATACTAAACACTAAGTTAGGAAAAACACCCTGATATGTATAGCTTTTGGATTACACTTATTTTTCCTTACCATCTCCATTTTTAAAGATTATCTCATTGTTCTGAAATAACAATTCAGACATAATATCTGGGTTTTCCCAGTTCAACCACAAAGGCCTTTTTGCAGATGACATTATCCTGCACTCCTCAAGCCTACAGAAGAGAGAAAATGTCTGTGAAATAGGCACAATCTCATTGTCATACCACGTTTCTGTAACACTAAGTTTCTAATTTATTAAACCATTAAACTCATTCTTTATGAATGATTCTACTATGAATTTTACACAGTTAACTTTGAAGATACTAACTTTATTATGTTAAACATTTAACCTTAGCTTTGCTAATGTTAACATTACCGAGCGCTTACTTAAAAATCTAGACAAATTTCAAAACTGAAGACAGTACCGAAGATTTCCCAGTTGATGTGCAGGATTAAGAGGAGAGATAAAACCTTGCAAAGCATCCATGAAATCTGGCCGTCTCATTTGTTCAACAAGAAACTTCATCTGTACCTGATGAATAACCACATTTGGGTTTTGAGAACACTAATTCCCCATAAATGTAAGGAAGTATCAGATTTTATCTTTGGTTTTAAAGCATGGTTTTGCACAGTTCCAACGTCAACTGAAATTACATTAACTGAAACCCTTAACTTGAATTTTGTTGCCTTAAAATGTAAACAATGGCAATGGATACACAAAAGATTACAGCTGCTAAGATAGCACACTATCTACTGAAGTTAGCATTAATACTTTTCCAGTTCAGCAAATAAAACACAGTTCTGAGTAATTCCTGTGACTCAACAGCAACAGTTTTGGTATGTGGACAGCTTATAGTACCTTCTGGGTCTCATCTTTTTTTTCCTGCTTGAGAATATCTGTGAGGTTAATCAACTTCTCCATAGCCTCCACCTGCCTGCTCAGATGCTTTAGATACATTCCACACGCTCGACAATAGGACTCCAGAAGCAAACCAAACCTCTGACTTACAGTTTTATTGTGCATTTCAGACCTACAGAGAGAAGAAGAACAGTTATAGCTTAACAACAAGATCACTCAGAAGTGCCAAAAGTGAAGCTATACCTGTAGCACCTTCCCGAGGGCTGCTTACGGATCCTTCTTTTCAGATAAATAACTTGTTTTGACCTCCCACAACTCACCTCATTTTAACTGGACTGGTCAGACTTCATTACCTTTTACAACTAATTCAGCTCAGAGTTTAAGGCTTCCCTCCCATTCCTTCTTGCTCCATCCTGTCCTTCTCTACTCCTTGCCTTTATTCAAAATCCACAGTAAACCTCAAGCTTTCAATTAAAATTCTGTGTTTCTTTGCTGAGAGCAAAACTAACCTGCTTAATTTTCTCCTTGTCTCATTTACCCACTCGCAGGCTGTGGCCCCTCTAGTTTCCTTGTTCTTACCTACTCTGTCTTCAAATAGCCCTAAAATAAATCCTCAAACAAGCTGATTATAACATATAAGATATATTATAATGGTAAAAATTATATTCTTCCATTATCCTTGATGATTACCAAGGGAAGCAGAAAACTGAAAGCCCACCAAAGATTCCTTGCTTCTATTTCTGTGTCCGATCACACCACCTTAGAACAGTATTTTTCAGTGAGACCTAGCTGGAATCCAGTATTACTGCAGGCTGATTAACGCTCAGCCTTCTCAACACCAGGAATTCCAACAGCCCATTTTAAACTTAGGAAGGAAGAACACTGAGATATTTTGGCTATCAAGCTCTGTAAAGTCTTCAATAAGCAGGTATGAACAGTTATTTTTCAAAGCATTATCTGGTCAAATCAGCTGGCTTTGTCTAGGCCTCAACTATTTCTAAAATTTTCTAGGAAAAACTAGTGGGGGATCTGGCAAAAAAATAAAGTTCAAACAGGAGAAATCTGTCAAAAATGTAAACGTTATGGGAGGCTCCCAGCAATCTTACAATACTCTTTTAGAATAATAATCATGAGATATAGTACAAAACTAAATATCTATTATTAACCAGCTCTTCAAACTGCAAGGGATGACTTCTATTACCAAACTATGTATTTAAACTCTTAACCCAATATAAACCAGACTTTATTTTAGGTGGTAATCTTTTCCTAAAAAAGGACATCTAGTACACCAAGCCTTTATACCTATTTACAGCTAACAGACGCCCCACCACCCCTTAGCATGTCATTAAGCTTACTTTAAATGCCAAAAGAAGAAGTGTCCTATCCTTTGGTTGGTCAGTGCCTTCTTGAGTAAAAATCTCACGAGCTGATTATCTAAATACTGTTCGTATTTCAGAACCTAGTTAAGGATAAAGAGAAAATTAAAAAAAAAAAACAAACAAATCAGTTGCAGTTCATTATTTCCATAAACCATATGCAGATTGAAGGCAGTGAAATAAAAAGCAATCTGTGTTTTACGTTAAATTTTGTAGAATGACTGATCTTGGTATTAATATTTGCACGTGTTGGGATTTGAACAACATCTGTTAACAGTGCACTGGCTGCCTCTATTTCCGGAACTCACCATCTGATGCTGTTACCAAATATTTGAGCCTCAACTTGCTCCAAATTTTGAGAAGATGCTTCTGCTCATACTTTCCCATATGTCAGGGACAGCCAAAATAGCTGCCCGTGCCAGCTGGCAGAACAGTTTTGCCTCTCTACAAAGTTCTGGCATTTAATAAGAAGCAAACCCACAGCACTACAGAAAATGTACATTTCCTCTCCTCCTCCTGAAGAGCTCGGAATGCATACAGGTACTTTTGATGACCTCTTTTTCACATCATCTTAACTTTTGCTGTATTTTAAGCCTCTGATTATTGAATATACACAAAGCATCAAGTATACCCAGCCATGTTCTGTACCTGTACTAGCTGGATTAAGTACTGAGATAGTTTGTCGTCTGTCAGGTACTTCTCTAGACACCGAACTGCAAAAGCTCGCACCATTGGGTCTGGGTAATTACAGTCCAAAAGCTCCATTGCTTGTTCTGGCTTGATTGGAGGCCAATCTTTCACCAAACAGTACATCTGTGGACAAGAAGCCCAAACACGTTACGCACGGGCACTCATTAGGAGGAAGTTGTAATGAACAGCCGTTAGAAGGTATCAGCAGGCACAAGCTGTGTCTGAGTAGAAGCAGTTTACTCGCCAGGCCTCTCTCAGTGAACAACCTGGCATTAGTTGCCAGCTGACTTTGTCATTTTTTCCCCCCACTACAAAAAGAATGAAAACAAAATCTCACATTTAACTCCCAGTGAACAAATCAGCAACGTAACAAGGATTCAAGTGATGCCACTAAGAGAAAAAGAGCTAAAGAACAAGAGCTATGGGACCAGACCAGTTCATTATAGCAGCAACTTGAATCTAAGTTTTCATTCCGTGTATCACGCACACATAACATGTTTTTAACTTCAGGAAGTTTTCTTTAAAATAGTGTATTTTAAAGCTGCTTCAAAATGTAAAGCTAATTCAGTGCTGTACGTTACCTGGGCCACTTCATCTCTAGAATTCCATTTAACAGACAAGAGCAATTTGGGCAGAATTTCTGGAGTATTCACACAATAGTGCCTGTGAAAGAGAAAAAAAAATATTGTATGTACACACAGGCATTTTTGCTTCGATAGCCTTCCCCTGTGAACCCTCAGTCTTGCACCTTTTTCTTCCTTTGTCAGCAGAATCCAAATCGATGCCATAAGGCGGTGTCAGGTTCCAAGCATGAAGGTAAGACTGCAGTAATGTGGAAAACGTAAACTAATTCAACACTTTCCTTTTCTCCATGGCCTTATGCACCACGACATATAGTCCAGAATGCTTTAAAAGCCTTTTGTAAAACACTAAGCCCAACAATGCAGAATAAAGGAAGCGAAACCCAAGACACTCATGACACGTTTGGTATGAATGGGGTGAAGGCTGAGGGTGCCAACATGCCTCTTGCTTTGGCTTGGTTTTTGTTTTTAGATACCTGTGGCTCCAGAGGAAGTCCTTCTCTTGCTCAGTGATTTCAGACAAAGGATCTCGTGTACAGATGGCTCGAAGTTGCTCCTTGTCGCTTTCTCTTAATTCGTTATCTCTAGCTATTCTGTTACTCTGCAGAGAAAGAAAAGTGGTCCGTTAACCCTCCATGGGTTTCCTTCTGGTGCCACACAATACACACGGAGTATTTTAACAGCACAGCAACACTTACAGCTTGTGTCATGAAATACTATCTTGCTGTTTCCTTTTGTTATAACTGAGGACTTGCAATTTAAAAACAGAGAAACAGAAAAAAACTAGGTGTTTGATTTTTACAACTTTTTGGCTTTTTAGGCACTACTGGGAGAAGAGGTACACTTCCACCACATCAGCTGTGTGGAGAAAGAGCAGCAGGTGACATCTGATGAACAACAGAACACAGCACAACGTGAAACTGGGCATTTCTGTCTCCACTTTTGAGATTGCTAAAGGAATGAAAAAGAATCAGAACTGAAATAGCCGAGTATGGGGATGAAGGCAGGTGAATTAAAGGTAGGACACCGTAGGAAAGCCTGAGTAACAAGAAGATTGGAAAACCTTAACCAGAATTAGTGTAAGATATTCCCCAAAGAGCACAGAAAACAGAACTGGTACATGCTGAAATGAATATTATCTAAGGTTTCATCTCTTAGAACCAGCTTAGACCAATGGCAGAGGTACTCAAACTACTCTACTGCTTGACTTCTCACAGCTCCCACGCCAAGCTCAATTCTTCTCCTACACCTTCCATTTATTTCATTTGATGTGCTTTGGTCAAAGCAACATACGAAATGATGCAGTTCCTGAGGTTTCAGCTACAGAATCGGCTGCACTGCAAAAAAGAGAAATCTTAAGCAGCTTATGTTACTGTCTTTAGTATAAAATACGAGTGTAATAAACAAGTTTGACATTTAACATGAAGCTAACCCAAAAATTCTACAAGAGTTAAACAGTGTTTTTACAGTGCAGTCCTATTTTCACACCCATGTGGATACCTACTACTACAGAAGACTAATATCAACCCTTTTCCAAGTTAAAATTGTTTAAGCTGTAGAACCACAGTCTTTGACCTCTTGTTCTGCTCCTTCTATTTCTACTGAGCACCTTAAACAAGACAATAAGCAAGAACGATCTCAGCCGTGTCTCCTAGTTTTGCTGGTGGAAATTTTCAACTGGTGGAACTCATAATTTGAAACAGAAATACCTTTAAATGTATCTAGATTAAGAAAGAAAAAAAAAGCTGAAGAAAAGAACAATCTGAGATTTCCAGGTAAAAGTGGGCAGCACCTCTTAAAAGGTGAAGTGGTGTTATTGTTAACACTATGCACAAATACAAAACCAGTTCAGGTTATACCACAGGATATCTACCCCAGACTGGAAGTTTTCTATTTTACATTCATTTCTGAACACGTACATTATGTGTTCTCACACCAGGTTCATGACTATTACATGGCACAAGAATATACTGTCCTTCAAGCTGACATGTACCAATATTAGGGTATGAATTAACCAACTGGAAGGATTTTTTTAGTACCTTGCCCTGTTGCTGTGATAGCCTGAGATCTGAGTGCATCAATATGTTTTTTTTATTTTATGACTGCTCTGAAGTGCATGGATTGGACTTAGAATTATTCAGGACTACTCTCTATATGGCACAGGAAAATTCCAAGAACACATTCCTAAATATTATGGTAATGGATAGAGTACAAGTAGCAAAGCCAGAGTCATTCTGTAAGGAAATTAACGGATGAAATAACTTTATAATCACCTTACTCTTGACATAAGATCAAATAGTTGATATTGTTCATGTGATTTATTCTACATATTTATTTTGATTCTGAAAAAGTCATCCTAAAGAGTAAGTGAAAGTCAAAAAAGTGTAAAATGTACCTGCAGAGTGGGTCAGAAAGATCATAGTTTAGGTCAAGCCCAGAAGGAAAATGCATTTATCCTTTTGCGGTCAACACCAAAAACTTGAAATTCTATGAATTGTGGGACAGTAAATTAGATTTAATATTTGAAAATTCTTTCATATTCGAGATACTAATGGACCTATAAACGATCTCTTATAAGTATGCATTGATTTTAAATGCAGCATAATGCATTTCAAGACTAAACAAAAAGAAGTTATGCTCTTGTTATCATAATCAAAACATTTATACAGAAATCACACCTCAGTGACTCCTTTGCTGATTTTTGACTGTTTCAGACAAGCATTTTTTACCTCTTTCAGATATGGCCAACGCTACACAGTAACCTAGTACCTGATTTTGGATAAATAACAACACTTTGCCTTTTAACTCCCTAAGTATAGTTAATATTATAAACAGCTATAAATACACAAAGTAGGTGAATATAGGAAGTTTGGCTTCAGACCTGAAGATACCACACATTAAAATATAAAGGGGACAAATACAACACTATGAAATATAGCGATGTTCAAACTTACTACGCATTTAATGAAATATGATTTCAGAAAGGATAAGTAATATGAGGATTTTGGCAGACAACAGGGAGGGTTGAAAGAAAAGTGGCATGAAAATGAGAAAGAGAGACTAAAGCAGTGATAGACAATGTTTCCCTGGCAACTCAGTCATTGATGTAAATAGGCTTTCTCCATATCTAATCACTAAGACCTTTTTCTGCGGTATGGTGATCGTTATTACAGAACAGAAGATATTATAATTGTAGACTTTATGGTGGGTTTTTTTTTTTAACATATAAGTTGATCATTACTTTGTCACTGAAGAGCTTACTCTCTTCATTTTCCATTTTTGCCTACAGATGGAACGAAACAATGAGTTGAGCATATAAAAGCCCAGGTAATAGGCTGTGTTATAGCAAAGGAATGTTATTTACCAAGAATTCAGCTGTCCTTAAATGCTTATTAAGAGCCCTGCAGCACTGCTGAGTCACAACGCACGTCAGAAGCAGATACGCCACTCTATGATGGACTTCTTGTAGAGCACCAAGAGAAATCAAATGCCTGCAACCCTTTGTTCAGGATATGTTGAGATAGAACTGTTTTAAGTATCAGTAGAATTCCCAAACTGGAAGTTTACTGACACCTACGTGCTTTTTGGCACAGGAAAACTTTCCACCCCAAAACTTTTTCTCACAGAGCACAAAGCTCTCCTGGGGAAACTCTCAAGGCTTTGAACCAGCCTCCAGAGGAAAGAGCAAAACATAACAACTAATGTCACAGCCTTGTCTTTAATACACAGCATTATCAGCTTTACTGCTTTTCTTTTTTTCCTCTTTTTAATCAACCAAATGTACTTTTAAGAAAGCTTCAAACCTCACCAAAAAGCTGACTGTCAACACCTAGATTTTCTTTGTGGAAGAGAGGAAGTAAAGGACTACTCTCTGCCAATCACCTCCCTTAGAATTCCCTGCACTTCTGGTCAGAACTAGCCCATCAAGCAGCCAGTAAAGGGTTATAAGCACCTTTAGTTTACACAAGAAAGCCCACCCGTAGGCATGAAACCGAAACAAAATAGAACAGTATAATTGAAGGAGAATTGCAACTTCTGAATAGTTAAACTAAGTAGTTTAGACATCTGAATTAACTACATAAAAACATCAAAAAGGTCCTAACGGTTTGCACAGTTAAGACAGCTTCTCTTTCAAGTGTTTTGGTTGGCCAGTGAAGCATTAGGGCAGTTAATTGGTAATCCAAAGAAATGGGAATACATTAATCATTTTGGCAAACAAAATAAAAAAATTGATTTCTTGCTTCTACAATAAATCAGGATACATGAAAAAAAAAAAGTTCTCTTTATGACTAGTCTACTGAGTAAAATAAATAAGACTTTTGTATTTCAGTAGCTGATGCTGGAAGGGGAGTTTGCCTTACCAGCCCCGCATAGCTGTAGTTGAAGCCCAGTTCACGGGATATAGTCCAATTGGCATGTTCTTCGATCACCGTCATGTCTGGAAACTTTACAGGATTGCTAAACCAATCAAATTCCAGCTCTAAACATGGAGTTTCCTACATAAAGGGAATTTAAATTACTTTTTCTGTTGAATGATACCAGTTAAGACACAGCATATTTTGAAAAGGTACCTCTACAGAGAAAACCAGCATGCAAATACTTACCTTGTTTGGATTTGACCCAGTAACACCAATAGGATTCAACAAGTCCTCCAGCCCATGAGGTACTGCCCAAAGATTCAAAGCCATTTTCCCAGATACAAGAGTGTCTGTGTAATCAAACATGTTTATATTTCCCCAAGCCAATGGACAGTGCTCCTTCAAGAGATTAAAAGACGATTTTTCAGTGTCAGCTACTAATTACCACAGAGTGAGTCAGGAGAAATAACATTTTCAGCCTAGAGCAAGCCTTTACATTCCCAGATTAGCTGAAAGCAGGTTAAGGAAGCTGGACCATATTTTTCTGTGAATGACTGTCATGGAAGTAATTTTGCAGAATAACTCAAGATGATGGAGAGAGAGGGTCTTTTTTTTTGACAGATAGAGACATTATACCAAGGCCTGTAGTGACATCACAAAGAGGCAACAGTTTTAAACTGAAAGAGAAATGGTTTAAATTGGACATAAGAGAATTATTATTTTACTTTTATTTTTTATTTCATGAGGGTGGTGAGAGCCTGGCCCATGTTGCCCAGAGAAGCTGTGGCTGCCCCATCCCTGGAGGGGTTCAAGGCCAGGCTGGATGGGGCTTAGAGCAACCTGGTCTGGTGGGAGGTGTCCCTGCCCAGGGCACAGGGTCAGAACTAGTTGGTCTTTAAGGTCCTTTCAAACCTGAACCATTCTATGATTCTGTAAGATTCGTAAACCTAAGCTAGTACCTGTGACACACACTCAAACCCAGAATTTAACAATGTCAGTGGCTAGAATTAGGTAGCTTCAGAAAAATTAACTGTCTGTAATCTTACATCAAATGCTAAAGTAGCAGAAGTTTTCTTTATTTGAAGAATCAACTCTAATTTCAAGTATAAATATTGCCCATTTTTTGATAAATGGGTAAGTAACTTATGGGTTTAGAAACTCGAGTTTAAAGGCACTTGCACCTCCAAAGACTAAGAGTGGCAACATAGTATTGACAGGATTTACAGCATTAAACGAATAAGCTTTTATCCGTGTTAATTTCTGAACTAGAAACAAGACAAGAAAATACCCTATTTTAATCAGATTTAAATCAAACATTGGACTAAGACTTGTTGCCAGGACAGCATTTAGCAAATATCTTCCCAAATTTGACTTAAGTAGCTTTTGTTTGTTAGTCTATTAAAGCCATCAAGTATTTTACCTCCTTAGCACCCTTCCGGCCTTTAACTGAACAGATAGAGAGGCAGAGCCGAGCAGCGCGTGGAAGATCAGGAATGTACATGTCATACAACAGCCACTCGTTCCACCTGCAAGATTTCAAAAGCAGAGTAAGACTAGGTTAAAGGAGAGCATGGAGGCAACCACATTCAAACGACAGTTATACTAAAAAGCATTTGGGGATATTCCTACCTAAACCAGGTATGTGCATAAAGAGCTCACTTTCTTATTGGGGTTCCTCCTACTTAGATTTGATCACACCTAATCCTTTTGGGAATGGAAACTTCCCAGATCAGCCTCCTAGCACCAACACCGTTTAAATAGTCAGGCTAAAAGTGTTCAATTCCTGCAAACTTAGTAATTGTTTCATTCACTTTTGCTCTTGAGAAACCTGCTGACTGTAACTGTCAGTGTAGGGATCCCCTAAAGATAATGGATTGCTCATGCTGCACAAATGTAAGGTTTAGTTTGTGAGATATTTTTCACTTCAGGGGAAAAAAAAAAAGGAAGTGGAAAAAAAAATATGGCATGGCTTTCAGAACTCAACTAAAATTTCATCTGTGAGAAAATAGAAAGAGAACTGCAAGATGGGAATATAACCCAGAAACCCAAATCAATATTCCTAACTCAAGCATCCTTCTATTTACCATAGTAATAGGAGAGCAGATTGGTTCTACAGGAATACTTATTTTGTTTTCATGAACTTTAAGTAGACTTTATTTCTCAGTTGTCAGAACTGGGCGTTTGAAGAGGAACTTCTGAACACAGTGTATTTTCCTAAGGGGATTTTCTCAGTTGCTGAATTTTCTCAGCTGGAAGAGGGAGCATCTTCCAAGGACAGCATTAAGTTTTCAATGGGTCTGGAGCTACTAAAAGCAGAGTTTTACAAAGGAATAACTGTCTAAATCCTTCTCTAAGAAAGTAGAAATTTGAATTTAAACTTTAATTCACTTTCCTTATGTGTTCATTTCATATAATACATGTCCTTATATCCATGATTTCAAGCCACACCTTTCCAAGAAGATTTTCTCTCTAAAACAGTTAAACTCTCAGTGCAAGTATAGCTATCTTTGGGGAAACCCAGGAGAGTCCTTAAAAAAAAAAATGTAAGGCAAGAATTCCCAGCAAGGAGCTCTACCTGAATAATGGCAAAGCCGAGCTTTAATTCCTTCAGTGCTATCATTTATGATGCCCTGGAAGTCAGGTTCTCCATAGTATTTCGAGTGCTCAACTTACCTGGGATTAGAACAAGGTACTCTTTGAGTATTCACATTGTCACACAAAGGTTCCCCTCCATGGTAGATACCTGTTCTAACATAAATCTGAACACAATGGTGAAATTAGTACTATCTTTGAAGTGTTACTATAAAAAACCACATTTTTTCACCGCTGTCAACATATACTATGATTACAATGTATTACCACTCAAGTAAAAGCAAGTAAAAACCAAAACTGAAAAAACAAACAGCCCCACCACCCGTCAGCCCAAATTCATTCACACTCTGCAAGGTGTGAAGGACAGTACATCAGCATACCCTTCTAGGAAAAAATGTCTTGGTCTTTTTCCCTCATTAATTGCAATCTGAGAAATCAAATTTATTATGAAAAAAATCTGATTGTAGTATGACTTCAATGGGACTGAATCCTATCTGCTTTTTCTCCTTGATCTTCTGCCTCCCTTTGGAAAAACAAAGATAGGAGCTCACTCTCCAGCATCCGTATTCCCCATTACTGTAATACTTTCTTAGACATAATTTTTTCAGAATTTAAGTTTTGTTCTATCCATTACATACTCAGCTGACATAACTATGCAAACTGAGTTCTGCTCCTGTCAGGCAGGATATTTATCTAAATACCACAACTCATGCCTTTTAAGCAGTACACAGAAGTTTTCAGATTCTAAAACATGGCTATAGTTTTAGAAGTGAGTGCTAAAATTTAAATAACAAAGTTGTCTCGCTTTCTAACATGTTAAATAACACCTCTTTTCCAATGTAAACTCGGGAAGGAGACCGTGAGCTGCTGAAAATCGTACAGGATGTAACAGAGCTTTTGCTTTACCTTGTCAATGTCTCTAATGTTCACATTTACGTAGGTTGCACAGAGGATTCTTATTCTGAGAGCACTGTTTATAGTCCAGAGGGATTTGGCTGTGGCTTCTCCGTTCATGTAGGGTGTAGCTGTGGAGATACGTCTGGAATACGATGGCATCGTAAAGGTGTCCAATGGCAGCTGGGTATAAAGGCTTTCCTTAGCCATCAGCATCAGATTGGGCATGCGACCAAGCATTATACAGCTTCTTATGTACTGCAAGAAAATAAACCCCAAATTCAGTATGCTTCCAAAGTGTACACTCTTGGTAAACTATACTGAAGAATATTCAGGAAAATATAAATGTAAAAGCATTTTTAAAGAGCATATCACTGTCCCTGTAAGAGGAAACAGCCTCAAGTTGCACCAGGGGAGGTTCAGATTGGGTATCAGGGAAAATTTTTGCACTGAAAGGGTTCTTAAGCCTTGGACTGGGCTGCCCAGGGAAGGGGTTGAGGCACCATCCCTGGAGGGATTCAAAAGTCAGTTGACACAGTGCATAGTGACTGGGTTAGTGATGAGGAGTTGTTTTATCAGGGTTAGGTTGGTAGTTGGATTAGATGATCTCAAAGGTCCCTTCCAACCAAGAGAGTTCAGGATTTTAACATCAAGCAGTTTAAACACATTGGATGGCACAGTAGCGCTTCACACAGATTTTGAGATATAAATAATGTTTTTGACAGTGGAAGGTTGCATTGGAGACAGAACTGAGTTGATAAAATGACAAGTGTCAGGCTTCTTGTAGTGCTCCTTTAGCTCTGGTGCCGCGCAGCGCCAAGGAAGCAGACTCTTATGCTCTGCACTGATCCTGACAGACTCTGCCTGCATGATGTCCGTTCAGGACCAAGCACCGACAGCATTAAATCTGGCAAAACTACCACAAAATACCAGGCAAAGCCAGATCCAGCCCTGGAGTGTAATTAGCAAGCATTTTTTGTGGTACAGTGAAGGCAGAGCAGATACTTCTGAAGAAACCATGCTAGATCAAATAGGTCTAGTGTTTGATCTCTCAAGATGACGGCACAGAATTATTCATGTATGGCTGTGCTTGTTCCCCAGCTCCCACAGAACAGAACTGCTTTTCCCATTATTCAGGAAATAAACCCACTCCCCCTTACTGCTCCGGAGAGCAGCTCGTCAACCATTTCAGCTGAAGGAATGGAAGCTGTTTATTACAACAATACATTCCTCAGAGGAAGCAGCAGCAGCCTGTCAGGAAATCTATGGGGTAACATTGTCGTCTGCTCAGATGTTCTTCCACCAGCAGCTCTGTCTCGCACCAACACAACCCAGGCAATGGAGGAGAGGCACAAGAAAAAATTAACAGTGATGTGTGTGGTGCTGGAAGTTTTATCACTCATTTAATCACAGCAAAA
>VXBJ01000887.1:506959-528969 GCA_013400055.1 Nycticryphes semicollaris | reverse complement strand
AAAAAAAAAAAAAAGTAAAGATGCAAGTAACAGGAAAACAAACAGTTTGTGTAGATTTTTTTTTCCAACCCTAAAGGAGGAAGGGACAAGATTCACAGTAACAATGGTGGCTGCTTGTTTTAACATCAAATTTCCTTTTGTATTACATTGACCCCACAGCAGCTTAACTCATCTCCTACCATCACAAGCCTAGGATATTGCTGAGAGTACCTACCACTGATTTATCTCTAATCTTGGAGGCAAACTACTTCATTCACAGGAGGATTGCACTAGTAGTATAAATTCTAGTTTAAATTACCTTTTCTCCTCTTCTCTCTTTTGAGAGAAATACAGCAACAGATGCCCACACTACACTCATGCATAAGCCAATTAGTTTAAAACCACATACGCTTTAACATCCTACGTTTGGATTCATTTAATGAAAAAGCAAGGCAGTCACAAAACTAATCACTTTTATCCCTCAAAAATTTGGATCATTTCAGCGTACTTCAAAACAAATCCATGACATTACTCACCTTATACTGGCTCAGCGGGTATTTTTCTAGCAAGTATTCGTCACAGCCGCACACTTTTAAAATGTATTTCCCCTGGTACTCCAAAACACAAAGTTTCAGTTGTTCAGATGACAGTAACATACTCCGTGTTTTCTTCCTAATTGCTTCAGCAATAACTTGCTCAGGCACACAGTCATGATTGATTTTTAAGGTGTATTTCTGCTTATCGTTGTTTGGTGAGACGATTACCCATATCACCACTATGATTTGCCCTAGAATAAGCACAAAATAATGTCATTTTCAATACAGTTTCTAAACAAAACACACTAAACTCCAAAAATGCCAAACAAGCAACTCCTCCCACCCCAGGAAAAGCCTGTGGATTCATAGCCCAGACTGACAGAGGGTTTATAACTTCTGCAAGGAACTATGTGCACTCACTTTATTCTTCACTCTAGAATAAATTCAAAGTTTTACTCCTTAAGGTTAAGGATTTATGTTTTCTTTAACCAAATACTACTGACTCTTCAGCCTTCAAGAAAAGCACAGTGCCCATTTCACGAGCACTGCAAGATAACTCAGTAATTCAGCATCATTTAACTCCAGATTTCTGAATGTCAGAGAAAAAAAATCGCACAGCTAACATGTTGTTTCTGCCCATTAAAAAACCCACCTCTATTTATCAAGTTATATTGCAAGATTTAGTTATTAGAATAGCATAAAATGTCATTTTAAACAGTTGCTGTCTTCCTTTTGAATCTACATTCTATCAAGAAAGTTATTCTGAATAACTTAAGGTGTAAGGTATCGCGATAGCGTAATAAATACCGTACGTAAAACAGTCATTTACCTAAGTCACCAGCTGTACCCTTTGATTTCAATCACTGAAAAAAACCATTATGTTTCTACCATAAATATTTATCTTACCTTTATCTAGCTTATTGTATATGTGTTTGGGTAGCTCAGATGAAGACTCTACATTTGGAGGACAGACATACAATGCTCTACTATGGGGTGCGTTGGCATCTCGAAGATCCACCGCTTCTTTACAAACATTAAGAATATTTCTCCTGAAGTCCTGTACTTCTGGATCCTTAACCATGTCGAATTCACAGACAGGCATGCCAATAGCAAAACCTAAAATATTAAAGAAGCAGGAGGACATGCTTGTAACTGATAATTCTAGCCAAAGGTTCCTTCTACCAGTGACAGAAAAAGCACACTTTAAGCAAAACAGAACCTAAAATACTCATGCTAACCACTGGCTTCTACTTGTATAAATAATTATTTTATTTGGAATTATGTTGTTCTTGAATTAGTGATGTGCGCTCAGCAGTCGCAAGAAAGGTTAGAAAACAGGTGAACACACACTGAAGACCCAGGAAGCTTTAAATGAGCACTCTCAGAGCCCACACTTCTCCTGGAGAGAAAGGACCAGTAATAAACTTCCTTTGAAGGCAGCACAAAGTTTCCCAAGTGGACCAGAGGAGCTGTGATACCTGATTTTTCCTAAAATGCTGGCAGGGTTTGACCACAACCAACTTCTCTTACAACTGCATGACAACTGTTCGATTTTATATACATTTTTAAAATGAACTACACTATTGGAAAGTACACCAAGCACTCCAAGAGATATTTGAACTCAAGCTCTTTGGCAAAGATTCATGTAATAAGCGTCCATTTCTCTCAGGTCCTCAGCCTCAAATGTAATTCCATTAACTTTAATGTGATTACTTGCATAAATAATTATTTATGCATGAATGTTCAAATGGAACCTTTCAGCTGTTCTGGTGTGAGGTTTGCTAACCAAGTTCTCCTCAAGTCCTGAACAGGTCAAGCTTTACAAAACAGAAGGAGTTTACTCATGATGCATTCACAATTATTAAATAATTTACAATTAGGAGCACCCCAGAACAAGTATTTCCAGTTGAGAAGTCTCTACCACTGCAATATACACCTGTTAGCAATGAAATGGGAGTGGGTACGTCTGAATTTAGGTGCTTTACCCAGCTGTTGAAACACGTGCTGCTTTCCCTGGGCTTTCTCAATGGATAGTGGAGAATAAATAATAAGCTACTCCAGAGATGATGCAAAACACGACAATTTGTCTCCCCTCCGCCACTCAGGTGGTTTTGTTTCCCTCCTCATGCTCTTTTTGTGTGAAGGGATGGGAAAAAACCTCACCTAATTCCTGAATTTTTACTTCCTAAGCAACATAGAGAAGTATTAAAACATAAATGTGGTTTAAGATTTGTAGTTAAACCCAGGATTTACAATTCTGTAAACTTCAAAACAGATTGACTTGGCAAACAACAGAACAGGCTTCGCTCCGAAATAACACGAAATCCTTCTAATTAAGAGACAAACGAGAAATACCCTCTAACCCACATAAAACTATCCACAACACAATGATTTGAGATGTGAATGAAACAAAACAGTAGAAAAAGGTGTAATTTACAGATTCCAAATGTGGCTTTACTATAATCAGCATCTCTGGGTATTTGATACACCAAGTTATGAAATGCAGACTTTGACAGACACAGGTGACAAATACATCCCACCTCACTTCTGTTTTGTATTTTGAGGAGGAGAAGCCAGTTAAACAGATTAGTTGTGTTTAAATAAAGATAATCTCACCTATTTCTCTATTAAGAATCTTTTCTTCTCTGTTACCTACTGGTTCAATGACTTTTAGAAAAGGCTGAAACAGTCGCAGGTCACAAAGTCTCCGTGTTTCATCAAAAAATTCTTCTCTTTCTGCTTCTTGTGTAACGCTTACAAAAATGTAAGAAGATTCGTCTTGAAGGAGCTGATAGAGAGGGTATTTTCTTGCTTCTTTAAAGAGTTCGTGTTTAATAGTTAGTAAGGTGGCCTCACGGAGGCATTCCAGAGTCACTATCATTCCATTTGGGAGAAGACACTCCACAAGGATCCTCGGGGGCATCAAGTGGATGCCCCATAGTTCACCAGATGACGGCCGTGGAGGCATTTTTAAGTCTTTAGATAACTTTGTAGTGGAAGTTTTTCAAGCAGCGATTCTTACGAGGAAGCCTAAGTGAAAACCAGAAATTTCAATATTAATATTTAAAATTTGAACATCACAAGGAATTTAAGATACAATTGTTCAAACACTTCTTATAATTGTAGATGAATCACAGAAGGGTTTGGGTTGGAAGGGACCTTGAAGAGCATCGAGTTCCAATTCCTCTGCCATGGGCAGAGACATCTCCCACGACATTCATAAAAAGACAAAGAATTGATAAAACTGATGTCAGAGAAACTTGTATTTGATGTAAATATCTACTCAAATATGACAATTGGCAGCAGAATCACATTAGTGTGGAAAAAAATACAAATATATATAGGGTCTTAAAAAAAATACAGGATTAATTTTTTTACTTGGTTTATAATTTGTTAGAACACTTAAACAACATGGAGGAGGAAAATACCTAATATTCAAATTATTATTACAGTAATTATAAGGCTAATCTCAAGCACAATTCTTCCCTTTTTTATTTTGGAAAAGAGAACAATTTATTATCATTTGGACAAGATACAAACCAAGCCAAAGGAAAAGGAACACGTGCCTGATGCCGGCTGCCTTATGCCAGCTTAGAGCAGGTACAAGAAAAGATGTCTTGTCTTACAGCCCAGTGGCCATGAGCAGAAGCCAAACAAAGAGCAGAAGCAGGCAAGCACAGTGAAACTTCATCAATAAACTCCCCTAATCGTTACCTATTTTTGATTTCTTTAACCAGAGGCAATATTTATGTATTTGTCAAAGAAATCCATCAGGAACTATTGACTTTGTTCAGGAAGTTTTCACACACAAACTGTTGGCATCCTGTGATGAGAGCAAAGAACATGCCAAGTTACAAAATACTTGCTTTTCTTTGTTCTGAAGCCTCTTATTTTCACCCGAGAACCTAAGTTTTGTGTACCAAAATGAACATTCCTTATCTTTACATTTATTGCTCTTAAATTTTACAGAGATCCAGCAAGTCCTCCCTGCTACCTCTTTTCCATAATCCTCCCAGATTTAATCCTCTTCTGTCCAAGAGTCAGTCTATATTTTGGTTAATCTTTGTCACCTTCTTTGTACTACTTCCTTTACCATTTTTGCAATGTATAGGGGAAACAACCAAAGCTGCCCACCCTATTTGAGGTCCAAGCTGGGCACACATTTACACAGTGACAGAATATTTTCTATGGCTTTCCTTTTAAGTTGCTCTCCTAAACAGCAAGATAATTTCCACTGAACTCCATACCACAGACTTAAGCTCTCACTGCAGAATAATAACTTACTGCAAAGGCCATCATACTTTATGTGAATTTTGAATAGTTCATTACCTATGCTTAGTCTGTACTTTCATTAATTATTAATTTGTGTGTGTAGATATATATATGCACACAATCATATATAAACAATTGTACATGTGTTACAAAATAAAATCCCCATCCTTATTTCTGCACTTCTATGCCTTGGTACTTACTTGCTGAAAAGTTTTCTTCCCAGTACATCCAGTACCTGCTTTTGCCACACTCCAGTTCTTAAAAAGAAGCATTAGAAGGAAAGAAAACGATGTTTGCCCAAATCCACCGCTTCCCAAGCAACTTTGAGTAGCAGGAGGGTTGTCTTTTTAAATACCGCCTTTATAGTTGTAGGCTTTAAAAAAATACCAACAAAAAGTACTAAAGTGCCGTGTAAGTTCAGAAAAGTGCTTTTCCACTAACACCTCATGCATATTTAGAAGGTTTTTGCAACCGAGTACTTTTCTTAAAAAGAGCTTAAAGAAGCTGTTTTATTATCCTCATGGTTGTAACAGCCTCAGAGTGCGGACGCTGACTTGGAAAGTTCTAAGGACACTCACAGTGCATTTAAGAGCCGAACTGGGAAAGAAAGCTTACCAATTACAAAACTTCACAAATGAACCCAAATAACACCACCGTTTAGAGTAACTGGGAGAATTCTGAATTCTAGGTAACTATCCTCAGTTTACAGATAAAAAGAAATAACACAAACGGTTAAATAGCATCCTTTTGATCAGGCAAAGCAGGAACAAGAGCCCCTTCTCCCTACCAGTGAATCACATGCTTATTTACGCTCCTTAATTACAAGCACAGGCAGAAAAACATTACTGCTAAGGCATGTACCAGCATAAAAAAACCCCCAAACCTGAAACAACCCACAAACAAGAACATGCAGTCGTAAGAACTTTTCTGTCCACACATACAAACAATGATAATATAGATGGACCACAGCCAAATGAAGTATTCCCAGCACTGCCTGGGTTCATACCAGCAGCCTTTTAATTTTAAGTTCAGCTCCACAACACAGTTGAGGCTCCTCTGAGCTGGCGGCTGTAGGAGCCCATCTTCTCCCTGCCCAAGGCCTGTGTGTTCTCATTCTTCATCACATAGGGGCTCCTGGAGCCAGCTCGTTACAGGGTCAGACTGATTAAAGCAGCAGAGAAGGACTCGCTTTTCCTTTCTTGCTTTAGCTGCCTTATTGAGATCACCCTGGAGCAAGACGAACACCAGCATCTACCCAGGGGAGCGAGCAAGTTCAGCTTCAAGTATGAAGGTTCATCCCACTCCAAGCTTCTCCCCCCTCCCCACCAATGATCACTAATGAAGAAACAGAGGCAGGGCTGGAGGACGTACATACACATTAAATCCTTTTAAACCAGTGTATATTCCAAATAAAGTGTCCACCATAGTTTTTTAAAAATTTAAAAACATTAAACACCGACTCATCCAAAAAAAAATAATCTACCTTCCCCCCCCCCCAGTACAAAACCAGCAGCTTTTGTTTTAAACTGGGATACAGACGTGTGCTGGAACAGCACAGACAGTCATTCTGTGTGCACATTCGTTTGCCTTGCACATGTAAGCATGCCTCCAGGGGCTGGATTTGGAAAGCAGAAATGTAAACAGAAACAGTTTTGAAGTACAGTTGGCAGCTTGTGTTTCTGTGTACACTTTCAAATCTGGAAGGCTGCCTGGAATAAATAGAATCAATTATGTTCTTCGACAGTAAAAGAGCTATAATTTAAAGAGAATTCTAGAGAGATGTTATTTAAATCCAACTAAGGGTACACGCCAACACTTCAAATCACGCAAACACTTCAAACACCTGCAATCCCTGACCTTCCAAAAACACCTTTATTCCCTGGAAAAGCTCTGAGATACCACAGATGGTCAGAAAGACCAAACTCAAAGACACTCACTGACCAAATCACATTCTGTTCAACTCATTCCAGCCCTCCTCATCCATTCAGCACGTACTCTGTCATGAACCTTGACATGAACCTTGCTGAGCACCCAACCTAGAACCTTGGGAAATTCAGTAAGAATTGTGCTGCAGGAGAGTTAATATTGATTCCTAACATTAATACTCAAAAAAGTACTTTCTACGTTCATAATGGAAGCAAACTAAGCTTGGGACAAAATAAATTCAGTCAAAAGCCCACATATATTTTCCCCTGCAGACATGTGAAGCTGTTTGCGCGATGCTTTCACACATGAAAGCCCCGTGCATCTATAGCTCAGCAGGACACCCTGCCAGTAATTTTTCCACTGTGTTTTTTCTACATGAACATTTTACCAGAAGAATCTCAAACAGGAGTGTCACTGATCTAAGTTTTAGGTGTCTTGCTAAAAGGAAGGACTGACACCCTTCAGTACAGATGGAACTTACATCACAAAACCAAGAAATGACCCTTCCTGAGCTCTTCTATCAGAAAGTGAGGAGAGCCCTTCCTTGTTACGAGAACACTCCTTTTCACACATTAGATGAAGTGAATTGATTTTCACTGTCTAGAGATTGCTCACAAACATTCTACCAACTCCACAAAGATATCAATATTTGGCCATTAAGGTGTGTGTATATATATATATATATACACACACACACACAAAACATGGTTAACTGATGCACCTTTTTTCACATTTCGTAGATTATCTGTGGCGTGTTCTCCGAAGGGAGGAGCTCCACCCAACAGTAACGCGTAAGTCTCATAAAGCAGGTGAAGACCCACTGTGCAAGTCTGTGGGTTAATTTAGGGGGAAAAAAAATAATAATTTGTTCACTTTAGGAAACACTGTTAAGGCTGTCTGCCCTCAGCACAAGCATCTACAGATACTCCTCAGATTCTGCAAGAAGGAAATTCTTCGGTCTATGATGTACCAACCAGCAAGAAATCTAGTAGCAGAGAAGGAAGCATGAAGCAAAAACGCACTGCACTGCCACAGGATGTATAAAGTATGGGATGCTTATGCAGAGTCACACACTCCAGGGACTGAGAGAGAACTGAGCAACTCTGTATTGCTATAAACACCAGCTAGTGTTTCAAAATCAATTCAGAAAGAGAGACTAAACACTCAATGCAATTATATCAGTCCATGTAAGAAATTGAATTAGTCATTCAGTGAACTACTACACTTTAATTGAAATCCATTGGTTTTTCCAGTCATACAAACAAATCCCATTACATTATCTCATAGGCAGGATGTAGCAATGTTTTGTAGTAATTTGCCATATCTTTGGTATCAAAGAACTACTCATTAGGATTTGTGTCTAGATTTGATTGCTTTTCCAGGCAGAAGTTTCCTCTAGACATTTAGCATCGCCTTAGGAAAAAGTCTTGTACTACTTTATAGATTCTGATTTACTCATGTGTAAGTTACATGATTTTCTTAATTCTCCATCAAGCTGACAGAAGGATCAACTACAGGTGTGTCCCCAAATTACCCTTTTTAAACTGTGGAATCCCCAAAACCAAAGTTATGGGCATTGAAGTGACAAAAGTCCTGGGACAAGAGTAACACTTTTCAGAATGTATTCCTGTATTCCACTTCGTCCCAGACACTTCAAACTTCCTAAAGACCACAACGTTTTACTCTCAACTTCAGACACATCCAAAACTCACCATGAAGAAAAACGGGCAGAGCTGCCTGTCCAATTTCTGCTGCTGAACGAAGTGGCTGCGTGGTGACAGCGAGACTGCCCCAGACTAGATATTTTCAGTGCTGTCCTTTTGTTCTTCCTGTTTGCCAAGCTGGCCTGTCGCCAAAATGCAGGAAGACTCGGAACAAAGCTGTCTCAAATTGTCCTCTACGAAAACATTATTGCACACAGATTTAAACAGTAGCAATACCCTGTTGTGTAGAATAGAAAGCAGGAGACTGTAGCATTGCAGTTACTGCCTTCATATTTCTTACATATTACTTTCATCCCTATTATTTCACAGAAGAGGCATAGATACCCAGAATTGCTTATCTGATCACAAACAGCAGCTCAAGGCAAACAAACAAACAGAAGGATTTAACGCTGTGGAAAACACGATTTCTTACCCTTTAGTTTCCTTCTGAAACAGGAAAGTATTTCCAAACACTAACAGTTTTATTTGTAGTCACCTACTTCTTTTCCCTTGCAAAAACACCCACACTGAGAACTTTTGCCTTGTCTGAGGCAGAGCTAAAAGAATTAACATTACTGGAAGCATCTGCAGATTTACAGTACAGCAGAAATACAAGATCACTCTTCCCTGCGAATGTCAAATCTCACTGGAAATTAGCAAAAAGAAGTTTCAGTTTCGTTAGATATGAGAACACGGGCTGACTGCTTTTCAAAGCTGTCTTCTGTTTCAGATCAGATTTTTGCTGTTTGTTTGTTTCAAAATGCAATATGCTTGAATTTTGGTTGTAGTGACTTTCAGATACCATGAATAAAATTAATGGTGAGGTCATCCTGAAAAAGAATAAAAAGACCTCACTATAAAGTACTGTCCAAGAGGTAATACATAGGTATGTTATCCGTTACTGAAAAAAATATAGGATCAAACAGCTGAAATGAAAAGATGATGAACAGTTTAAAGAGATTTATGATATTTTTTTTTTCTCCTCCAAGTAAAGAAGAGAAACTTAGTAAATTCTTATTTTCCAGTGCCCTTGCTCACCCTCCCCCATCCAGGCAGGCATATTGTTTATAGCTTCACTCACTATTTGGGAGCCATGAAAACAGGATCACGAGAAAGAAGCATTTGCAAGTTGCTGGTGACCTCTACAACTCCCACTACGATTGTGTTTTTTCCCTAGGGATCCCATGACATACCACCAGCAGAATGTCTGTCCTAGAACATTTTCTTCCAGTTAAAGGCAGATAATTTTTCCTCTTTGTTAAAGAAAGGAAAGCCTGCAATTAAATCTTCCCTTTTTAGCCTGAAATCATTCAGTAATTCCATTTCTAGCTTCACCCCAAAGGAAAGGATTTTGATATTTATAGAATACTAGTAGTCATAAAGCACAACAAAGAATTAGAAAAGCAAAGCATCTTCTCTTTGCACTTCACGTATCTGCTTACTCATTAATGTAGCAGGATGAAAAATGACTCTCCCACCTGGCTCTGTCCTGGTTGGAGCTGCTTCTCCACAGCCAGGTGAGCGGCACTCAAATTCCTTCATGCTCTTTAAATCAAAAACCTTAAAGTTTCCCAACAAGTCAGATCACGTCCACAGAAATACGGTTCTCCTCTGATTAAGTAATTTTCTTAATACTGTATTTTATACAGGCAACAAATATTTTTTATGGGAACATCAGGAAGGACATGAAATAAGAACACACCACAAACCACCTTCTGCTTCTTGCTACAAATACCAAGGGCTTCAATATCGGGTTTCGCACACAGAAACGTTTTGCTTCTGCAAATCAGTGCAAGGTGGAATAAACAAAAGATTAACTAAGATCTAACTAAGTTAGGTAACAAATGCTGAATATATATAAAAATATTAAAATTCTGCCTTAAAAAAATGCTGTTTACTTTTCTTTACATGTTTCTTCCCATCCTCCCACCTTCCTGGGATATTTGGAAACCAGACAGCAAACAGGATCTTTGAAAACAGGAAGCGCTGGCACACAGACAAGGACAAGAAGCAGAGTGAATCCAGGTGTTCTGCGCCCTGCTCTAGTCTGAACCCTCACCTAACGTGCAACAGAGCTCCAGCTCATACACCAGGCCCTTCTTGGTGCCTGTCTCCCCCAAACATGTCACCTTGGCTTTGTGAAGTAACTCGCTCTGCTGCAGCAAGATGAACCTGCAATTGTGTTGAAAAAGAGCAAAGATTTCCTCTCTCACTGTCCATACCTAGAAGGGCATGGAAAGAACTGCAGTAAAACCCGGGAGGTATCAGACTCCTCACACTCCTACGCTCGCCTCTTGCACAACTAGCAGCATCAAGAGGGTTCCACTTACAGCATTCACCCAACCAGCTCCTCTGGATGGAAGTCACAGAGAGAAATGTGTGTCCAGAAAAAGGTTTGACTGAGATTAGGCCAATTTCTGTTGGGATTTACATCTCTCTTACACTACTCAGAAGATCTACCCTGTGAGCCCTTCCTTTCCCAAGAAGCAGCTGAAAAAGACATCAAACTCAGAGCGGCTTCCAGCATATTGCATACTTCCCACCTCACATTTCTTAGGATGGAGTCTGACAGCAACTTTAAATTGAGATAAAAGGGTTTCTTCTGCACTAAATTACTCCAGTCCCTAAAAGCACCTAATGTATAAAACAAAGTTCTAGAGTGGCAGTTAGTAGCAGTATTTTTGCAACTTTGCAGATTTTTAATAGAACAGTGAACTGGAAGACAGAAGTTTCTGTTCCGCAGTCCAAATATAAATTAGTTTTCCATTTATTCTACCTTAACTGCTTTCTTTAAACAAACAGTGTTTCTAGAAGTATGGATTTAGTCTGCACAGACATAATGAATTCTGTTACCCGAAATCATTATGTTTTATTTACTGGCAAACAGAGGACGGGATGCAACTTCACTTTTGATATAACATTTGTAAGGAACCAGATGCCTCAGCAAAAGCCATGGAAGTAGTTTTGTTTTCTTTGTTTAAGCTTCTCAACTGAAAAAACAAAACAAGACATTCTCCACTGAAGTATTTCTTAACTCCCTTTTAAAAAGTCATTTGTTGAGAGAAGGAAGTTTGTGGCAGAATTAACACAAAGGCACGGCCACCCTAATGAAAAATTTCAATTCTTCAGCTAAATAGCCTCACCCTATAAACAGCTAAAATCCATACAGTTCTTCCCAAGTTGCCCTATACAAAGACTCATGGAACGAGAGCGCAGGCAAATAAATCCAGTGCTTTGCAAACTCTGCCCTGTAGAAGTAGCTATAATCACAAAAGGAAAATATTATGGCTTTTTAAGAGCCAGCTAGAAATAATGAAGTGCTATTCCCTAGTAGACTTGTTTGTGATGCAGAGTCAATGGTGATTAACTAAATATTTATTCAGCAGTAGATGATAACCCTGCTGAAAGGTAAGCACCACCAGTTTTCCACAAAATATTATCAACAGACCTTTATTTACTACTGCAGCAGCCCCAGACTGTCCTGCTTACCCCACACACCGAGTGTGTGCGTGGCACAGTGGGATACCCTTCAGCTGCAAAGCATTTAGCCCCACTACCTGCTCCCCTCAGGCTTCATCTCCCCAGAGGTCACAGATCACTCTGGTGTATTGCACCCAAGTGCATCAGACGACTGAGCCTTCTATGTGAAGCAATACTGAATCGCTGAGTTTGTAAGCATATTTGACTGCTTTGTGTGAGTTACAAAGAAACCAAAGTTCCTCCAAGACCTTAAGGAGCATAGGTTTATTCTTGTCCTAGCTGTTGACTCCGGTTGGATAGGACTTTTCTCTGCATTTACGGGTCAAATGCTAAAGCAACAGTCATGACTGGAGACAGGAATGTATTTGCATTTGTGTTTCAGAAGTGCAAACAAACATGATTCATTGGGACTATGTGTGTCATTAGGTCCCACGTGCTCCAGCCCAACATATAAAACCAGCTCCTGTAAAGTGTGACAAATGGTTCTTCAGCGTGTTTCATCAAATGTTTATCATTTCTGTGCGTATCTGTTAAAAGCATCTGCTTTGCAAACCTGACGTTGTGTGTCCAAACATGAAAGCACGATTTCCAGCGTGGGGCTACTGAGACATTTGGTTTGTTGTCAGTGCATCCCTTTTTCCTGTATTTCAAGCTATTACCCGAATTGTTTCTCTACCGAGGTCAGGGTACCAAGATTGACATTTACTACATCTGAAAGAAATGTCTAATATTTGCCTAAATAGATAATGTTTGCAATTACCATAAACTTTCCGAAGAAGAAAGTGACATAAGCTCATAGGTATTTCAACAGTGAACACCAGCAATATCTCCACAAGAATTTAAAGATTTCTTAACTTCCCAGCTTGGAAAAATCAGTTCCATATCCAGATTAACTACTTTGGGGCTAAGGCACATACTGCCTGCTACTACTATCAGCTCTGTATGAGGGTTACAGTAAAAAGAATGAACTTCATTTAAAAAAGCCGAGAAGATACTGACAGTAGTTTTGACTGCTATTAAGAGAACTTGACATATCTACAGAAACACGGAAGTAGTTTTAATACATAGTTCTCTGGAAGCATTTTGTTATGTTTTTGGAGGTGTGTATATCTCAGAAAGACTGAAAACAGTTTTCAGCCTGGTGACGGGTAACCCTGGAATAGAACAAAACCACAAAAAAATTAAGTGTTTTGGATTTAATTTCAAGCCATAAAAACCCATCAATTAGGGAAGGGCAACTATACTGCAAATCATCTCTTTTTGTTGTTTAAATAAATAACTTGCTCACACAGCAGGATGGTGAGAGATCAGAAGCTATAATAATGGTTACAACTCCTCCTATCACCTTGCAGTTGCTCATGATACTGTCCTATCTGCTGATGTACAACGAAAAGCTTGGAAAAGAGGTGAGGAAAGAAGAGCTAAAGAGCTGGGTTGCAAAGTAATTTGACTATTTGACAACAGGTTTTGCTCTTTCCCTTGTCTATCAGCTCTGTTGTTTCTCTGCTCGTTCACTTCTGTTTTTGTCCTTTATCTCTTGGTGGTAGTTGTGCCATCTTCCCCTACATGTCAAAACATTCCAAGCTGGAGATATCTAAGATCAAGAGAGTGCTGCTGAGCAGTGATAACGACATCTGTGCTTTATCCTCCATTTCAGAGCAAGCTGAAGAGGAAAACAGTATTAGAATTTTACTAACCACAACCTTGGTAAACAGTTAAACATGAAAAAACCCCCCAAACAAACAAACAAACCATCTCAATTAAAGTGTTAAAATCAACTTGAAGTGCTTTCTTTTAGCTAGAGACCACTTATCAAAAAATTCACACAACTGGTTAAGGTTATCATCACCCACAATGACAACATTTCAATTTCACAGATTACTATTTCACACCAAAACACAAGGGTAACTTGAAAAAACTCAATCTTTGTAACAAAGGTGCTAGACTAAAAGCAGCACCCACAGGCACCCTATTTGGGCACATCCTCAATTACACACCACAGTCAAGACTATTCAAGATGTCTGGATATTGCTTAGAAATTAGCCTTTCCACTCAGACACTAGAGGTTTTCTAGGGACAAGTGCTCTTTTACAGTACTTAACGTCAAAAGTGAAGGAGATTTCAGAGGTGACAGCGTGAATTTGTAGAAATATAAAATACAATATATTAATTGCTCTCCTCCTACCAGAGGGGGCTGCCTTGATAAACTGGGAAGTGGAACTGGTTGTTCAACATCCACAAACTTGTCAGAAGGCAGAGCAGAAGAGCAATTTTCAGTTTTATAATAATTGCTTCTACTTTTATAATCCAGCCACAATATTTGCTGATTATTTGGTTAAAAGCTGGGAACATAAATACAAAAACGAAGAATAAGTGGTGTGTTTTATAATCTAAGCAGCTTAATGACAAGAACAAGCATATTTTAGAGTATTATTTGGAATGGAAGATTTCGCTTCCTTTTTCCCAAAGGGGGATAGCTCTATCAAATTCTCCTTACACTAGCACTATTAAGTTTAATTTTCTGAACTATGCCTGCAGTCAAGAGTCAAGTTAGTGTTTTCCAGCTGTAGTGAAAAGTAACTTAATGGCACAAGCACCAAAGTTGCATAGTAACACACCTCATCACTCAAAGCATATTTGTAGAGTTTGAGAAAGAAACAATCTTAACTCTGCTTCCTTGGTACACCAGTCTTCACTCTCTGCTCATTCTTAATTTTTTTTGTAAACACATTTTCAAGTGTTTAGTGTTTAGTTTGCCTACATCATTGCAGAGATCGGTCTCTTCACTTCTCTATCACGTCAGATGTCAAAATCCCAAGGCACAGATGATTTTGTCTGGATTCAGACCAGAGAACAGGCAGGTATTTCTGCTTATGGTTGATTCGTCTCATATGAAATGCCAAACCTTGAGTATTTTTGTGTTCAGTAACATTCGAGGTTTCTTGCTTTTTGAGGATGTTCAAGAACTTGTTTCTTTGTTGACTTCTAATAGCTAATAGAAGGAATCAGGTCGCAACAAAGAGCAGTTTTGTGCTTGCAGATTTAGTGTCCTCTGCAAGAAACGATGGGTTTACTTATGGGTCAAGACACCTTTCCAAGACAACAAATGCAGTCTCAGCACAGAATCCATGCTTCTGGAAGGATTCTGACCCAAGTTAACAGCAAGAGTTAAGTCAGGAACAGACTTGGAACACAGTGGGCACAAGTCATTCATCACCATTAACAGCCACACCACTATTGGCAAAGGACTAACTAATTAGTATGGAAACAACAAAACCAGTTAAGTCTCAATGGCAGATAAGTTTCTTTTGACACATAGTACAATCTAAGAGGCAACCTTCCAGTTTTCTTTCTTTTCTGTTTGGACTTCGAAAGGAAACACCCGTGGGATGTTTCTCTACATTTCTTTGCCTTAGAAGAGGGTCATAATGTACAGCCAATAACGTGACTCAGCTGTCTCAAAATTCCAGGGAACTTTAGAGCAAGTCTTAGGCAATTCAATGTCTCCTATATTTGACAAATCTTTGTGGTTCACAATCCTCAAAAGCTACATTTGCAAGCATTTCTTTGATGGGAAACCGTAACCAAAACTGCCAAAGTTTTCCTACATAAAATACATGAATATATGTTTCATTTCAAGAAATGTGCTAGCAGGTAGACAAAAAAACCCCCAAACCCAATCTCTTAAACTAACCACCTACTGGTAAAAAGCAATGGGGCATAAAACAAGAGATCACTGAACCTTAAGTTCTGTTTGACCCAACTGTGCTTGAACTCGACCGCAGTCGTAGTCATTTACCGCTATCGCTGCAAGTTCGCAACACGCCAGAGAAGCAAAAGCTTCACTTCGTATCATTTTCTCCCCTCCAACTTCACAGAGGTAAGCTGGTTTCTTCAAATTTTGTTTTTAGAGTTCAGGTATTTGAGCACAGTTTTTCAAAAAGAGACTATAAACATTTCCAGCAAGTGTACTTGGTCATCGATGCCTGCAAAGTGCTTTTACTGCCTGCTTCACCAGCTGTAAGAAAGGAACGCTCTTAATAGAGAACAAGTGATGGTGTCCACTGTCCCTCACGTTTCTTCTTTGAAATACTCAGGGTTCTTAGACAGCCTTTCACAAAATCTGTGCCACAATTAACTAGAAAGATACTTTCCTAGAATTAAAGTGTAAATACATGCTATATAAACTAAAACAACAAACTTAAGTGCTGCTTAGACTGAGCAGACAGATCCAGAGTTACATAGGCTGGACTCAGTCTGCTGCACTTCTGTTCAACCACAGGTTAACTTACAAGATTTATAAAAACGCCCTTTTTCCTCAACAGTTTAATTCCCTCTGTCTCCCAGTTGGGCTTGGGGTTTTGGGGTTTTTTGGTAGTTTTTATTTTAATTATTTTTTTTACATTTTACTTTTAATGTTAATCCTATAGCCGTGCTGCAGGGGAAAAAAAAACCACGCCAGTTAATACCTCAGAGCATTATTTCTGGTTCATTTAACACTCCATTAACCATTCAGAAAGAGATTTATCAAATAAATTCAGTTGGAAGGAACCTCTGAAGGTTATCTGGACCAACCCTGTACTCAAAACACTTCATGTATGTTTGGTGTCCAAATAAACATTAAGAGAAACAAATCCATTTTCTCTTTCCACAGCTCACATTCGGATTGGGATACTACAAAGAGAAACTTGTAGCAGAATTCTTTGCCATGACACATTCAACTTGAAGGGCAAAAGAAAATTCCCATCCAGTTTTAGCGTAAATATTTTCGTGGCCTCTTCTGGCCGTAGCTAGAGTTTCAGACAGGCATCATCACTTGGAGCAACTGAATGTCTGGCTTTTTAAAAGGACGAGACAAAAGTCCTACGAGCATGTAATGTAATGCATAAAAATCTGCAACCCCCCCCCAAACCCTACCTTGGCTTACACTATGAGCCACGAGCCTGTTTCTTCAGTTAGCCAAGTACAAACTCTTATTCTTTCCCTAACGCTCCCCCTCAAACTCAGTCACGCACACAAAACAGGCACATATGGCACTTTTTTTCCTCAACTCTGACATTTACTAGATTTCACACATTTTTCAGTAATTACAAAACAGTAAGTAATGAGACAAAACTCAGTTTCACAATGGTATTTTAAGACCCAATTGGACAGAGTAATTTTTGCTGTGTTGCTCCCACTCCAGTTACAAACCATAAAAACCAGTTTCCCGCAAATAAAACAATTTTCAGGTGTCCTATTAATCAAGGTTAACAAAGGTTGTAGTTAACGTACTCAACTAGGCAAAGCAAGACTACACGGATACCCATTTATGAAATGCCAGTATTTCTCGCGTGATTTGGAATTCCTGTATCATCATCCCCATTTCTTTTCCCCCCCAAACAGGCAAGAAAAGCAACAGCTTTCTATTTGGAAGCGACTGATACTTGCAAGGTGTTCAGATATCTGAGGATTCCTGGTACTAGAAGAATCTGCACCAGAAGTCTAGAAACCTATATAATGAAACGATTTTTATGTAAAATATTTTTAAGAAAGCAGCTTTTACAGATTAAATGTCAGCCTTAGGCTCGCTGTCTAGCCATTCAGAGATAACTTTAAATTTTTTCCGTGTTTAACACAGTGATGGTCACTGAGGTTTGGCAAAATTGTATTACACACGACCAAGCCATTAAAAGGCACACTGAGGAACAACTGTGATCAGGTGTGATTTTCTTCCAATAACTGGAAACCTATGATAATATATTTGGCCTTGCGAGGCAGCATGATGGTAAAGCACGAAACCCACAACCTCTGCTTGTTGTAGAAATTCCTATTCTAAAGCTTTCAGCAACAAGTGGGTTATCCAGGAAGAAGTATCTCAACTTTGCTCCCAGAAAGCGAGAATAGCTTGATCATGAGAGAAACAATTAAGTACTGAACTACTTAAAGCACAATTGCTTCTTGCACAGCTCAGCTACACCACCTTTCCCAAAGAATACTCCAGGAGAAAAAAAAAAGCCCAAAACCTACTCAGTTTCATTATTCACACAACTGCAACAAGAAGCAGAACAAAATTGCCATCAACACAGTAAGATAATTTGAAGCAGCCAACAACTGAAACAGCTTGCCATGGATTTATAGCCTGGGCTTAGTGTGCTTTGAAAAAAACCACCGACTGAACACTGTCTCCAGGTTGGAAAGAACTGCATCAAGTTAACACCTATGAAACATCAAACTCCAACTGCAGCTCTGAAGTTGTCGCATTTATTATCTTAATAAAAACACACAACATTTCATGGATGACATAAGGAATTGTGCGGTTTCATAAATTCCTCCACAAACACTGTGAGTTTGGTTGACGTGCAGCTTGTCTACGTGATGACATTGGCTAAAATATGCTTCCAAATAACTAACCACTCTGGAAAAGTTTGCCATTGTTATTGTTTAAGAATAAGTTTATTTCTTGTGAAACTTTTAAGTTCACATGGCATTTTAATTTCAGAACAGCTTATCTAGTCAGTTCCCCACAGCAGACAAACCATTAAATCCCACCATCCTGAGTACTGGAATATTCCTAGGAACTAACAACAAGGGATGGACTTTGATTATTCCACTGCATTAGAGCATTGCAACATGGAAGCAGCTGAAGCAACAAGTATATGAGAACATCTCTATAAATTAATTGTGAGGTAGGAGAATGATTCAGGTCATGAAGGGAAAGTTTCTAACTTTATCCAGTGTGATGTATTTGAAAGCCTGCTATAGCTAAAAGCAGGGATGTGAGAGTACAAGTAACTAATAGAACACAGCCCAGATTTCTTCTATTAATGACTATAAAATTCAGAATCCAGTTTACTGCTCAACTCTCCTAACTGCAGAATTAACTCAAGCCAAGCTTTATAGCCCATACTTTTAAACACACACTTTCCTTGTTCTGAATACACACTGTTTATAAGGCAACCTGTGTTCAATCACATTTTTGAGGTCAACCAGAAAAGAGTTACAGAGGAAAAGAGTTTACAGAGATTCCCCAGTAACATCAGCATAAGTAACAGGTCTGATACCTTAATAACTTAAGGAATGCTGAAAACAGCAACAAAACCCACAAAGAAAAACAAACACATAGTGTCAGTTTCATTAACATTCAGTCTACTAGAAAATACACAAGTACTGCTAAGAAACACTAGTTTCTTATTTATCATTAATAAAATCAGATCTCTGGATAGCATGAAGAAAGGAGGTTTTACACGCAGCATAGACGTGATGCTACTACTGTAGGTTGACTGCAGCCGGGAACAGAAGATGGTATGCCACCGATCCAAGCGCACACCCAGTCGGAGGAGGCTCTGCTCCCAGTGCCACCAGCTAGCCCAACCATGAGCCTACATACACACCCCCTCACAAAAGCTGCTGAAACATACTTCCAGAGAACTGCTAGATTTCGGGGAGAGCCACACTCAAAAGCAACAAACCATTGCGGGGTTTCCTCTCCCGGGTCGCGTCCCCGCGAAGGGAAACCCACAGAGAAGGATTCGGCAGAGGAACGCCTTGGAGCTCTCTCAACCGAGGGAAGCAGCCGCGCTCCGACGCCCCTCCAGGCACCCGAGGGTGCTATTTCCCCCTCCTGCTACTGGGGACGAGCCAGGCACCCCGCAGAAAGCGACGCTCCCATCTGTCACCGCACGGCCAGAGTACCAGGAGGCCCCAGAGAGCGCTGCCCGACCTCAGGAGAGCCGGACCGACCCCCCCCGCACCCCCCTTACCTCACAGGCGCGGCCTCCCAGCCGGGCCCACAGCCACCGCCCTGACGGGCCGCGCTGGGCCGGGCAGCAACCCCGCAGCACTCGCAACCCCTTCAGCCGCCACCGCACCCCTCGGCGGGTGACCGTGCGGGTGACTGTCCCAGTCCCCCCCGGGGCGCTGGCGGAAGCAGCGCCCCCGCAGAGCCGCCTCCCTCACGGGCAATAACAGGAAGGGAGCGGGGGCCCTGACCCCGGATGGGGATGGCGCCCGCCCGCCCGCCGGAAGCGGAACGAAGTGACGTCACCGCGCCGCTCGCTTCCCGCCTCTCACCCCCGACGCTCTAGCGCCCCCCAGCGGAGCCGCCGGTCCCCCCAACGCCTGGGCCTGCCTGGAAAATGCGGGGTTTGAGGGCAATACCGGGCCCGTGCGGTGGTTTGGGGCGGGACGGGCCCGGCAAGATCTGCTGCTGTCTCGTTTGTGGTCTTAAACTCATTAACGGACCTCCGAGCCCACTCCTTGATGGGGGTGTTTATGACTTTTGTGACGCCCATGCCGCGACGGGCCGGGCCGGGCCGAGCCAGGATGGGCTGGCACATCCCGTCCCATAGCAGCCCGTCCCGGCCGCGCAGCCGCCGCCGCAGTCCCCGCCCCGCCGCGTTGCGGTCACTTCCTGCAGCTGGTCCCGGTACCGGCCGTGCTCCGTCGGCCCCGGCCCTCCCGCCGCCTCGGGGAGCGGCTGGAGTCGTGAGGGGGAGAAGCAGCCTAAGGAGGGGGGGGCCGGGGCCGTATGCGGTAGGTGCAAAGGGACTGGAGGGGGTGTAGCGGGGGGTGGGCCTCGGTTGGGTAGCGGCACCGGGTCGGGGGCGGCTTTGTCAGTGGGTACGGTTTTACCGGGGGATTCGCCGGGGTTTTGCCCTGTTCAGGAGTTGCTTAAGCTGCTTTGGGTGGTGGGGATGGCGGCGTCTGCCTCTTCTTGGTGCTGGCTTTGTTTCTGGATTGCCAGTTCCATGGAATTCTCCCCCAGGCTGCAGTTATTCCAAGGTAATAGATACCAGGGCTTTTTAAAATTTTATTTAATTATTTATTCCTTAGACTCCATCCCTAAGCCTCTGCAGAAACGTCTGTTAGGATGTCAGGATTGACAGCATGGTTTCTGATATCCCCTTGATGTAAGAGATGATAAATGCTCGCTGTTTCTGGGTTACTAAACATGCATCCTCATCAGCAGACGGTTAGTGGGCCTTGTGCCGTAAGGTGGAATTGTGTATGATGAGTGTTTGTCTTTAATGCCTGCATTATAAAATTATACTAATTTGGTGCTTTGACTTCCATCCCTGCAGCATTATAAAATGACCCTGCCTTTCAGGGTGAAGTTCTGTAGGCCTAGTCTATAGCCAAGGGTAAAGTCTCTGGCAAAATTAGGTTAAGTGGTGTCAGTGTTTTGAGTTACAAGCAGACTGGAGAAGAAATGCTTCCTGTCCTGCAAAAGACCCACCAAACCCACAACTTGTTCATCATTTGTATAGATTTCTATCGCTGTCATTAGCTGCCTCAACTGCGTTTAAAAACTAATTCTGGTGGCAACATGTGGCACATAGATTTCTGGTTGTGATTTGGGAGTCTTTATCAGGGAGTGGAGAGATAGGATGAGGGGGAATAGTTTTAAATTGAAAGAGTGGAAATTTAGATTAGCTACTAGAAAGAAATTCTTTGGTGTGAGGGTGGTGAGAGCCTGGCCCAGGCTGGACAGAGAAGCTGTGGCTGTCCCATCCCTGGAGGTGTTCAAGACCAGGCTGAATGGGGCTTGGAGCAACCTGGTCTGGTGGGAGGTGTCCCTGCTTAGGGCACGGGGTTGGAACTAGGTGATCTTTAAGGTCCCTTCCAACCCAAACCATTCTATAATGCTGTGGTCTATGTCACCTGTACTGCCTGGGTCTTACCAGGCTGTGGTACTCAGGGCACAGAGTCTGGGTCTCCTCCTTCAGTGCTGCCCTTGAGATGTCCCAATCTGGAAACAGTGAAGAGCACTGTGTGCCTTTCTCCCTCCCTTACACCCACTTGAGGATAAGTGGCACTGAGTGGAAGTACATCCTCGCTGGTAGGAGGCATGGCTGAGATGTGAGAGATGCTATCTTGAAGCAGAATGTCTCCTCAGCTCACCCTGGAGAGCTGCAGGTGCTTGCCCTGCCTCAGGCTGTACCGTTATGGTGATGTCCTTGGTGATGGAGATTCCTCATTCCTTTGCTGTTTTGTAGTGTAAAGATTTTGCAAATTTTGTCATGTGAAGGGAGAGGGGAGTCAAAGATGTCCTGTTACCTTCTCCTGGGCAGGGTCTCTGTAGCAACCAGCAGTGGAGGGTTAAAGAGACATGTAAATAAGCTGGAGTGGTGAT
>VXBJ01000887.1:478501-506910 GCA_013400055.1 Nycticryphes semicollaris | reverse complement strand
ATATCTGTAAGAAAGAAATCAATGTAATTTGAGCAATTTTAATGATGCAAGTTGACCATTAGAAGAAAATCAGTTGCATATGCCAGGCCAGGAAGCTCTAATTTTAAACTTGCCCATGCAGCCTTAATTTTATCTTCAGGACTATGTCATTTGCTTTAAGAAACAGTAAATAGCCTCATAGTTAAAGATTTTGTAAGAATATTACGTTATCCTTTTCCCCTGTGGATGCAGATCCTGTAAGTACTGTGTCCTCTCTTGTATATGACAAATGCTGTCTGTGACAGTTGTGTATGGAAGACTTGATGCAACAAGCACTCATGCAAAATTAAGCAGATGGATCCCAACTGCCATTTACCGTAGATCTTTCTATTGCTCTGTGAAGTATTCAGCTGTAATTTACTCCCATTTTAAGGTAAAAGGCCCATTATGGTGGTGAAATAAAACTCTAAAATTGGATGGCACGCTTACCTGCTCGCGTGGTTGATCTAAACTTCCTTAATAGGCCTGCGCCATAAAGTATTTAAGCACCATGAATATGAACTCGTTTTGGTAGTAGCCCCACTGAAATCAATTGGACTGTCTATGGAGTATTAGCTGAGGAAATTAAAGTTAGCAAAATCTTTGTCTGTAGTTCCCTTTATCCAGGAAAATGAATGCTGACTGTTGGAGAGAAGTTGGGTAACACCACAGCCTTTATGCTGGATGACTTGCATCACACCACTCCTGTGTCCCAGCCTCCACCTTTGGCATGGATTCCATTTTATCTTGGTCCAGTTAGTTTTCATGTCAGTGGTTTTGATTTTGTTTTTATGGTCACATCATGTTAGGTTGAGTTTTCCTGGAATTTCTCAGAGCCTTGGTGGTAGAGGGCTATTTAAAAACATAAAAACTCCTCGCAGCTCTATTGCTGTTTTAAAAGCTTGTCCCCACAGCAATGTGTGCTCTTTTAAAAAAAAATAATTCTTTTTTTCCTTACTAGAAGTAACTAAATTGCCTTCAAGTCTTGTATTACTTGGAAATTGGTTTTTAGAGGTCAACATTTCAGAAATGCGTGTGTCACCCGAGTGTTTTAGTCCCACTGTTTTTCTTATTTTTTCTTCTCTTTTAAAATTATTTTTTATTTTTCCTAAGAGAACATAGACCTCTCTGGAGCCAGGCTTTCAGAGGTAAAACAGTACCTAAAAATGCAGGCATCAACTGGGATTTTCCAGAGCTTGAATGTAGCAAGGTATTTATCTCCTGCTAATTTTAGCAGACTGAAAATCCCAGAAGTTATCCCAGATAAATGCTATCTGGTCCTCCAGGTTCCTAAATGCCTTTGAAGTCAAATTGTATTTTCAAAAGCCACTCAGGAACAAAGGTGGCATTTAATTTACTTTTCCCTAATTTTCCAGAAGTGTTATGTTAAACAAACGAGCAAAGCCCAGAGTGTAAACATGGTGGTGGCCACCAACGTGGCCCTGGCTGGAAGTGATCTGCAAAGGCCAAGATAGTGCTTCACTCGGTCCCGGCGTAGGCATGAACAGGATTTGTTATGATAAGAAGCTAACACGCCGTTAACAAAAGTAGCTGTGCCTTGATTCATAATATCACTGCTCTGCATTATTCTAGGAATGTTCATCCGGGCTTTAGATGTGATTTATAAACTTTAATTAAATAAGCCTCTCAGAACCCCTTGTTAGAAAAGTAGGGTTACTTCTAAGAACTTGAATTAACTGAGAAATAATTGAATAAAGGTTAATAGGGGATAAGCTCTTCATTTTGCAGAAGAAGATACAGCTTTAAATGTTGCATCAGTTGTAGTTAGTACAGGAAAAGGGAGAAATAACTCAAGGTCATTCAACAAGGCCATGGAGGAGAGCCCTTGGGAGCTGACTGGGTACAACAAGGTGTGCTGAGGTTGATTCCCACTCTTCTGCTTACCGTAATATTTGTTTAGAGTGTTATAAACTGACTTTATCCTGCCTTGGCATAGAGAAAAGCCATAAAGTAGAGGCGCTGAAGTTACAGAATTTATCCCCTGTCTCGTCGGTGTTCCTGTTAGTGCTGCTTATTTCAGTGTTTGTATCTCTCTGACCTAGATCTGAAGACGACTCCTCATCCTTCAGACGTAGCATGCTCACAGTCTTCCTGGCAAATGATTCTTCTACAGCAAGCAGGACTTCTTCCTCATCCTGAGCAGCCTTCATCTCTTCCTATGTCAGTGGCTACAAGGCCGAGAGCCAGCTCACCACTGTCCCCACCAAAACCTCTCGGACTGGGGCCATCCTTTCATCACACACAAGAAGAAGAGCTTGCAAAAGTGGTGGAGCAGGACCCTATGCTGGAGGAACTCTGTAAGCCCCTGTGCTGTAAGCTTTGCAATGTCACTCTGAATTCAGCACAGCAAGCCCAGGCTCATTACCAGGTAAGGAGAGGAATAGGAGGCGCAGCTTTCAAGGCTGCTGCATCTGCAGCTTCTGTAGACGTACCCTCTGCCAGAAGCGTTGCTGTGGCAGCACAGAGCCACGTGTGGGCTCACACAGGAGGACTAACTTGGCTTCTCAAGGGGATTTTGAGTGCTGCGTTGAGGTGGCTTCACACCAGCAGCAGCATTTAAGTTAGCTCATCTGAAGCTACCTTTACACCGTCTGATGGGCTGGAAGCTGTGGCTTGAACTGTTCTGTAGACATATCTTCACCCTGCTTGAATTTGCTTTTTGTCCAGATGTGCTGCAAGGCTTTCATTTAAGGTGTCATGACTGGAGCGCGCTGTGAAAACTTTGTCCACAGGGACAGAGAAGTAGTACCGAGGTGGCAAGGGTGAAAAGACAGATGCTCATAAATTTTCCTTGGGTTTATGTGATCTGTTTTCCACCTGCGCACTTATCCAGTAAAACAGAATGTCTGATTCCACAGACGTGATTTTGTAAGACCTGGACAGATGTTTTCTGCTGGATCCAGCAGTGCAGCTGGGAAAGGGAGCTGCTGCCATGTGCTGATCGCTGCCTCCTTCCTGAGGTGATGCACATGACTGGTCTGCTGATGGGGCCATTTATGCAAACTTTCTCTGATTTCTGCAGTATTTCTGCCATGAGGGGGCAGAAGGGCATTTATAATGCAGAACTTGCATTTATGTATATGCCTTACTGTATATCCACAATGCATATACATACTTTTGTCTAGCTCTATCAGGTTCTCAAAACGCCCAAAAGAACTATAATGTGTGTTGTCCAAGAGAAAATAAAATACTAAGCAGGATTTTTTAGATTCAATCTCATGCTTTATCTCATGCTCGTAACCTCCTGGAAAGAAGTGTGTGTGTGTGTGCTCTGGCTTATCAAAAAGCTATGCAAAGCAGTTAACATTTCATGTTTGAAATAGAAAATGCTGGTGTTAAGTAAAATAGAAAGAGGTTGAGGAACTAATTGTAACCTTAGTGATTTGAGAAAATCAGTTGAAAATGAGGCCCGATTGTGCTAGGTAATGAGCATTTTGGAGAAAAGGGGAGATGCCAACATCTTGTGAGTTCGGAGTGGTTGTCTTCTGAGTGGCAGCTCCTTTTCCCTGAGGTGCCATCCTCACGGCCACTTGCTCATTTTGGTCTCTGGACCTTTTTGCTTTCAGTGTTAAGATACTATTATTAGGACCTTGATTAATCTGGGTTCTCTTTTTTTTCAGGGTAAAAACCACAGTAAGAAACTCCGAAATTACTATGCTGCCAATAGCTGTCCGGCACCTGCCAGAATGAGTAATTCGGTTGAGCCTGCCCCACCTCAGGTTGTCTCCCTTCCAGCTCAGGTAAGGCATGGGAAAGGTGTCTGAGATCATGCTGCTTACTTGTCACCCTGCCTCGCCCCCCACCCCAAAGAAAGAATAACTAGATCCCACGCTTTGAGGATTAATGTAGGAGTTGGGAAAGAATTTTCCTTGATGATGGTACAGGATGGTGGAAATGGCCTGTTGTGAGCTGTTTGCTCTCCTTTGAAGCCACAGATATCGATCTGCCTTTGCAGCAGAATACTGGACTTGTAATGTTCTATTTCTGTATGGCAAATACTTTAATTCCTAGCTAAGTCTGATGTCCTGCTGGTTGTGGTTGTTTAAGGGCAGGTATAAAACAGCGATGTTGGAGCTGGATTTGGACATGAGGGTGTGGTACCCTCTCTGCACAAATATCTCTCCATTGTGTGAGGGGAGCCTACATGAAAAAAAATGCTTAGGTGCTCCTACACGCATAGCCCAGGGCTGTTATCTAATTCCTCTTTTGTTGCTCCTTTTGCAGTGTTCATTCCTGTGTGTAGCGTGAATGGATGGGTCCCTCCTGATCCAGCTTAATTCTGTCTCAGGCACATTAAAGGCAAAAGAGATGATTTTTGCTTTCTTCTTCATCACTTCTGATTGTCATGGGACTTAACAGCTCTTGCATGTGACTGCACAGGGAACCACAGCTGGGATGGAAGCTGTGTGCCTGTCATTTCCCAGAGCATCAGCCTCTGTTGTCTGTGGGAAGGCAAAGAGTGTTTGCTGCAAGCGGCAGACAGTTACACACGCCGTGGGAGCCGGCAGAGGGAGACTCAGTCCCATGTAAATTGACTTTGTGTCTCACAATATGGAATCAAGAGAGCATGGGGTCCAGTCCTAGGTGATGGGACGTAGGTACTGTACCTCCTAGGGGATCTGATGCATTTTATAACAGAGAAAATGGTCCGTGGCAATAAAAAAACCACTCTGGGGCCATATGAGGATTCATGTTGTAACACAGAAGTCAGGATTGTGTGTGTCTGTGAGATTGAAGAGTAGCAAAGGAGGCGTGAAAGAAACTTGACTTGGCAAGTGCTGCAGTGACATGGCTGTATGAATCACTGCTGCTGCACTGTTTACAAAGCACTTTTCTCTGGATGACATGCACTGAGGAGATGTGGTTGCTGCCCCCATCAGCATGTGGTCTGACTAGACAGGCAAGGTATCCTTCGTATGGCAGGAGCAGTGTCTGTGAGGCTGGGTCCTTCCTCTGAAGTCCTGCTCCAGGTATCCTCCTACCTGCAGGGTAAGGATCAGAGGTTTGGCAGCTTTGCTGTTGTGTTTTTGATCTCTTAGTGTGGTCAGGGAGCTGTGTAGAGACAGGGTGCCGTGGAGAGATTAGGTACACTGTAAATAGGAGAGAAGAGCACCTTTACCTTTCAGTGTCTTTCTCAGTGGAAAAGGCACTGTTCATCAGTCCCAGCAGTCAGGAGTAGAGCTAAATCGTTGCTGTAAGAAAAACAAGTCTCTGTAACTGTTACAGAGATACCGGGGGTTTGTTCAGATTTCTTTCTTCTCCACCTGACACCTGCTATTTGCCTAGATGTCAAGGAATTTGGAGATTCTCCTGGAAGGTGAGGCAGGGAAAATGAAGTTCTCCTAAGAACGGTTTGAGGAGCACTTGAGAGTGTTCTAATCCATACGGTCTAATTCCAGCTTTCTTGTTGCCTGATGATGACAGTACTGCTCTCAGTCCCGGTGATTCAAACTTTTCAACAATTTAACCTTCTTGTATTTCACATGCTGTCTCTCCCTTTGCTGCTAGATGGGATCCAGTAAACCAGGTGGCCGAGTGATCTTGGCCACAGAGAACGATTACTGCAAGCTTTGTGACGCCTCGTTTAGTTCTCCGGCTGTGGCACAGGCTCACTACCAAGGGAAAAATCATGCCAAACGGCTGCGTCTTGCAGAAGCACAGAATAACTCATTCTCGTAGGTATTGTTCAACTTCACGCTCAGGCTGAAAGTGTGTGACAGTGTCTCTGGCAGTCTTTTTCTCAGAAAACTCTGAATTGCAGCTGTTCATATTTGTTTCATCTTCAGGGATGCATCAGAACTAGGCAAACGAAGGGCAAGGAAAGAAGGGAATGAATATAAGATGATGCAGAACAGAAGAAATATGTATACAGTTCAAAACAACACAGGTAACTGGGAGCTGGCATCTGTTCTATAGCTGGAATAATACTGAAGGATAAACAGACTTGTTTTTCTTCTGTTTCTGAGGTCTGTTTTAGCAGAGACTTGCTGTGAAAGGAGCTCGTCCTAGCTCTGCTGGTCCTTCATGTCTGCATGGTTTTTTTCCCCAGCTGCTAAAGTTGCTTTGTTTTGTCAGCCTGCTTGTTAGTTCGGTTTCTCAGTTTGTAACTTAATTTACCATCTGCCTGTCTCTAAGGCTGCTCTAAGTGGTGACAATTCTCCTGCTTTATTTTCATGGCAAGCGGCCAGGTGCTTTGACTCCTACTGTAGCACATCGACCTGTGCTTGCACTCCTGTGACCAGAACGAGAGAGCACGTTAGCCTCCCCCTAAGACCATCTGTTCCTAGAATAGAGTCCTTCCTTGGGTATTCGATGCTAACGTTGCCTCTTTAATATGATTCAAAGTGTGTTTTATAGTGTCCAGCCCAGAATACGTTTCGCTTTTTCATTTTGAGTTGTGTTATAAACACATATTAACTTGAAACCCCGATTTTTGGTGAAGCTTGGTTTAATCTTGCCATTCCAACCACTGTCACACAGAAAAGATACGTTTTGTAAAGTTCTATCACGTACCACTCTGTGATTTTGTATTTTTTTCTAAACTGAGGCAGCTTATTCTAGTCAAAAGACAGTTCTAATTCTGGAATTTGAGGGGAAAAAATAAAAAGACTTATCATTAAAATTATTAGCTCCTAATTTTCAAAGTCCTGAAGATTCTTAAGATGACTGGGGCACTAAGCTTATTCTGCAGCTTTAGAAAATACCAGCGAGTAGCACTCCCCTGTAAATCTCCACTGGGTATCAGTAGAGAAATCAAGTGGGAAAATAAGGTTCAGACTGTAATCAGTTAAAGAAGTTAATATTTTTAAACATTTGCTGTACTTAGAAGTTGGCCCTGAGATAGATAACACGGGCTTTTCTGTTGTCTCCTCAGGTCCTTACTTCAACCCCCGCTCACGCCAGAGAATTCCTCGGGACCTGGCCATGTGCGTCACCCCCAGCGGCCAGTTCTACTGCTCCATGTGCAACGCCGGGGCCAGCGAGGAGATGGAGTTCAGACAGCACTTAGAGAGCAAACAGCATAAAAGCAAGGTGTCCGAACAGCGGTATAGGAACGAGATGGAGAACCTAGGCTATGTACAATGACGCGCCACCCTCGGTAGTAGTTTGCAAATAGAGCAGCTTGTCTCTCGCCTGCTGTTTGCCACATGCCCTGCTTTGTGCTCCATTTGATAGGAGTATGCTCTCGAGCTGTACATGTAACACCTGCAAACTTAACGGTCTGGTTAGATTTTTTTTCTGTCATAGTTGGCAGGATGATGCTGTGCAGGACATGAAGTGTTTTCGATGTTTGTTTGCTAATTATCTAAGGCTCTTCATTGTACTGAGTGGCGGGGAGTACTCGGTCTTCTCCCCAGCCTTCTGCATGAATATGCAAAGCTCAAGAAGTGCTGGGAACTTCTGTTGTTCTACTACACGGGTGGACCATGTGCAGAGCCCGCTTCCCTCTTTGCACACTGCAGAGCAGTGCTCCAGAATGCCTCCTGACAGCAGACTGAATCTCTGGGCAGCTTTTAAAGGAGGGGCAGAGAAGGGGCCTGTGAATGTGTGAATTAGGTGATGTACTCATCCACAAACAGCTACTTATGGCCCCCGTTACAGCCCAGAGTAGTAAGTTCTTTCCACATCCTTGTAGAAAGGCTGTGTGTACCTCTCCTCCTTGGAGGGTCATGCCTCTTAACGCTTCCTCTGTGATGCAGATTTCATTCTGAACATCAGACATTGGCTATCAGCTGATTAGCCCCATTCGGAAATACGCTCTTCTACCAGTTAACCATGAAAAAAGATGCTCGGTGGTGTTGGCTGGGCCACCTCAGTGCACCATGGGGGTAGCTCATTTCCCTGAAGAGAATCTGTGGGTGTCTCAGTGGCTTAATGAAGTGAATCTGAAAGCAAACCTGCTCAGATGAGATCTACTTTGCTCTGGTTCTGCCTTAGACTCAGTAGGGTTGAGAATAGGTTGGAAGGAGCTGTCAGCTGTCACTTCTTTGCATACTGATGTAGAAGAGAACAAGCGTTGGTCTCTGGCCTGCAGCTCTGTTGCTCTGGGAGAGCAGGGCTGCCTGGACCTTTGGGAACAGGTATCAGTGTGTCCCACTTCCATGCCATTCCCTGGACAAAGCCCAGTGGGTGTTACAGAAGAGAGGTGGGAAGCTCCTTTAGACTAGAGCTACCAATATATGATTAATGTTTTCCCCTCTTTCTTTTCCCATCTGCAAATGGGTTTTAATTCCATTCCTTGATGTGCATTTCATTGTTTTAGGGACCATCAAAAATCCAGTTAGGTAAGATATAAATGTCAGGGGTGATGATTTTTTGAGTAACAGCTTTTTGGCCGTGCAGAAGTAGTCATGACACTTGTTAAGCAGCTTTGTCATTGTAGACAAACCCAAAGGGTGTGTGTGTGTCTGTTTTGATTTTCCTTAGAAAAAGCAGAAAGAAGATAAAGAGCAGAAGTAGGGCTGCTATTTATTTTTCTGCTTGTTTGGGTGGATGTCAGGAGCTGAGAACTGGGATCCAGTTCACAGTGTTTCTCAAACGGTGGCTCTGGTGGCGAGTGTAGCACGTGGATAACCTCCGCTGGCCCTGATTCCCCACTGCGCTGCTACAGCTGTACGCTGGTACAGCTTCCTCAACTTCAGTGGCAGGGCCAGAAAAGGGGGTGAAGGAAGCATCATGGCTTGTCCCTCACTCCTTTTTAGGCAGTAAGTTGAATTAGATGCAGCTCAGTTGGTTTCAGTAGCATTTTCCCAGGGATGAATTTTACCTAGTCCATAGTGTTGAGAAGGTAGCTCCCCTCACCTCCCTTTTTTTTGCCATTCTGATCCTGCCTCTTGCTTTTCAAAGGGACTTTCTTCTTGCCTTAAAAAATGAAAAACGACTAAACTAACAAAAAAAACAAAACAAAAAACCAACCCAGGTAGTTTTTAGTCATCTTTCTAGCCCACCTCAAAATGTTGGTTGCACTTGGCTGCTCCTCAGAAATGGAATATTGTTGCCTTTAGCTACCGGAGCATCAGGTACAACCTCCCTGCAGCCTTCCTAAATCTGGGCAGGGTGAGCTCTTGTGCAGTAGTTGAAAAGAACCCCCTGCTGATCCTTGCTCTGTAGATACAGGCAGAGCAACAGACGTCCTCTCCAATGGGATTCCCTCCCCTCCCTTGTAGAAAGACCAGTTAAATAGGGTTTGTGTGCTGGAGCTCGTTAGACCGTAGGAGGATGATGGGTGCCCAGGTTGCAGAGCACTAACTGAGCAGTCTCCGCAGCCTGTGAATCTGTTTCTTCTGTGCTTTCCTGCCCCTGGCTCACCCTCTGTGTGGCCTTGAAGAACATTCCCCTTGCAAAAAATCTCTCATTAGCCTTTTCCCCTCGTCTTTGGCAGTCAAAGAAGGGCTCTGTTTTTCTCTTTGTGTTCTGTCTTTTGTTTTGCTTGTCTGACATCACTGTGCAGGGAGAGAGGGAGCTGGATGAGCCTTACCCATGCTGTGTTTCACGAGAGTGATCCCCGCATTATGGTTAAACATCTCTCCTGCTGTAAATTACAGTGTGGCGTTTCCCACAGGCTGCAATTAGTAGCAGAAAGACAACACTTTGTAAAAGAAGAGCTGGATAAGCTGTAGGTACTGGCGGTGTCTAGCTCATTGCTAGGACCAAGAAGGCGTTTTTATCTGCTTTCATGCATCCCCAAAGTCAACTGTTCCCCACTTTCCTTTGGTTGCTGCTCCTGCTCCCAGCCCAGCAATCACTTGGCCTCATTTGGCGTTTCCAGTGACTGCTGGAGGTGTAAAAACTGAGTTTGCTCCATGTGCTGTTACTTCCTGGTGCAAACGTGCTGCAGCACACCTGGGTGTACCAGGGAGGTGCAGGTCCCTGCAAGCTCCTCTCTGCGTGGAGCCAAGCCTGGTTTTGAGGAATGGCTGGAGCCTGCCCTGAACAGAGAGACCTGGAGCTGCTTTGTTTTGTTCAAGGGAGTAGAACAAGTGAATGTCATCATCCTGAGAATTTATTATAGCAGATATAAAGTAGACAATGGGACCCAAGTGACAAGAGTAGGACAGGTTTCCTACATGGGAGAAAAGTTATTTCTTGCTGGGAGAAGAGGCTGAGACTCACTTTGCTCCACGTGACCAAATTTTGCTTCTCCCTCTTCAGCATTGCCTAACGGTTTGTGATCTTCCTTCTCTCCCTCCAGCACAGAAAATTGTTGACTGCAAAGAGAGAACACCCCACCTCACTAATATTGTTAGGGTTCAGGCCAATCCGAACTCATGCTTGTTGGTGTGAGAAACGAGGTGGATCCTGAAGTTATTTGTGGTGTGAAAGCTGTTCTCCGAATCAGTGTTCAAAACACATATTGAAAACGCATGGTGGGGCTGGAGAGAACACCGTACAGCTGTAGTACCATTTTCCAGACCCATTGAATATTTTCTCATGTTAAACAAAGCACCAAACCCAAGAAACAGGACTTCTGAGAAGCTGTCACATCGGCCAGTAGGTTAATGACCTTTGCTGCTACAAACAAAATATAAATCAATGTGTTCATATTTATTTTACTCTGCTGACCACTAATTGATTTGTTAATATTTAAGGCATTAATCTGTAGGTTGTTTTTGTTTATATAGAAAACCCTACATTGCACTTTGCTTTTGGATCAGAACAGGTATTTATTATATTTGTGAAAGTGTTTTTCCTCCCAGGGGAGGGATTGGGAGCAGCCCTGAGGAGAAGGACTTGGGCATGATGGTGATTGAGAAGCTCAACATGAGCCAACAATTTGCCCAGAAAGCTAACTGCATCCTGGGCTTCATCAAAAGCATGGCCAGCAGGGTAAGAGGGGGGATTTTACCCCTCTACTCTGCTCTCATGAGACCCCACCTAGAGTCCTGCGTCTGGCTTTGGAGTCCTCAGCACAGGAAGGACAAGGACCTGTTGGAGCGGGTCCAGAGGAAGCCACAAAGATGTTCCNACCATTCTATGATTCCATATGTATTGTTTTCTTTCCCTTGATGAAAAATACCCCCAGGCAACAAAACCTACCCCAAACCTAAAACAGCCCCAAATCCAACAGGTGAATCTTCTTTGCTTCTTTTCACACAGACAAAATGGGTATTTCCTTGCAACTCGCTCTTAAGTGTCCATTTCTAGTTTGTTTTATTTTCTTTGGTAACTTGGAATGAGATTTGTAGAGACACATGAAGTTCATACTACATTTAAGCATTTCTTTTAAGGCAAGGAAGTGAACTATGTGGAATCCATATATTTGTAAGGAGTATGAAAGTGATACTATTTTGTTTGTGTTAAGCATTAGCTGTTATTTTGCGTTCTGTACTAATAAGTAAATGTGGTATTATCTTGCCTAACACTGGTTCTTTGACTTTTGCTTTCTTCATGTACATCAAAAGGAACCCTGAAAAACTTCTGTGGAGTTGCTTTGGATGGGCATCCGTGTAAGAAAATGCATATTTTTTTTCTTTTTTCTGTAAAGCTTCTTATCTTTTTTTCCTTTTCTAGTGCTCATTCTAGGGAAAGCTATTGCCATAAGCACGGATTCATATTTTAGCTGATTAATGCATGATGTCCTTTTCCTACAATACTTGAGTAACATTCTCACTGTAACCAAGGGGAACCTTGCTCAGGTCAGGAGTAAATGAAATACCCTGGTGAATTATATTGGCTAAGGCCAGGCAAGGTACATTGCTAAAATGTGTCTTTGACTTCTACGTTTGGGTTACAACACTTAAGGTCTTGCTTTTTTGAGGAATACGTATCTGGTTCTGTAAGGATTTGGCCCTGCTCCAGCTAAAATGGTTTGAAGTACGTTGACTTTAGTTGAGTAGGAGCAAGCCTTGAAGCCCTTCAGGAATTTCATACAGCTGATGTTTTCTCAGATGTGTTTTGTTTTTGTGGTTTGGTTGTTGTTTCTTGGTTGGGTTTTTTTGTTTTTTTGTTTTTTTTTTTGGGTTTTTTTGTTAAATTTTACCAGCTTGTATACAAGGATAATCTGGATGAGATGGACTTCTGTTGCTGGTTATGGAAAAACAATGCCATGGTTGCCAAATGATTAAAGGAAAATGGACAAGTCTGGAGTTGGTTTCTTTGAAGTTAGTGGCTGAGCTCCTGTTGTATTGAACTGGGCTGGCTTCTTTGCCATCTGTATGAAGTGGGAAGTGAAAATAAAATCCGCTTTCAAATGAATGTGGTCAAACTGTAGTTTTGGGAACCTCGCCTTTAATATCACAGCTAAAATTGTATCTTTTTATCTGAATTATCTGCACGTAGAGCCAGGACTGTGGCTTTTTAAAAGTAAAATCAGTTTTTCAGCCTGTGTTTTGCAGGGGAAAAATGACTTGATTTAACTTCCTTCTGCATCCGTTCAGCAACATCGTTTGCAAGTGCTTTGACCGCGTTCCATCTAGAGCCTTCTTGTCAGGTTGTACATTTGTCCTTATTTTCTTTATATTGTATTGACCCCCCATGAGGGAATAGTTGATGAAAAATTTTATTTTTTTTTCTTTTTCGTTGTTCATTGTTTTCTTCTTCAGTATATAATAAATCATCTTGCTCTTACAGCCTTAATGTTTGGTATTGCTACCGCTTGTGATATGGCTGGACTGAATGGACTTCAACTGAGCATTGAGGGTGACTACAGGCGTGATATGTTTTAATGTGCCCCTCAGTTCCAGAAGGACAGGGAACTGCTGGAGAGAGTCCAGGGCAGGTTTACAAAGATGCTGAAGGGAGTGGAGCATCTCCCAGAGGAGGAAAGGCTGAGGGAGCTGGGTCTCTTTAGCTTGGAGAAGAGGAGACTGAGGGGTGACCTCATGAATGTTTATAAATATGGAAAGGGTGAGTGTCAGGAGGATGGAGCCAGGCTCTTCTCAGTGACAGGCAATGACAGGACAAGGGGCAGTGGGTGCAAGCTGGAACATGGGAGGTTCCACTGAAATATGAGGAAAAACTTCTTCATGGTGGGGGTGATGGAACACTGGAAGGGGCTACCCAGAGAGGTTGTGGAGTCTCCTTCTCTGGAGACATTCAAAACCCACCTGGACACGTTCCTGTGTGACCTGCTCTGGCAGGGGGATTGGACTGGATGATCTTTCAAGGTCCCTTCCAGTCCCTGATATTCTGTGATTCTGTGATTCTGATTGATGAAGGAATATAGTCCAGTGTAGAATTTGTTCCTCTGACCTGTCTTGGCTTCAGAAGGGCCTGGGAGAACATCTGACAGGATGGGAACCAGAAGGGCTGTGTTTTGAGCTGTGCTTTCCCCTCGAGCAAATATCACGAGCTCTGGAACAGCCCCAGGCTGACCACAGAATGACTTTCAACTCTTAACTCTACAAAGATGGGGACAAGCTGAGCCTGATACTTACACTTGCACATTTCTTTTTTTTGCCAGCGTCCTCTTTCCTTCTTTCATTACTTGAGGGCTCCAGAGGAGCAGATGCTTATGCAGCCGTAAATGACTTTCCAAACAGAAAGGACGTTCTGAACTGGAGCCCTGAAGCAGGGAAAATCAGCAAGTTTGCTGGGTTCAGCCCAGGTAAGAGAGAGAAACACTGCTCTCCCTTGGTGCTGCAGTGCCCTGGTGGCACCCATGGGACATTTGGGGTGTGCAAGTGCCGTGGAGGCACAGCTCTGAGTGTGCAAAAACCAACTGTGAACAGGGATGCGTCCCTGCACACCCTTGCCTAATTCACAGGCGTTTGTTAAATTAGGCAGCAAATGAAATAGTATAAAAAAATAGATGAAAATCTAAGACTAATTGTATGATTTCAAAGCATAAATAGCCCTCCCTCTGCTTCTCCAATTACGCTGGTGTCTAAGGATCTCGCTTAATTGTCTTGCAACATTTTACAGATGAGGAAGTAAAGTTTGGGGAAAAATAAGTGATTTTCCCAGAAAACCTGTGGCTGAAAAGGAAGATTGAATCCAAAGCCTTTAAATACCAAGCTGCTGACCCTGCTGTATCCCCCTTCAGCCACCCTGTTTACAGGCTGATGAAAATGATTGGGTTTTGAAAACAATTTGATTAATAATTGTTGGATTTTCATTGTTTATATAATGCCGTTACAATGTGTTGGGAAACGGACTTCAGCACAGGGCTTAAAAATCCTGAAACTTGGCAGAGAGATCTCTCTACATTGCTCCTGCAGTTAAATCTTAGTGGAGATGTGAAAAAAAAACCACAAGTTTTTAGTAGGATTGTAGAGGGGGCATTTTTGCAAAGCGCATTTTCTCGAGGCTCTTCTGTGTTCATTTATGTTCACTTTGCATAAATTCTCTCTATTCGTATTTCTGGTTGTCCCAAAGCATTTGGATTGAATGCTGCCTGTCTGTTTTGGAGCAGAAATTTGCTGCTGTAACAGATAATACCTAGAATTTATTGGCCTAATCCTTCAGTGAATGACATGCTTTCGAAAAGCTGGCCTTATTCTGCCGGGTTTGCTTCACCTCCCTACCTGCCTGAAACAAGAGCAGATCTATTTAAAGCTGGTGGAATTACACAAGGGTAAAGAGAGATAGGAAGATTATCTGAGACTAGAGAGTGTCTTTGGCAAGTGTTTGCTGTACATATAAAGATGTTAAAAAAGTATTAAGCTGAGGCTTATTTCTCAGTATCAAGGTACAACGAAGTCCTGTGAACGACAGAACAAGGTGCAGGGTTTTAAGAAATTATAAACTAAATATGCTGCATTTGGCGTGTCTCTGCTACCTGAAGAAGCCAAACTATGGACTTAGCTAAATCCAGGGAGAGCAATAGTGTGAAAAACACTGTGTGAGCCTGCATGTCATCAGGAGTCTTAAAAGAGGAAATGTATTGATGAAAACCCTCTGAAAAGTCAAGTGGCAAAATCCCTGCGCACCAGAAGCAATGACAACGTATTAGTCATTGGCTGATATTTGGGTACGTCTGTAAAGAATCATTCAGACTTAATGGACTTGTTACAAACTATCTTGGGCTTAATTAGGAAAGGGCCAAGCTACCAAATAAGTGGGACTCTTAGACAAGTGGCTGCCGGTTGTAAAAGCTGGCGAGTACCTGCTGCTTGTGTAACAGTGATACTCGGGGCGTTATTTGGATTAGCGGGTCCGCATCCGCAGAGAGGAACAACGTGATTAATCTCTGGGGTACTGCATTTATTTCTGTCAGGTGGGATTTTGGGCTGCTCTGTCTGGTAGCCAAGGTAGCCAAGCCAGGAGCTGGAGGCTTCTTGCGTCTTCTCTTATGACTGATCTCTATCACAAAGTCTTTGGGGGGCTGTTTTTGCTTAGTTGGTCTTGGGTTTACCTTGTCACACAGTCACAGAAACGTAATTAATATAACAGCTTTTACAATGTTTGCTTAACAGCCTTGATTTAATGTTTGTTTACTTGCACGAAGTGGAGATTTTTTTATTATGCAAACCCTGAGTAGTTTCTCACGAACTGAAATTTCCAAAGGAAAGCGGCAGCAGAAGAATATAAATAAAAATACGACAGATGTTTCAAGGTTGTGGTGACCCTGGGCACAGAAAACTGAGGAGGAGGAGTGGGAGGCAGCAGTGAATGGTACCAGTCTGTCTTTTGCCCATCCCGCAGTCCCAAACTGGATGTTCAGCTGCCATATTTGCAATTTTACCCTTGAAGTAATGTCTGATGAGATCCGAGCTGCTCTGCTGAGGGTGTGTGTTGGCCTTCTCTGGAGGCTGAGCTGCTGCAGGGATGGCAGGGAGGATGCAGAGAGCTCAGAGGTGGTTATGGGTGGCCGAGTAGACGGCCCCTTCCCCTCCTCTCTCTTCCCAGAAGGGCAAAACGTAGCAGGGCCGGGGTAAACCCTTGTCCTTAGGGTGGGTTCTGTGTTAGCTTGGTCTCAGAATAGAAAACGTGACAACAACCATTAAAACCCAAGATGTAGCCACTTACCTGAAGCTCTGAGACGCATTGGAGGTGGTGGGTGAGCAGAGTGTGATGATAGGCTCTAGAAGTTCAGGGTGCATGTGGACGGGTGGAGTGGTGTCTCTCCTCTCAGCAGGTTTCTCCAGAGAGGGACAAGTCACCTCAGCCCTGAGGCCTTTCCTGGTGTCTAATACACGGGACAGATTTCTGAAGACACGTTGTTAATCTAGATTAGCACTGATCTTCACGCAGCGTCTCGCAGCTGCTCAGAAATGCACGGGTGGGTCAGACTGCAGCTATATCTCTTTATGTGCTGGGTATGTATTAGGACATAATAGGCTTCCAAGGGAGTTCTTCTTAATTTGGGTACAGACTGTGTATGCTAATTATATGGCAACAGTCTTGACAATTAGCATGCATACTTTAAACTTGCATTTCTGATTGCGGGAACAAAGGCAGCGTTGCCTTCCCCTCTCACTGACTTCAAAGGCATTGTCTTGATTTAAGGAAGGGTGTTAGGAGGAAGTGAAGCTGTGGTTATGGCGACTGTCAGGCTGCCCAATTAACAGACTGCTTGGTAAACGGATGAGCAGCCGAGCTCTCTCTGAGATGGTTCGTGAGAGCTCTGAGGTTACAAAATGCCAGCCGGCATTCATTGTCTCTGGCATACGAGAGAATATTCCCATGGTGAACACAGCACAGGTCTTCCACATCAGGGTGTGCTTCCCTACAGTAACAGCACCCAAAGATACACCTTGGGTCCAGGTCATAGGCTGTGATACTTGAAAGAGAATATAACATACACGTCCCAGAGGGAAAAGTAATAATTGGTGGAAGAAATGAGAATAAAACCAAGAAGACAGAAAATGTAAAGTTCTAACATCATAAATACTTAAATGGTGGGTGTCAGGAGGATGGGGCCAGTCTTTTTTTCAGCGGTGCCCAGGGACAGGACAAGGGGTAGTGGGCACAAACTGGAACTTAAGAAGTTCCATCTAAACATGAGGAGGAACTTCTTCACTCTGAGGGTGGCAGATCCCTGGCAGAGGCTGCCCAGAGAGGTGGTGGAGTCTCCATCTCTGGAGACATTCAAAACCTCCCTGGACACATTCTTGTGGGACCTACTCTGGGTGGACCTGCTTTGGCAGGAGGTTGGACTAGATGATCTCCAGAGGTCCCTTCCAACCCCATATCATTCTGTGACCCTGCCAAGACACAAGGCTGGCATAGGACCTCGGTATCATTTAAAAACATTTGGCACCTAAATGTGCTTGGGTGTTTCATAGATCTCAGCAGACGTTAATTGCTACAGTGTTTCTGTAAACCTGATTGCAAGTCCTCTTTGAAAATAAGGCTTAGAAACCCAAGTGAGTAAGTCTTTTACAGAATGTAACCCTACAAGGACAGTCATCAGCATGTGGTTGGGCAACTCCAGTGGGGGTGGTTGTAGCCTTTGAGCCTGGTTAGAGCTCTCCAGGACAATTTCCTGCACAGAGCTGGGGTTTCCTGAACTGCTGGCATCGAAATTAAAGAGTACAGACCCCTTTCTCTGCCCAGTGCAGCACTGGTTACCAGTCTCAAACTAAGTGTTCCGCATAGACACCCATCATTTCAATGCTGCAGAGCCTTTATATAAAATATAAATATTTGAACACCTTCCTGGAGCCAGGTTGAGGTCACCCTGTGCTCAGCGAGTGCTGCTGAAGATGATCGAGATCTCCTCCGTAAGGAAATGAAGCCATATCACGTCACACAGGACCATCGCTTACGTTTGGCATCTTGGGATAAAACTTAATGTTCTACAATTACAGTGTTGGGTGGCTGGCAGCAATTTTGCCAGACAAACACCACATGTCTTTTCCAGAAGGATTCAATATTTAATGCTCTTTCGATGCTGGAGGCTTTTCCAATGTCTGTTTATTAGAAATGACTTATCTAAGTTGGAGGTGCTGCCTTTTAACTCGATACAGCTGGTGCCAACTACAACACCGTGGAAAAATCATGGCTGCAGCATTTTTGCATCCGTGGAGCTGCTGTACGATGTTGATAGAATCATAGAATGGTTTGTGTTGGAGAGGACCTTAAAGACCATCCCGTTCCAGCTTCCTGCCCTGGGCAGGGACATCTCCCACCAGACCAGGTTGCTCCAAGCCCCATCCAACCTGGCCTTGAACCCCTCCAGGGATGGGGCAGCCACAGCTTCTCTGGGCAACCTGGGCCAGGCTCTCACCACCCTCAGAGTGGAGAATTTCTTCCTAATATCTCATCTAAATACCTTCTTTCAGTTTATAACCCTCCCCCCTCATCCTTGTGGCTATACTCCCTGATCAACATTCCCTCCCCACCTTTCCTGTAGATCCCCTTTGGGACTGGGAGGGGCTTTAAGGTCTCCCCGGAGCCTTCTCTTCTCCAGGCTGAACCCCTCCAACTATCTCAGCCTGACCTCCCAGCAGAGGGGCTCCAGCCCTCGGAACATCTTTGTGGCTTCCTCTGGATCCGCTCCAACAGGTTCATGACCCACACTCTTGCTGTGAAGTCACACTCGTGATGAAATGTAGTATTTTTGGGGGGCAATCTTGCTCCTTTGCAGCATCTGTACAAAGCCAGGTGCCCAGAGGCCAGGCAGGCTCTATTACTTGAAGAAGATTCCCACATACCCAGCAAGAGGCCAGTTTTTATCAGCATCCTCGTGCCCAGCCTTCCTTCGGTGATGAGGATGGGGAGCGGCTCCAGCTTCACCTATTTGAGCCACCACTTTTTCCCTGACATTTCCTTGTCTCAGGGGGATCTTGTCTGTCCTTCTGGGGAAAGAGCAAGCACAGGATGAGTGGATTCATTGCTATTTCATGAGGATATAAATAATATACAAGGTGTAACACATGAGTGGCAAATCTGACTGCTGAATATTCATGGAAATGCAGTGAGGCCCTTGATCCTTCTTCTAAAGGTGTTCACTGGGCAGCTCAAGGCATTTGTCTGATGCATTTTGTGGGGCAGAGGAGACAAGGGAACAATAGTGTTGTGAGATCCCAAGTTGCCCCCCTGAAATACTCTAGCAAGGGTTTAATCGTCGTTCCCTGGAGGAATGGCAGTGGTAACTGAGAAAAAAAACACCTCAAGAACAATAACAAACTGAGACCAGTTGTGGAGGAAACAGGTCACAGTAATTCATAATTCCAGAATCACAGAATGCTGTGGGGTTGGAAGGGACCTCTGGAGATCATCTGGTCCAACCCCCTGCCAGAGCAGATCCACCTGGAGCAGGTTGCACAGGAATGTGTCCAAGCAGGTTTTGAATGTCTCCAGAGATGGAGACTCCATCACCGCTCTGGGCAAAATAACCCGTATTAATTGGTGTCTACCTCTCTGGGCTCCATTTTTCCCATGTATGTGTTGGTCCAGCAGCTTTACTGGGAGCAGTAATGTGCTACTTAGGAAACATCAACCAACCTCGCACCCGTGGCAGAATCAGGCTGTGGTTTCCTAATTTGCTACCAAAAAAATCTTAAACTATGTGGTTTTGTGTGTTTGAGCCTTCAAGATACAGAATTCCCACCAGTCTTCAGCCGGGTCGAGGCCCTGAAGCCCTGGCTGCAGTCGGAGGGGTGGTTGCAGAGGTGACCCTGCCTTGTGGTGGCTCTCAGGGGTGCCCAGAGCCATCAAGATGCAGTTGTCCCCATGTCCATGGCACTGGCGTCAGTCTGTCCTGACGGCCATCCTGCCCAACCCAGCTGGCTCAGCCTCTGCTTTCCCATGCTGTGGTCACACCTCCTGATGGCACTGCAGACATACTTTTAGCAATCCCAAGCAATTCCTTCCTTACACCCATATTTCAAGCTCTTATTTAATATTGCCCCATTTGCAGAGGCTTTAAGAAAGGCAGCAGTGCTTTATTGATATAAGTTTGTTGTTTCGAGGCAGGTGAAGTGGTGGTATTTTATTTTCATTTTAACAGCAGACCCATTAGGATTTCAAAAAAAACCCAACCCAAAACGTGGTGATATCCCCTGGAAACAGAAGAGGGCAGCTGCTTTTTGAGAAATGAAAGAGTGAATTGACTGTTTTTTGAGAATGAAATAGCAGTCACTCACATCTAGGTGAAAGGGATTTTTTTTCTTTTTTTTTCCTTTTTTCTTTTTTTTCCACATGAATGAATAAAAATAGCACAGTATTCCAGGGCCCTGTGCTGGTGTAATTAGTGTATAAAATAGCTGGACCCCCATCACCTTCCACAGAGTCCCTGGGCTTCCTCTGGCAAAATTAGATTTCTTGAAATTTTATTGCAATGTAATTAAAAAGTAAGCAAGGGAATAGAGAACTTGGGCCTCAGAGATGCTCAGCGTCAGACGGAATAAAAAGCATGGGGCAGCTCACTGCATTAGTACCCACTTTCTTTGTTTACTGCCCAAACTGAAAAAAAAAAAACCAACCAAAAAACCTGCTGTGGATTGTCACTCTGTAGGTATGGAAAAGTACAGAAAAATCAGATTTAGTAAAATGTTATTCAACCCTCCGAAAGTATGTTTTTTAAAACTGAAGAGTGTTTTCCATTTGTATTTAACAGCAACTGCATAAATTTCAAAGTGAGTGAAACCTTTCTTTACATTCAAAATAAGGCATTTTGTGATGGGTTAATTTTTCAAGCTTCAATTTCCAGTGAAAACAAGTGTGGCAGCAGTTTACCGTGAGGTTAAGTCCATCTGAATCTTTATTTCCTGGTGAACATTTAATCATAGAATCATAGAATCATTCAGGTTGGGAAAGACCCTTGGGATCAACGAGTCCAACCATCAGCCCCACTCTACAAAGTTCTCCCCCACACCACATCCCCCAACACCACATCTCAACCACTCTCAAACGCATCCAGGGATGGGGACTCAACCCCCTCCCTGGGCAGCCCATTCCAGGGTCTGACCACTCTTGCTGGGAAAAATTCTTTCCTCATGTTCAGCCTAAACCTACCCTGATGCAGCTTGAAGCCATTCCCTCTCGTTCTATCTCTAATTCCCTGTGAGAAGAGACCATCCCCAACCTCTCTACAATGTCCTTTCCAGTAGCTGTAGAGAGGGATGAGGTCTCCCCTCAGCCTCCTCTTCCTCCAACTAAACAGTCCCAGCTCCTTCAATCCCTCTTCAGGAGATTTATTCTCCAGGCCCCTCAGGTTTAGCTGAAAACCCTGTGGCTGCTCCAGTGAGTGGCCCTGAGCCCTGATTTTAGCCTCAGTGCAGCCACCCTGGGGCAACCCACCCCTCTCTCCCAGCCTGTGCACTTATTTTTCAATGTGTGCAGGCTGCATATAGACACTATGGCCTTGAAAAGCAAGGTTTTTGCATTAAAGAATTCCAGTATCTGTTTTGTCACACTAAAACTACCAACCCCTCGTCTCCTGTGGCCGGGGCTGTGCTGGGGATGTGGCTGGACCCAGAGCCAGGGAACCAGGGTATATTTTTAAAGCCCAAATAAATAATCAAACTGGTTCACATGGGAACAGGGATAAGGTGCTTGATGAGGGGCAGGAAGTCCCTGTGGGTGAAGCCAAGGAAGGCTGAATGTCCACGTGGGGTTCACACCTCCCAGTGCCTTCGCTGCTCCAGCCCGTGGGGAATTTGGAAAACTCCACAGTGGCTCCTTCCAGTGCCTTCCCAGTGTCACTGTGCCTTTCTGGCTCTAAACACTAATGGGAATTTTTGTATTTGGCTTCAGTGAGGAGCGTGTGAAAAGCAAATTGTAGCTCAGAGAGGAGCAATTAGAGACCCTCTGCAATGGAGCAGCACTGACTGAAAGAGTAACCCAAAAAGACTACTCCTCTGATGCAGAATATAATGAGGGCTGCCCTCAACTTTTAATCAGGAGCTCAACTTTTATTTGCAGCTCCTGACAAGGGTAGGATCCCTTAATAATACTTCTGACAGTTCCAAACTCCTGAAATTAATATGAGAGCAACGAGAATTTAATGGAAGCGCTAATTACAGATGCTGGAATTATTCTGCTGCAATTCAAAACCTCTGATGTGGAGCCACTCTTAGCACGGATGGGCTGCCCTCTAATTTCTGCAAAGTTTTGCCGTGAAAGGTGACCCTGCCTTTACGTGCCTTCTCTCTGCGAGACGTGGGCATCCTTCCCTCCCGCTGAACTTCCACACCTTGCGAAGAACTGGGATGCAAGCAATTAATTCCTCTCGCTCTGGAGGCTGTGCTACTCCATACCCCTCCGGAGTATGTTCCCGCCGTTCCCTCTGTTTCCCCTCTGTCCTGGCTTGAGGTAAAATGAACCAATTTTCTGTTTTACAATTTTACATTTTCAGCTGGGCCTCTTCTAACTGACTAAACTCTGAAATTAACAGCAGATTGTTCAGAAACTGTTCCCTCTCGCAGTGATCAGACCTGATCACACCAATGGAAGGTGCAGAGAGGCCCTTGCTTTTACCTATTGCTGGAACAACCAAGGGCAGGGAATTGCGGTATTTGCCCCGTTGGAGGGTGGGAAGCTGAAGGATGTCGAGGGGTCACCCCTGTGACTTTGATATTGGTTCCAACTGTTGGATGGCATCATGCTCAGTATAAAAGCTGAGGGATCAACTCTCTTTCTTCGATGGCCAACATCTGAGGAGGACCCTGTCTGTTCATCTGCCTTTGACCCCAGTCCATGCATTNGGAGGAAGGGCCGTCTGTCAGTCTGGTTTTGGTAAATTTGGCTGAAACCATGACACCCTCTCATGATTAGTCATAATGTCCTGGACTGCTGGGCTTGCTTCCAGGCTTTTCCCCCAAAATGCTGACTGATTACACAGGTAGATTAAACCCAGATGGCTGTAGCGCTTGGACCGAGGTGGCCACCTCTGCAGCAGAAAACAGCTGGATCGTACAGCTTCCCACTGTTTCCCAGTGTAATTTATTGGGACAAACTGGTGCCAGCCATTTGGTGCCGCTTTACGTGGTTATTCAGTTATAGGTGGTGCAAGGGGTGGAGGCTGGAGGGCAGGGAGATGTGAGGGAAGGGCCATTCATGGTGGGGAGCCACCTCAGCTCTTTATCCCCTTGAGCGAGCATCCCCAAAACACAGCTCTTTGGACAAGAGATTTAACGTTATCGGGTGGATCTGCTCGTGCTTTGGTCCAGGCTGCCCTCCCTGCACATCCTGAAAATGCTCTGTCTGTCTGCTTAGAGCTCAGGAGATCAAGAATTAAGTTTGAAGGCTTTAAAGGCAGAGACCTTCGATTTCCAATTACTAGTTAAAAGATCAGAGGAAGTCACAGGCCTTGGGGCTGGATGTGGACCTTCCCCAAAACGTGAATAACTTCGGATCTGTGTGACTCTTTAGTTTGGAGAAGAGATGGCTGAGAGGAGACCTCATTGCCCTCTACAGCTACCTGAAAGGAGGTTGTAGAGAGGTGGGTGTTGGCCTCTTCTCCCAGTGGAATAATGACAGGACCAGTGGACGTGGTCTGAAGTCGCAGCAGGAGAGGTTTAGATAAGATATTGTGAAGAATTACCTTATTGAGAGGGTGGTCAGGCACTGGAACGGCCTGCTCAGGGAGAGAGGTAGTGGAGTCACCATCCCTGGAGGTATTTAAGAAACGTGTGGCATTTAGTGGCCAAGATATAGGGGGTTTTGTGTGTTTGGACTCGGTGATCTCAGAGGTCCTNATCAAGAATTAAGTTTGAAGGCTTTAAAGGCAGAGACCTTCGATTTCCAATTACTAGTTAAAAGATCAGAGGAAGTCACAGGCCTTGGGGCTGGATGTGGACCTTCCCCAAAACGTGAATAACTTCGGATCTGTGTGACTCTTTAGTTTGGAGAAGAGATGGCTGAGAGGAGACCTCATTGCCCTCTACAGCTACCTGAAAGGAGGTTGTAGAGAGGTGGGTGTTGGCCTCTTCTCCCAGTGGAATAATGACAGGACCAGTGGACGTGGTCTGAAGTCGCAGCAGGAGAGGTTTAGATAAGATATTGTGAAGAATTACCTTATTGAGAGGGTGGTCAGGCACTGGAACGGCCTGCTCAGGGAGAGAGGTAGTGGAGTCACCATCCCTGGAGGTATTTAAGAAACGTGTGGCATTTAGTGGCCAAGATATAGGGGGTTTTGTGTGTTTGGACTCGGTGATCTCAGAGGTCCTGTCCAACCATGAAGGTTCTGTGATTCTGTGTGTGACTTTTTCCCCGTCTCTCTCACAGCCAGCTGCGAAACCTGGACCTTGATATTGGTTCCACCTGTTGAATGGCATTAGATGATTTATCTCTTCTATTAATCCAAAAAGTAATACCGTTTTCTGCTTTGCACATAATGCCTTTTGAGAAATAGATGAAGACATAAGGGACATCGAAGAATTATTTAATCTAAGTTGTTTTTTTTTTTTTCCTTCGGTCCTCTATTTTGTCTCTTTATTGAATAATTCTGCTGTGGTTCCTGCCCTTCCCCAGCGACTCTGGAGACAGTGCACAAAGGCAGGAGCCATCTCGTCCTGCTTCAGTGCCCCTCTCCTAAGGGAGGGGTGTGCAGATTTTATCAAAAAGTAATAAATGTCCCTGGGTATAGTGAGGGGAAGAAAAGATGTGAAAAAAGCCGCTGTCATCGAAAAGCCAGCACTGTCATTGAAAATCGAAATATAGTCTCAATGATTCAGTTGAAAAAAAAATATCTCATTTGGCCAAAGAGGTGGCTTGGAGATTTTCCAGCCCAGCTGGTCAATGTTCAGAGTCATGTGCATAAATACAAATGTTCCCGGGAAACACTGCAATGAATCAATACACTCCGTGGAGATAAAGATGGAGAAGTTTTTATCGTAGTGGTAAAACTTGGCATGTGACGTGGATTTTGCAGCTGAAAGTCAATGGCCAATTTTATGGATTTTTGAGCACTTATTGCATTGTGAGAACCTTGACAGAGTGGAATTTGAACACCCCTTTCCTCCTCCCCTTCCCCTCTGCCTCTAAGAAAGGGAGCAATGGATCAAAGATGAATTGAGAGAAGAAAAAAATGAGAGTAGAGAGAAATCTTGAGGCATTAAATTTTGGGGAATTGGTAAATCCCATACTTAGTTCCAAATGTCATTGTAAAATAATGTTCCCTCTACAGTTCCCAAAAATCATGGATGACATACTGCTTCTTGTTCTGTGTTGAGTCCAAATTCACCAGGCTGAGACTTTCTTTTATGTTATATGTGTACAGCACCTGCCATGGCGATCCCCATCCATGAGGGAGATGGGAGGAAAAGGGGACCTCGTGCTTTCATTTCATGGAACTTCTGACTTTTCCATTTTATTTTCCTGAGTATTGGAGCATTAGGTAGTACTGTCAGAGGAGGGCTGATCTCAGCTCACATGAAAAGCTACTAAAAGTAAAGGATTTTTTTACTAAAAGTACAGAATTTTGGGTGCTGTGAGTTGGGGGGAAATGACATTTTACATACACACCACAAAAATGCCAGTTACCCATATAATTTAGTGGGAAGTGGCCTCCTAACAGATCCAGATTTGTTGTTTAGTGGGATTTGTCAGTGCTATTATAACAACTGTAAATTATAGAGAAAGGAAAGAGCTGGCTTCCTGGGACTGCGAACAGAAAGTCCTTTCTCCTTTTGTGAAGTTCTTGCTGCCGTTGAAGGTTTTCCAAAAGGAAGCTGCATTTTTCCCAACACATTATTATCGTGATTATTTCCCCAGTACTGACAGCGCCCTTGGTCCTTTCTCATTATTTCGTAGACGTGTGAGAGCCTGGTCTGTCTCCAATTAAAGTCAATAACTATCTTCCTTAATTAGCGGTCAAATTATGATCAGTCTCTTAACATCACTATCAATTAGGTGCGGCGCAGCCACGCTCTGTGGTTCCTTTGAATTCTTGGAGGTGAGTCAGGTCCACAGATGCTGGAGCCAGAGACCAGGGGTCTTGGAGTCACCTACAGATGGTCACAACTCTTCAAAAAGCTGCTTGGAGGAAGAGGAGGCTCTCCCCAAACAATGGACGCAGCAGAGCTGGTTTAATTGCCCTGTTCCACCCAAAGGAACAACTTGAAAGTGCTAGAAATTTAATTGCACCCATGAAAAAGGTGGTCTTTCCTCCTCTTTCTGACGGATCACTGTGGTGACCTTGGCACGATGTGAACTTGCACCAAGAGCTGGGCTGGGGCCCGGAAATGAAGATTTGCTGGTTCCAAAGCAGAATATTGGAGCATAAATCGATTGAAGTGATTGAAGCGATTGAAAGAGGTGGGACTGTTGAGTTTGAGGAGGAGGAGGAGGCTGAGGGGAGACCTCATCGCTCTCTACAACTACTTGAAAAGACATTGTAGAGAGGTTGGGGCTGGTCTCTTCTCAGGGGTGATTAGCGATAGAACGAGAGGGAATGGCTTCAAGCTGCATCAGGGTAGGTTTAGGCTGAACATGAGGAAAGAATTTTTCCCAGCAAGAGTGGTCAGATACTGGAATAGGCTGCCCAGGGAGGGGGTTAAGTGCCCATCCCTGAATGTGTTTGAGAGTGGTTGAGATGTGGTGTTGGGGGATCTGGTGTGGGGGAGAACTTTGTAGAGTGGGGCTGATGGTTGGACTCACTGATCCCAAGGGTCTTTCCCAATCTGAATGATTCTATGATTCTATGATAAGGCCAATTACAGCACATGGGGGTGAATGATCACCGTCTTGGATACAGCAGAAGAACACTGAATTTACTCTGCTGTGAGTGCAGTCCATCAGGGAATTGATGTGGCTGTTGAGGAGGTACAAAGAGAGTTGCGATGTGTCATCATGACTCCCTCAAACTACCCTGCAAGTGGGACGTGGGACGGTGCAATGCAGGTACCTGGGACTGCAGCTCGTGTTTGCTGTGGGAGATTATTTATTCCGATTGGGATCAGAAGTATTTGCAGTACTTCAGTCAAAAAAAAAAAAAAGAAAAAAGAAAAAAGTGAAAAGGAAAGAAAGAATATGTTTTGATGAAGTGAAAGCACAGAATAAACCTGGCTCCCTGCTGACTGTACCAAGGTTTGCTGAAATTTAGCTTATCAGCACATGGTGATATTTGCTAGCAAAACAGACTGAATGATCTAAACTAAAGCACATGGGGCTGTTATAAACCTCCTCTGCCTTCGAATAGAAAATTGCCTGGCGCTGGTGATTTTCTCATAACAACCCCCTCAACTTAATGGAGATTCTCCTCTGGAAATGTCTGTTTTTATCTATGAAAACTCAGGCTGCTGCCTGTTTTTCCCTGGACCCCCCCAAAGCCCGTGTTAGATTTGCGCTATTTAAACTCGTGCCATTTTTCTTGCAATTTTATTGTGTTTCACAACGACATGGCACATTCGAACTAATTCTGTCTGTGGGCAACCAAGGCAGACAGGAACCTGTGCTTTGCCCTGGGTCCCACAGATTAATGTGGGAACGTGGACTATGTCCACATTAGCATTAATTTAAAGACAGAAGTATCTAAAGGAGATGGGGGGTGCCCATGTTGCTTCTGGAGAAGACTCTCACTTACGAACCTCTTTGCTGCCTGCTGAAGGACAAGGCCCAGACACCCCAGCACTGTCCGGTGTGAAAACATCAGTAAATAGTGATGGAACCAGGACTTTTCCCCCAGGAATGGAGAACATCAGCTGCCCTAGAATACTAGCCAAGTGCCCAGGCATCACTTGGCTGCCTGGGGAAGCAGATAGGGATTTGGGGGCAAGAAGGGGGAGCAGCCTCAAACCCCCCTTCTCCACCTCTCTGCCATTTTGCTGTGTTCATTTACATCTCGCAGCCGGGTTTAATTTATCTAGATGCACCAGCTCAAGGAAACTTCAGTTTCTTTCCTTAACTGCTGCGATATTCTCTCCTTTCCTGCCTTTTGAAAATCGAAAGAGCCATGCAGCTAAAATGGGCTGTTTTGATGGGTATCTTTCAGCTCTTTCTTTGCTTCACATCATAGAAAACTTTAGAACTTTGCCTCACCATTTTCAATTTACATTAATTTCAGACACCATAAAGTGATCCCCCCCATAGCTGACAGCATCGTTAACGCTCCTTTTTTTGTTTGAAGTAAAGAATGAAGAAGAGGGTCTGAAAGAAATAGATTGTACATAATAACAATTTGCAGTGAAGCAAATACCCTTAATGTCCCAATGGAAGTTCTTGCAGTAAAATATATACAGTTCCCTCTTTGGCTTTTAATTCTTATTTCACACTTTTTTATCTGCTGAGCTTTTCAATTTTCCGAGCAAGATGAGAAAAATGAGATCTTGGTGCTTGGTGCAGAGGAGCAGGAGCAGTCTCATCAAAGAGAAGGGAGTTTCTCCCCGACCTTGGGTAATTCACCTCCCTTTGCAAGGAAAAGTGTGGGGAGAAGAGAAATGGAAATCCTCCCCCTGCACAGGGTTTTCCACTTACATTGCAAGGTCTGGTGAGGAGTCTCCAGAGGAGCACTGCAAAGAGCGGTCACTTAAAACACTTAAAAACCAGAACTGTGACACATATTCTGACACAAAGGTTGTAACTCTCTCTCTTTTTTTTTT
>VXBJ01000887.1:451854-478475 GCA_013400055.1 Nycticryphes semicollaris | reverse complement strand
CTTGGAAATGTGAAAAAATGGCTTTGTTTAACAGCAATGTACTTATCCCCCTTGGAATGTGAATGAAGATTAATCCTCAGTCACACTGGGTAAGACTTAGCTTTGAAAGGACTGTTCCAGTGATTTTAAATTAACATATACAGCGCAGAGAGTGAATTCTTTTCCTCTGAGTGTGTCCACTCTGGGCACTTTTTACCACAATTTAATTGACTGCCAATTAGTGTAAAGTAGTCACACATTTTTAAGGCCAGTGTAGACATTTTCCCACATTAATCTGTAAGTTGCCTGATAATTAATCTGATATATCTATCCTCCCCAACCCCAGAGATAGTTTTACCTACCAGATATGAGGCACTTGTTACTAGCAAAAAATGATATCTTCATTTAAAACAGCTGAGGAGCAGTGTTTAATTAGTTACCTGCTATATATTGTGGACAACTGACTTCCATACAGACAGGGACTTGGGTGGTTACTGTCAGGCTTGCAAATCATCTCGGGAAATCGTTTACTTCTTTGTGCTTCTCTTCTGGCCTTCTCCCTAACACCAACAAAAGAGAATGAAAAATGCTATATAAAAGTTAAGTGGGTTTTGGTTGGGGTTTTTTCTTCATCTGTTTTAAATACAGGGTTTGTGGGTTTGGGTTTGTTTTCTTTTTTTCCCCAAGTCGAGGAAATCTCAAAAAATGAAGCAAAATATTTCTTTCCAAATATTTAATCAACCTGAAGTGACTTCTAATGTAAAAAAAAACCCAAACAACCAAGAATGAGAGCATTTTGAGAAGAGCCTGTCTTCTGCGAAGCAAACCACTGTTCTTGCCTGCATCTGGTCCATGTGTCATCACTGGAAGGTGGATGAAGCGGATGTAGGGGTGCTTTTGCATTTACATGACATTTTCCATTCACTCTGTACACAGGTAGTGTCAGGCTCTCTACAAGCACAGACTCTGCCCGGGACTTGGACTATTTCATCCCTTGTCTTGGGGAGACACCCCACCTCCTGGCAGAAAAGGCATTATCTTGCCATAGAGTTGCTCTGCATCTTCACACAGGCCCTTTGAGAGGAGCCACACTGCCCGTGGTGGTACCTGCAGGGAACGAGCAGCTTCGTATAAACGCCAGAAACAGGCATTTCATGGCTTATTTCATTTCCGAGTCAGCACAGCCACCTGCTTGCAGCTGCTGAAGGATGAAAACCCTCCACTCGGCTGAGCTAGTAACTCTGGTTGAGCCAAGCTGGTCCTTGCTGGAGATAAAAAAGGAGCTGGCAGAGCCTTCTGCTTTCTGCTGAGCTCCACACCACCTCCCAAAGCGCCGGTGACTCACGCTTAGATCTTCACCCACGACAGACAGCGTTGCCCAGTGCTCTTGTGATAGATCACGGAATCAGGGAGTTGCCAGAGTTGGAAGGGACCTCTAGAGCTCACCCAGTGCAACTCCCCGGCTAAAGCAGGATTGCCCAGAGCACATCACTCAGGGCTGCATCCAGGCAGGGCTTGAAGGTCTCCAGAGAAGGGGACTCCACACCCTCCCTGGGCAGCCTCTGCCAGGGCTCTGCCACCCTCACCCTAAACAGGTTTTTCCTCATATTCCAATGGAACTTCCCATGTTCCCGATCATGCCCGTTGCCCCTCATCCTGTCCCTGGGAACCACTGAGAAGAGTCCAATTCCATTCTCCTTCAACCCACCCTTCAGATCCTTGTGAGCATGAAGAAGGTCTCCCCTCAACCTTCTCTTCTCCAGGCTAAAGAGTCCCAGCTCTCTCAGTGTTTCAGATGCTGTGGAAACTATTGGGGGCGTCTTTTCTTTGCCTAATCAAAGCAATATATTTAAGCAGCAGAGACCAAGTGGATTATTCTGCTGCCAGGACCCTTGTTGGATTCATTGCCTCACAACTTGCACCGACACTTCAATGGCTGGGCCCACAAAGCCCCCAAATCCTAATGAATGCCTCAAAATCATCATGTGGGGGATCCTCATCAGGGTCTGGTGACCACAGGCTGGACTGGGCTAGCCAGTCTTCCTGTTTGAGCCATAACAAGTATATACTGGTCATACTGGGTGGGGATACAGCATCTGGAGATGGTGCTCCAATACAGGCAGCGAGGACATTCACAGGCACCCCCACCCCACAATTAACAGCAGTAAGAAAAGCTGCCACCCTTTGCTTGCAAAGAGAAGCTTCAACTTTGTGACTTCTCCTTGCCCCCAGCAACGCCCCTCCAAGCCTGTAGATACCCCTCTAGAAACTTCTGCCAGGCTGATTGAAGAAAAGCCCCTGTGCAAACATGCAAACACTGGATGTGTTTTCACCAAGGTCAGTAAGTGCCACAGCAAAATGAATAGACCTTTAGTGGGAAAAATGGCTTTTCTTTTTAAGAAAGGTGGATACTTCCATAGATTTTTTTTTTTTCCCTCTCCGGATTTTTCAGCGAGTCTGTAAAGGAACTTTCACTGCAACGTTCTTGGAAATAAATGGACCACATATTATGCACATTCATTTAAACGCAGCGGATCTATTTAAAAAGAATAGGAGCTGATTGAGTTAGCTTGCTGTAATTGAAAAGGGGCTTGGCTGTACCAGCTTTTTTGCAAAGTAATTTATCTGCTTCAAAGTTGGATCATCAGCTGTAGTTAAACCTCATTCATTCTTCTTTCAAGATGTTTGGTTTGTGTCTCTGGTCCTGGATTATCCTAAACCACACTAAGCTTAACTTTTAGCTTTAGGTTGCCCAAACTTCAGGGAATTAGATCTGAACTAGGGGTGAACCCTGCTGCTGGTCGTGTCTAACCCCTGACATCGGATGGTGGTGGGCAACGGCCCTTGGTGAACAAGCGACACCACCGCAGAGCACAAGCTGTGAGGAATTCTGCTTTTTTAGTAGAGATGCTGATTCAATATTCAGGGTTTGATTATATATATATATATTTTGACTGATAAAACCACTCTCTCCTGTTCCCAATGAATTCATATACAGAGTACAGCACCTCCAAATCTTTCACTACCTCTAGTCATCTCTGTGTCCTCTCTAAGTGTTTTTTCTCCGCCACCACAGATCTCGGATGTTACCTCTCCCACTGCCCACTTGCTTCCCTTTGGTATCTTCCCTCTCTGGTAAAGGTTAATTCCGAGGAAAAAAAGACCTCCCAATGGATCCTCTTTGCTTTCTGCCCACTCCCATGAATCAGCCAGCAGTTCCTGGGGGCAGGACTGGGATGAGCAGGTCNCTGCCCCAAGGTGAGAGCAAAGCTCATCGGGGGCCCTGAGCTGTAACACCAGAGGAGGATCAGGGTCTCCCAAGAGGGGCAGCACACTGCAAGTACAGCTCAAACCATGGTCAGACCAGCAGAGAGTGCCTCGGAGCTTGATGCCACCCACCCAAGCAAGGAGTGGAGATGTATGTGTCCTCAGAAGCTTGAGTAGCAACATCATTTTCATAGAATCCCAGAATTGTCCAGGTTGAAAGGGACCTCTCAGATCACCGAGTCCAACCATCAACGTGACACTGTCCAAACCACCAATAACCCATGTCCCTCAGCACCACATCTGCCCAGCTTTTAAATACCTCCAGGGATGGTGACTCTACCACTTCTCTGGGCAGCCTGTTCCAATGCTTAATAATGCTCACAATTTTCCTAATATCCAATCTAAACCTCCCCTGGAGGAACTCGAGGCCATTTCCTCTTGTCCATTGCCTGTTCCTTGGGAGAAGACACCAACCCCCCCTGGCTACACCCTCCTTTCAGGGATTTGTAGAGAGCAATAAGGTCTCCCCTCAGCCTCCTTTTCTCCAGGCTGAACACCCCCAACTCCCTCAGCTGTTCCTCACAAGACTTGTGCTCCAGACCTCTCACCAGCTCCATTGCCCTTCTCTGGACCCACTCCAGCACCTCAATGTCTTTCTCGTAATGAGGGGCCCAAAACCGGGCACATTTTTCAAGTGAGGAATCAGGAAGATGACGCTGATATGAGATCCTTAACCCCCACGAATTGTAGCATTCCTTTAACTTTGAGTGAAGTAGATAGATACCTCTGTTGATGAACCTGGTACAATGATACCTATGGACCGGGACAAGCAGAGTCAAAACAGCACCTTTGTTGGTTGTCCCCTTACCTGCAAAGAGGTCTGAGAACCCCAGGGTGGACAGTGCAGGAGAAGCCACCCAGCCCACAGGGGCCACACCGGGTACACAGTTTCTCCCCAGAGCTGCCAGGCCTTGGCCTGGGTCTGGAAGAGATGCTGGTGCCATGATGCTGCCAGACCCTGGCGGCATTTCTCCTGATTTGTAGCTTTGAGGTAGGAAAACCCTTCAGGAATCAATAGTAGTGGATTTGAAATGAAGTCTTAAATTATCTCACCTTCAGTCATAGCGGGTTTACTCCAGAATGATTCCTACAAAAAGTTTGCTGGTTTTTGATGCAAAGAAATACACGGCGAGTGCAGCATTATATATCCTGCTTCCGTAGCAGAAAAAAATTTATGAGAAATGGTAACAATTCCTTCTCTCCATGCCCCCACCCCACCCCACTCTATGTAAAGACCTCCCATTTTTACTGCACAGACAGTTACCGGTGAAAATATAGCGGTGTAACCTTATATGTGGAACAAACTCCTCTGCATTTATGCTGCACATGGCATAGACACACTAATGGTATCATACATCAGCCGTGCTGAGTTCATAAATGCATAAATAGGGAATGAAGCGCGAGTTGTTTTTCCTCTTGGCTGTGGGACCAGGTGTCAATAGATTTAATCAATGTACACTTACATATTAGTGTAATGCAAGTGATTTTTTTTTTATATACTAGGAGAGAAACACCTGTGACAGCAAAACAGCAATATAAATACTTCATCATTTCAGCCACAGCTGCTCCATGACTCTTGCGCTGAATTCTAAGAGATTGTAAAACCCATAATCATTTCCCTCTTCTACAGCTTGTAGCCAAAACATAATTATAATAAACCAACGAGCTTTATGAAACAGAAGAGGTGAAATCACAACCCCTAGCACCATCCCTAGGGTGGGATGGAGGCAGGAATGAGCTTGAAGATGGTAGTACCCCCCCCTCAAAGCTGAATTCCCCAGAAGAAACAGTTCCTAGACCACAAATAAATAACATTATGTATTAGTAGAATATCCATGATGAGGCAACAAAGCCCTACCTACTCATCAGGACCAAACTAAACACACAGACCCCGGAACAGAGCTTAAATGCAGCAGCTGTGTCAGTGGTGAGGGGCGTGTGGGTGGGATCCCAGGTGAGGACAATTTGGGTGGTTAATGCCCATTGGTGCACTCAGGGCCCCACAATTTAAAAGTACTAGAAGCAGTAGCTGTTCTTTATTTGGGAAGGTTTTTAGCCTTAGCTGCAGCATGTTTCTTGATTCTTAGGTGTGCTTCTCAGGTATGTACTATGCTTTTTGTAAGCTTAGAGTCCTAAATTTGAGTCACCTGATGCTCTTAGTGTTCTGTAGTCAGAGAGGGTGGAAAGGGTCTTCTGATAGTGCTTTAAGTAAGGTATGGATTTATTCATGTTTTTTTTGTAGCTATAGGCTGTTAGTCTGACTCAATCAGCAATTGCTGAAGGTTCTGGATAAGATTGACCTAGCCAGCCTGGCAGGTGGTTGAGCAGTCCATAGGTGCTCCTTAGAAAGTCAAATCTGCTTCCTGATGAGGAAGATTGTGGATGGGTTGTAACCTGTTTAGTGCCTTCTGTTGGGTGTGTTTGGCTGTAGCCATCTGTTATGAGGAGGTTATGGCCCTGCTGGAGTTATGTGGGTGGACTGGTGGCCCGGGATGTGTAGGAAGTAGCTCTTGTCTCTAGATGACACCAGAGGTTTAGGTGAAGCTTGAAGAATAGAGAGCTGTAGGTGTGTGGAGATACTAACAAATGAGCTGGTTGCCCTAGAGAAAGTGTCTGTGACGTTGCCCCAGCATTGTCCTTATTCTTCCCATCTACATGTGGGTCTGGATCATGTGAAATAAGTCAGTTTTTCACTTGGAGATCTACGTGCTCTTGCCAAGAGCTGGTTATAAACTAGGTGCTCTGGTCAATACTGGGGGGCTGTGGTGAACACTGCGGGGGTTTTGTGCAGCTGCTTGTGGTAAGTTACTGACCCCATCCCAGCTCATCCTTGGGCTACTCCCTTGTGTGCTCTTGCCCTTTCATGAAGTAAATGGCTTCCACTGTTGAATATCAGAAACTTCTGGTTATGACCACCATTATACCTCAGGGCTTTTTTTTTTTTTCTTAATGAAGCTTAAAAAGAGTCAAACTCCATACCCTGGCACACATTTTATCTAATAATTAAAAGCTCTTATCAAGCCAAGCTCTGGTTTAAAAATAGTTCACAAGTCCCTCTGGACTATGGAGGAAAAAAGTAGTTCTAAAGCAATGTAAGATAGAAAAGCTTATGTGTTTCCTCTCACTTCTGGAATTTGGATGGAAACCCCTTTCCCAAGGAGGGACACGGGAGAGTCAAAGTCAGTGGGAGAGAGGGGAGTGGAAGAGACAATCTCAGCAATGAAGTATCCCTCTTTAAATAATAAAAAAGTCTAAACTCATTTATAATCCTGGCTGGATGAGTGTGAAAAAACACTCCTGTTGTGGAGCATTATGGAAAGATAGAAGGCCCAGGGGATGAAGGTTCACTCTGGCTTGAAGCAACTCCCAGTGAAGGGAGCAAGGAGGCTGGCAGTGCCACCAGGGCTTGTCCCTGTCCTTCTCAGTTTGGTGGTGGTGTTTCTGGAGCTCTTTGCTACACGGACCACCTACCACTTCTAGGTCAGAGAACAGAAAAGCTGGTGTAATGAATGAGGAAATGGCTTTTGCAAGAAGAGAAACCTGCCTTCCAGCTTACCCTCCACAGCCCAGGACATCCTCTGAGGGGTCTCTGAATGGTCTCTCACCCAATGTTTGAAAAATGTCAGCATTTCTGGAGTGTCTATGGTGCTTTGGTGAGAAGCTTGATCTGGGGAGATAATCATAGAAATGGGTGTTTATTTCTTTTCTGTTAATTCAGCTTGGGGCTACAATAAGGGGGTGACCACCCCATGTGCTGGGGGTGTCAGGGTGATGTATGGCTGGGGTGGACCCCAGGTGAGGAAGGAGCTCTGGGGTGAAGCCCCCTCCTCCCTGCTGTGCTGCAGGAGCCTGTGACACACATCGTGCACATCACCCAAATTACACGCACAGCTGTTCCAGCACCAATTAGTCATGTGATATTTGAAACATCAAATATTCTTTCCCTGCTTATCAACACTGTAATTATGGCCTGTCAGGGTTTTATGCTCTTCTTAAAATAAACACCCAAATGTTCACTTTAACCCTTCAGCTCTCTGGCTGTAGGCTTTCACGGCGCCTTGTGGGGAGCAAGTGGGGACCACAGGGCTCCTGTTGTGGGGCAAAACAGGGCAGAAGAGCAGGACCAGGATTAGGACATAAACTCTTACCAGAAGTGTCTGGGTTGGAAGGGACCTTTCAGATCATCAAGTCCAACCATCAACCCAACACTGATGAAACCACCACTAACCCACTTCCCTCAGCACCATGTCTGCCCAGATTTTAAATACCTCCAGGGATGGAGACTCCACCACTTCCTTGGGCAGCCTGGTACCAAGGCTTGATAACCCTTTCAGTGTAAAAGATTTTTTCCTGATATCCATCCTAAACCTCCTGGGGGGCAACTTGAGGCCACTTCCTCTCATCCTATTGCCTGTGACTTGGGAGAAGAGACCGACCACCCCCAGCTACCCCCTCCTTCCAGGGAGTTGTAGAGAGTGAGAAGGTCTCCCCTCAGCCTCCTTTTCTCCAGGCTGAAGACCCCCAGCTCCCTCAGCTGTTCCTCATAATACTGGAGGAATAATATGTCACCTTTTTGTGATGTTCTGGATATATTGAAGCTACCTTGGCTATGGCAATGTTTTGGAAAAACCCAGGTTGAATTACTGATTTTCTTGATTTTTATTTTTTTTTCCCCCCCGAGATACACATTTTTACTGTGCAATCAGAGCTTTAACAGAAAGAATCACATTTTAAGGGAGTCTGGTTTTGTTTTGCGTAGTAAAAGCCAGTTTGTGTTTTGATCCATCAGCCAAAGATGTTCTGTGAAGGCGAGGAGGTGATGGGGTGGATAGGCCAAGCTTTGCTGAACTACATGGAGCAAGTTTGTGCACTTGCTTACCATAGCTGCAGGCTGAATTCTTCTGATACAAATAGTCTGGGTCACCTCTTCCAGGTGACCTCTGCTTTTTCTTTCCTTTTTTTCTTGTGAGAGATGAGCTTGGCAGCCTGTGCTCAAGACCCCTGGTGATGTTGGGTTCAGGAGCAAGGGGCACTGACACAGCTAGCCCTGAGAAACCTGCCCTGTTCCCACCTCAGAGGGGTGGAGGGGATGCTGAGGTCTCTGGCTGCTCTTTAGGCTTTGAATTCCCCAGCGTTTAACTTGCCCCAAAGAGCTGATTAGGTAAATGAGCGGAGAGGCTGCCAGAGAGGTACATGCATTGACTCTGAGTGACTCTGCTCTCACCTTCTGTGTGACCTTTCCCTCTCTGCTTTTCATGCCTCCCTTGGCTTTACTCTGCAGCATTTTATTTGGAAACTTGAGAACCTATAGAGTGCACTGCAGTTAATAGTAATGATGTGCAAGCTTTGGTGGGCTCTTGTTTTTTTTTTTTTTTCATTATTCTCTAGTGCTGCTTAATGACCTGAACATCCTGAACACTTTTGATAAGTTGGCTGAGGTGTCTAGATTAAATTTCTGGAGTTTCTGCTGTGAAGGGCTCTTAGTGATGAGCAAGGATGCAGTTAATCTGCAGCTCTCTGGCTCTGGGACATGCTGCAACAATGTGGGGGACCATGGCCCAGCTCATGTAGAAGAAGCCCTGCTTTATGGGTGCAGCTCCAGCGTCTGCTTCTGTAAAGCAGAGAAGAAAGGTGGGAAGACTGGCTTGGACTAAGAATATCACAGAATGGTTCAGGGACCTTAAAGACCCTTGGGAGGGACCTTAAAGACCGTCTAGTTCCAAACCTCCCTGCCCCATCAACTAGATGAGGTTGCTTAAAGCCCCATCCAGCCTGGCCTTGAACCCCTCCAGGGATGGGGCAACCTGGGCCAGGCTGTCACCACCCTCACAGGACAGAGAAGCTCACCTGCTCTTTCTGGGTATTCCACAGGACTTTTATTACCCAGTCTTATCTCATCCTTATGGGTCCTTAGTTCTTGAAGAACACAACTTGCTACTGGTTTTCATCTTCAATGGCAGGGAAGTTCTAACACTGCAGGGAATGCACCCTGCACCCAACTTGTGATTTTGCATCCATTCTTTTAAAAAAAGCAGCAGTAATTTCATTCTTTTAGCTAATTTAAATATTCAAATGATGCTTTTGCTGCTATCAGTTACATTGCTCTTAGAGGATGACGTTTTGAAACCTTGTTTTTTCCTCCAGGAGCTGTGTTGAGTGTTGCCTGTTGAGCAGATCTGGAAGATGAGTTCTTGCACAGGTCTTGGTGCTAGGTTGGCCAGGTGGAAACCTCCTTTGTGGGTCTCTGGCGCCCTGTCCTGCTCTGCTTGGTGGCTCAATGTGGCAGATGCAAACACAGCTGGAGCCCAGAGCCTGAGGGGGATGCTGCTAATGAGAGATATCAGCCCAGTGTGCCGTCTGGCAGCCGCAGCCCAAACAACTTGCAGTTTTGCAAATGTTTCTTCTGCTTCTGAAGGGCTGTCAGACGTTCAGGTCCTGAATTTGAAAAATGGCTTTAGCCCAATCTCTAAACATGCTGGCTGTGAGGTGTCCCTGCTCTTCTGGGCTCTAAAAACAAAAACAACAGGGGAAAAGTCCTCTGAGTTTTGCATGTGTTTGGTGTTTCAAAGGTGGTTCAGTGAGGCAGAATGGGCTGGTGTTTGCTCGATTGCCAGCATCTACGCTATGGTATGAGCTGGACATGACAGCCTATGCTCTGAAACGTTCACCAAAGCCATGTCTTTTGCCAGAAAGACATGGGCAATCTGACTCCAAGGACACAAGCTTTGAAAAATGTGCCTCTGTAAGAGAAATGCCTATTACCCATTGACTGAAGGCAGTGTGCCTCAGTTTTCCCTCTCACATGGGACCACTTAGCCCTTTGGCAGCCCCTGGGAGAGGCTTCTCTGCCCCTCACATTCTCCCAGCACCCAGATCCAGCCCCTTCCCTGCTCCTTGGGACCAGCTGAAACAGCCCATTTCAGCTTTCAAACCCAGCCTTCAAGCCTTTTCCATGCTGAGCCGTTACTGCTGCAGCCTCTGCTCCCACACCAAAACCAACTGCCCTTGACAAAAGCCAAGTCCTTCAGTTTTCCAAGCCTCCTGGAATGAAGGCAGTGGGTATTTCCCTGGTCTCCACTGCCCTTTTGCTCTGCAATTCCCACATCCTCAGAGGCTGCAGCTTTCCAGATTCTTCCCTTGTGCCGCCCCATAGTGTGGTGTCTGAGCAGGGGCATGTGGAGCATGAAATACCTGCTCCAAGAGTAGTAGCTGGAGCCTGGAATTTATTGTGACAGTCTGGCTTGTTGTTTCTCTCAAGTTCAGGTTAGTGTGAAGACCACAGCTGGGTGATGTCTTGTTTTGACACCAAAAGGATGTTTGGTTTGTTTATAATAGAAAATAAAGTCAGGAATGTGTTACTTTGAACTGCAAACAGAAAATCCTCAAATGGTATTGATACTGTCACAACCCCATTTAGAAATTTTGGGATAAGAAATGCTATTATCTTAGAAAAATATTTTGCTAAAAAAAATAAATCAGTTATCCTGCTTCTGTGAGGAATCTCTTGGGCACCTGTAGGAGGGGATGTTACTGGGGAAGACTTTCACTGGTTACATGTGAGGATGGGGCTGTCCCTGCCCTGGGTGAGTGGTCCAGGTTGGGGTGAAGGATGTGATCCTGTAAAAAACACCACTCAACCTTTTCATGGCCAGGAAGGCTGTCCCTGCTGCCACCTGAGGCAGAGGCGGTGCACCCACAGTGGCACTGGTGTGACTGTGATGAACTGAGTTGCCCAGTTTTGCTCACAGATTCCCAGTCCAGCTGGGCAAAGTGGGAGCTCATAGCTGCTGGTGTGTGCTTAGACTCCCAAGGATAACGAGGATGCTGTTATCAGTGCTTCTCCCTGACAAGGCATGGGCAAACTTGTGTTGAGTGCTGTTGGCAGGTACGCAATTAACCTTGCTAATCAGCAGCTCTCTGAGGAAGAAACTGTACTGCTCCTACAGGGAATTCTATTTTTTTTTTAACTTCAGACTGATTGAGATTCATGTGCTTTGATATTTTAGCACTCCCCTGCTCTAGCTGGAGCAGGAGGGGATTTTTTGTTTTCCCCTCTGCCCGAGCAAGGCAGAATTGCTCTGTGGAAGCTGGTATCTCCCTGCAAATCTGGACTGGGAGCTGCTGGAATGCTCAATGCTGCTTAAGGAATTGCAGGGAAAGGAAGAGAAGGGGGTCATATACAGTGGATAACATCAAGTGAAATAAAGGAAGAGGGAGAAAAATAGGAGTTAAAGTGAGATTTTTGTGGAATCCTGCAGGTCAGCTCTGTTGTGCTGTCAGACCCCTGTCTAACATGGGTCCTGCCAACTTGTGTGGCAATTTAAACATCAAAGACAAACTGAGTTGGAGAGCTTTGAGGTCTGCTCAAAATGCACAGAAGATGCTTGGCTGACAGAACAGGCTGCAAAAGCTGGGATTTCGGTTATTGTCTGCCAAAGATGGTGTGTGAAGGATGGGGTGCTGCCTGGTCACCCCCTTGGGGAGGATCCAGCCCTAGGGTACAACCACCAGCAGTCAGAGAGTGGTTGGGTTTTGGTGGAAGATGTAGCAGCCTTTAAAAGCAAAACTTGGCCCAAACCATGGGTGCACTGAACTTGGAACTTCTTATTAGCCATTTTTCCAAAGAACACCCTGCAGAAGGAACACTTTTAGCTGTGTCATGATTAGCTGCAAACCCCTTCTGCAAGGCAGACATGCGTTTTGCTGGCTTGAGCTACCCTCCACAACTGAAAGTGGGTCCCCGAATTCATGAGAAGGACATTCCACTCAGAAGCACAAGCATATGCATTCATTTCTGAAAGGCAACGCACTATGCCTTTTAAAGCCTGGGTGCCAGCCCATCCTATAAAAGACCATCTGACCATGCAGGTGTGGTACATGGGGTGGAATGCTCTCTCTTTCTTTAATAAAATCATCACACTTTCTAGGGTACTCTTCCCTAGCTGGATTTATCAGTTTAAACAGCTCAATTAAAAGGCCAGCGGAAAGTCCTTAAGGGTGCTGCCTTTCTTCACTGGAAGAAGATGAATGCTGTGCAAGCAGATTGCAGAGATGTGATAAATAACATTAAAATAGACCCCAAAAATAAAGGAAAGGAAAAATTTCCCAAGCAAATATCTACCTCTTCTCTATGTATTACCCCAGCCAAGCCTGGCCTGATGATGTAGCCCTGTGTACACTGGACATGCCCTTGGACGATGGGTTAAAATTTCTTGCTGTGGCTCATAAAGAGGTTTTGTGGTTGTGCCCTGTGCAGTTCCCAGCCTGCAGGTATTCAGCCCTAGGGAAAAGTGTTCAGAGACCCAACCAGTCCCATGCTCCAGGCTGCAGAGAAGTTTATTTCACTAGAAAATTAGCTGTAAAGTTGATTCTGGGGCTCATGCTTACTTTGGTGACTCTAAGGTTCCTTCAGCTGTCTATGTCAGGGCTCAGCTCTGTAAGACTTTTTTCAGTGGTGTCCAGTGAGAGGACAAGAGGTGATGGGCACAAACTTGTACATAAGAAGCCTCATCTCAACATAAGGAGGAGCTTCTTTACTCTGAGGGTGACATTGCCCTGGCAGAGGCTGCCCAGAGAGGTGGTGGAGTCTCCTTCTCTGGAGACATTCAAACCCACCTGGACACGTTCCTGTGCAGACCTGCTTTGGCAGGGGGATTGGATCAGATGATTTCTGAAGTTCCCTTCCAAGCCCGTGGCATTCTGTGATTCTGCAAAAACCAGAGCAGAAGATGGCTTCATGTCTGAAGAACTCATGATCTGCAGTGGGAGATCCCAGATGGACAACCTGGGTGTGAGGAGCAAACAGCTGATACTGGTTAAGAAGGGAGAGGCCAAAACCAGGACAATTTTCTCTGTCACTGGCCTGTTCTACGAAAGGGAGCTCCTGGGGTCCCATGAGATTTTGCTGGTTTTAGTCTTTTCAGTCTCCTGCTTCCTTCTCTTTGCTACCCACCCCCCCTTAACGTCCCCTTCCCCCCATCCCGAAACATGAAGTTAGCAGCAGGAGTTGCACTTCTGAGGTGCCCCAAACCCCACTGCAGTTACACATAGAAGGTGACCTCAGGTCCAGCTTGAAACCCACAGTCAGGAGGATGCATAGAAAAGTCTTGAACTGCTCCACAATCCCTGTCTTAGCACACTGCTAGACTGTCTCACCTTCTATAGAACCCTGCGATATTGAGAAGGTACATGTAATTTATTTTTTTTTCAGTTCAAAAAACTCAATCCTTTGCAGCTTGTGTATGCTTATTTTCGAAACGGGAGATGCCACACAGTGGAAATGTGTTATGGGTTGAGATTGCATTAATTTTTTATATTTCCTGTGCTGGAGACACCCTGGAGTCACTGAGCAGGAACTCTGTGAGATTCAAACCAAATCCGAGAAAAAAAAATTTCTAAAAATAGAGACACTGAAAACAAGGACCAGTGAGAGTGAGTCTGTTTCATTCTCTCCACTGTTGGTGAGGCAGGAGTCACCAGGGGAAAAATGTTTTTTGAAACAATCCAGGTGAAGTTGATTAGTTTTCCTTCATTTCTTCCCAGTTGTTGCTTTGCCTTATCATGTTTCACCACATTTTGATAGAATATGGTGATGTGTACCATGGCTGTGGCCGGTTGACAGCTGATGGTAAATCCAGGTGGACGCTCATGGCTTACTGTGGGGATTTTCTGGGAAGAATCTGGGTCTATCTGGGGGACTGGTGGCTGGTTTTGACCAGTTCCAACTTTTTCAAGTGCACAAACACCCTGATCCTTGGGGTGGCATATGGGTAAGGCCAGGAAGAACTGGATGAACATGGTCTGTGGTGGCTGTAAAGTCTCCGTGTCAACAGACTTATATTTTATTTGGAAAATGTCCAGAGAAGGGGACATCGGACACCTCTTCCATCCTTGCTCTGACCATGTGGCACCTTGGCTGTGACCCTGTATTTGGAGCCAGATCCTTGTAGGTATCTTTGCATTATGCTCTGCCATGGAAAAACAGGTTATTTTGAGTGCCAGCTGGTGTCCATCTCCAAGCTGGGCCATGTGGTGGTGGCTTGGCCATCTCTGGATGGAGTTGCTTTGTGCCCTGGAGAAGGAGCCAAACAGTTCTGCTGCCAGAGCAGTGTTTGGCAGCGGTGCAATAAAGTGTTGAGGGCAAATGCTGGGCAACGAGGGTTAAAAATGATGTTGAAGAACAACTCATTAACTAAGAGTCATTAGTTTGGGGTGGGGCCAGGGGTCCTATGAAAAATGGTGTATCACTGTATGGTTGGAGCCTATATCATAATGTGTATGTACAATCAGTGCTGCACAGAGGCTTTTCAGGCAGCTCTTTTTCTGGCATTTTGTAACTTTTGAGTGCTTGCTTTTGCAATATGAACAATGTTCTTTTAAGTGTAGAGTTTGGGGTTGGTTTTTTTTAGGATGTAATTATAATCTTGTTCTACATAATTTAACAGTGTTGAGGCAGGAGATTTTTTTTTTTTCCAGGGCTGGAAGTAATTGTCGGGCTCACTTATTAAACAGCTAAGGTGGCATGAGGGAAGGATGGAGTTGCATATTTCCAGTCACACTCTGGAGAAGAGGACAAGCCCACCCATGGGTGTGCATGCACAGCCTCTGTGGTGGTCAGGTGGCTTGTGAGCTGGGGGCAATGGCATTGCCATACTCCAGGCAGATCCTGCAAACCACTGCATGCAGGGGACCAAGATATCTGTACCATGGATGCAGAAGGTATGAAGTGGCTACTTGGACTTAATCAGTGCCTTGTGCCTGGTGGCATGGCCAGAGTGGACTTCCTCCTCCCGTCTGGTGCTTGTGAGAGCTTTGAGGGTGATCTCAGGCGTGGGGAAGCAGGGTTTGGTGGCTGGGGATTGTGGTTCAGCCCAGTAGAGGGGTTAATGGTCACCAGCTGCATCAGAGGGCCCTGGATGCTCTTTCCTCAGTCCCTTTGGGGACCCTTGAGTCATTTGTGGTAATGACTCCACAGCAAGCTGCTGGTGGTGATGGCCAGCAACCAAAGTCAAAGGGCTGGTGACTCCAAAGCCTCTTTGCACAGGCATCTGAATTCAGGTTAGTGCTGACTCAGTTCACACAGCTCCAGTAATGGGAAATGGGTGGCATTTTAGCTTTCCTTCTCCTGCTTTCTTGCATGTGTGACCGTCATGGCCAAGTCCTCACCTGGAGAGAGGCCAGAAGGGGTGAGAGAGGACTCCGAAAGGGTATGAGGGAACAACAAATTTCCTAGATCATTAATTTGCTATTTGCTGCCAGAATGTTATTGGCTGGAGATGAAGGACTGCCAGAACAACAGCAGAAACCTGGGACTGCAGAGGTTTTCCCTTCTTAAGGTGACTGCTCAACAGCACAGAGCTAATGGCAGGACACTGGAAAATCAGGAGCAGTGAGTGCTTCCCAAATTCCTGCACATACACTGTGCCCACAGAGGTGTGGGGACACCACTTGCTCTTGAGGCAGGGACATTTGAAGCTGCCCAGGGCTGCAGTTCCTCCCTCCTGACTCCTGTCTCAGGGCTGGGAGCTCGCATGTGCCAGGGATGAGAGAGAGCAGCCGGTGGTAGGAAATAGGCTGCTGCTGGTACTAACTTGCTTTCCCGCGAGTTTTTAAGCACAGGGTTAAGTGGTGCAGAGGGAAAGGCAACTAAATTCCACTGGGGTTCCCTCCATGTTGGGATTTGCAGCCTCCTGCAGTTCTAGCAAACTCCTGTCGTATCGTCCAGCTTGTCTTGCTGTATTAGTGGCTTTGAACTCTTGCTTGTAAGGGGAGGGATTATGGTGTTGCTGCGTAGTCATCAGACTCTGCTTCCTATTTAATCTGTCGTGGTCTAGGCTGAATTGGTCAAAACCAGAATGACAGATGGCCCTAACCTTCCTTCCCCAAGAGACAAGAGGAAGAGATAAGGAGATCTATAACAAAGTTTACGTGCATGGTGATTAAAACCATAAGTGTCCTCCATGCGGAAGGGTTTCAAAGTGCTCTTTGTTTTTGCTCACTTGATTTTGGGTCTGGAGCTGCCCGGCAGCCTCTGGCATAACAGATCCATTTTATTTTTCCAGCGAGTGAGTGGGTATTAAAAGTGCCTTTATAATTGAACACAGAATACTAACTGTAGTTAAGGGGGGGAAAAAAAAAGGTAGTAGGAGACTTTAAAGAGAGACAGGGCAGGGGGTTGGAACTGGATCATCTTTAAGGTCCCTTCCAACCCAAACCATTCTATGAGAGGCCGAAACCTCCCACCTTCCCCATATACGCTATCACGAGGTATATTAGAAAATCTACCCTAGGAGACTTTTTTTTTTCGAACATTTTAGCCTGAGTTGTGTGGGAAACATGTTTTTGATTCCATGGCATTTTAGCTGGTTTGGTTTTTTTTTTGGTATCTTGTGTATGGGATGAAAAATGACAATCTTCAAAGTTTTCTGTGAACTGTTAACCTGAAAAAAACCAACCAATTGGGCCAATATAAAGATAGTGGGAGAGTGGCAAATCACTCCATTCAGGTTTAAATTTTGTTCGGTGAACCAAGCAATTGCTGAAAATTTTGTTTCATGTCATGAACATTTATATTTATTTTTCAAGCTTTCCTGTTAAAAAAACCCTAAGATCACCCCCCTCCCCTGGCTTTTAAAAGTCAATGTCAGTTCAAACTGAAAAATGGAACCATCTTGTTTTCAAAACACTGAAACAAAATAGTTTCTATTTGCCCTGGCTCTTCACTGTTTCCTGCACAACAAAAACAATTTGGCAGAGTTTGTACACGGCTGTGAAATGTTTGGGTACACAACAAACTGTGCTGGTCTCCCGAAAAAGTGAGCGCTGGGAAGTGACAAGTGTTCAGTGGAGTGGAAAAGTGAGGGTTTTTTCCCAAATCTTTGACAGATGACAAGCAGTACAGCAGCTGCCAGAGAGCTGATGCTACTGTTCTCAGACTTTGAGTCTCTGCAAAAAGTTGTGTTGCTGCAGATATTGGTTCAATAAGGCCTCACCTCAAGGGCTGTGACCAGTTCTGGGTCTCTTGCCACCAAAAAAAAGACATTGAGGGGCTGGAGAGGGTCCAGAGAAGGGCAATGGAGCTGGTGAGGGGTCTGGAGAACAAGACTTTTGAGGAGCAGTTGAGGGAGCTGGGGGTGTTCAGCCTGGAGAAAAGGAGGCTGAGGGGAGACTTTCTCTTTCTCTACAACTCCCTGAAAGGAGGGGGTAGAGAGGCAGGGGTCGGTCTCTTCTCCCAAGTCACAGGCGATAGGATGAGAGGAAATGGCCTCAAGTTGCACCAGGGGAGTTTCAGGTTGGATGTTAGGAAAAATTTTAGGAACAATTTTGACACTGAAAGAGTTATTAAGCCTTGGAACGGGCTGCCCAGGGAAGAGGTTGAGGCACCATCCCTGGAAGCATTTAAAAGATGGGTTAACATAGTGCTTAGAGACATGGGCTAGTGATGGGTTGCTTTATCAGAGTTACGTTGATGGCTGAACTCACTGACCTGAAAAATCCTTCCAACCTAGACAATTTTTTGATTCTATGAATGACTGAAGGTATTTTAATATGGCCATGACTGTATGAGAAATTAGCTGACCAGTTTTTATTACCCTGAAATCATTGCTCTCTCTAGAGGCTATACTTGCACAGTTGTGCTGGTATAAGGTCAGGAATTTTGTAGTCAAAGAGGTGCAAGCATCTGCTTGGATCATCCCTTCAGCACCTTCTCTTCTTCCATTGAAAGGATGGAGAGGATGATGTGAAGTCAGCACCATCCCTGGACTTGCTCTGGGACTTCATTCCCTTCTTGTCCCTCAGGTCTGAAATCACTGCATTTGTGTCTTCTCTTGTGTTTCCTGAGCCCTCTCTCCTTTCTCCATTCACCTCAAACTCACATGGGGTTGGGTATGCTTGCTCTCTGGCTACATCTAGTGAGATGAAGTGATGTCTGCTCAATTAGAAAAGCTAAGGAAAACGAGCTCTCTGTTGTCCTCGCTGGTGACATTTAGTAAGTATATTGCAAGTTGCCAAGTTTTAGAGTATTACAGCAGGGATGTTCACACTTCAGATTTAGATGTTCCAGAATAGAAATAAGATCTAACATAAATAATTTAATGAAGAAAATAACAACTATTAAAAAGCCATGTGAATTTGGCACCTGGAATACTTACGCATGCTTTATATCCCCCAGGGGTGCCTCTCATAGGCTCATAGCACCTTTGAATCCTGTGTTGCCATTTTCATATCACTCTTTTCCATTCACTGGTTGCTCCCTGATGTCCCTGATGCCCAGTTGGGACATCAAGAGGTGAAATGCTTGTGCGGGGAAGAGTCAAAACTGGTCTCGGAAACCAGATGGATGTGCCTAATCACTAAATTTTCCTGCCGTGTCTTTCTCATTCATTTGAGCAGGAACACCAGGGGATAAATGTGCTATTTAAAGGAAGTAGAGAAAGAAACAGCACAGGGTAATGTCCCCTCTGAAATGTGACCTCTCCTTGGGGCAGCAGGAGTTGTCAAAATAGCAATTGTGATGCTAACGCTTCAGTAGGGGGTTAACTCTGACAGCGATCAGACGGATAATTCCCTTTAAAATTATTGTTTTACCTCACCCCGTCCAATTACTCACGTTGTGTTGCAATCCCACGGATCTTTCCGTTAATGTCAACAAAATGATTATAGACTGCAGCAGCGTCAAGATGTTTCACCCACAGGAGCGCTGGGGAAATGTTTATGGCGCAACGCGTTGAAAGCAGTGTTTGATGTGTAAATGTCAGGAACAATCAGCTTTCCTGTCACCAGAACCAAAACGCACAAAAATAGGCACCAAAAATATCTCACACCACAACCGAAAAGCGGCTTTGTCACAGGCCACGTAAATTGTCCTGTAAATGCCCAACATTGGTGTCAGTTACACTGGAGAAGCCACCAGAGCTCTTGGCTACTGATGCCATGCACTATTTTTGATTTGTGAATCACTGCAGGCAGTGTGGTCCTTCCTTTGTGACCGAGCTGATGGTGGGGAGATGGAGGAAGGATGTCCATGAGGATGGCAGCGTTGGCCATGGATCAAAGCTTTCTGCTAGAAGGAAAAACAACTTTGTTTTAATGATAAAGATGCTCCCTGGGAGCCACCTGGTCTGCCTGGAAATGGGTCAAGATGCCTCCCTGGCTGTGCAGCTCCGGGGGCCTCATCTAGATACCTCCCTTCTGGACAAAACCTGCTGAATAAGGTTTTGTAACGATGATGAGTTGAGCATCTGGAGACTTTCACATCACGGGCACTGGGCAAGGAATCCCCATGGGGTACTATTGCAGTGGGGCTGGGGGTCATCCATCTCTGTCCCCCCATCTAGGCTGGCATTGGGGGTGTCATGCTTCCTGCTGGTCGACGTGTGGTCAAGTGGAGGTTTCTTTCAGTCCACTAGTCTCACCGTCGCCAAAGTCCCACTGACTCCAGTCCCACCGATGCTGAAGGTGCCCAGATCTGCTGCTGATGGTTTCTGTGAATCCCCCAGATTAATCAAAATGGTATTTTTTGCAAATAAACCTTTGTGCTTTCCCTGTTGCATCAGTGCTCCTCGTCTCTTGTTAACTGAGGCTACAAAGAAAAGTTTGATGAAACAAGCCAGATCTGAAGGCAGAAGATATTGAAATGTGGAAGGTTTAATTTAATATTTTTATTACATATTTTTGGAGCCCTGATTATACCCCCGCCCTCCAGGAATTTATTTACCTAAGGAAAATTATATGACTGATTACAAGATTGCAGGTTCATTTTCACTGCTGAGGACTTCTTTTTTTCCTTTTTTTTTTTTTTACAGCTCATGTTACACTTGCATGACTTGTAAGGTTTTGTAACATCTTGAAATTTTTAATGCTACGTTGCGTAAAGGTACTTTATATATAGATGAAGTATGCAGAATACTTTCTTTGCAGTCTTTTTGAGGGGGACAGGAAAAAAAACGTTAGTTTCTTGGTTTGAATAGACCTGTGAATGGTTTCTTTGAGCTGTTGGACAGTGAGTTCAGAGGGTGCTCACAGGAGCTGCCTTGTGTTTGTCCTTCAGGCTGAGGGCAAAGTGAGAAACTGTGTCTTTAGAACATAACATAAGGAAAGCTTTCTGCAGGGGAATAAAGATAAATTACGCAGAAATCGTGACCATAGTGTGCATGGAATTACACTGGCAAGATCCCCATGGTAAATATTTGACAAATAGGACAGCATCTTAGTCATAATCTCAGTTGTTCCAATAAATCATTGCACCTGGGCCTTTTAAATCATAATTCACGTCAGCCAGCACTGCATACGGAGTTAAGGTCAGGAGAGATTTCCAGATGTATTATGATGATTATCTAACAATTCAGTTAATAGAGCCATAGAATTAGATGAGATTTTTGTCAATTCCGATGTCACAGCAACAGAGACCTTTGACTGAAACAACATCATGAATATTGGATAAGATCCTGCAGTGCTGCTCTTCCATGTTATGATACCGTCCAAAGATGAAGGTTATAAATACAGGAGTTATATTGTTTGCTTTCCAGTTGGTTAAAAAAAAAAAAAGAAAAAAGAAAAAAACAACCCCATAATCAAGTTCCAATACACAACTAGATATAATATAGCTTTTTCTTTTTATATATATCTGTATATATATATATATCAAGTAAAAAAATCTAAAATAGTTGGAAGTAAAAAATGAAAAAATAGCTGGTTGTGTTATTTTTTTCTTTACAGTGATATGGTAGCAAATACAAGACAAATGAGTAATAAACCTTTACATAAGGTGTTCTGGTCCCATCTCCATCAATAGGGCTCAGACTAGAATAGAAAATGGAACAAGGTGGTTTTTTGTTTTTTGGCTACAGCTTCTGCAAGTGACAGAGATGAGGTTGAGAAGAGAGAAGGAAATTATAGCACGAAATAAAACGAAGCTCCAAAGTGTTTTCCAAAAGACCTTAAACACCACAGGGTAAAATTTACTTCTGAACTGGGGAAGCAAACACAAAGCATCACCAAGTCCTTCTTGGGCTGAAAATATTGTGTGCTTATCCTGGCCTCAAAATACATCACTTTTGCATGATCTTATCATAAAAAACAAACACTTTCAATGATTTTTCCCACCCCCCCTGTAACCAATAGTGAAAAAAGGCAAAGCCACAAATCCATGGAATGGACCAAGCCAGATGTGAGACCTCAGTGATGCGCAAGTGGTTGGCGGCCCTTTGCCCAGTGGTGAATTTTCCCCCAGAATCCTCTATGTTGAAAATGTCAATTGATTAAGCTTGGCAAATGGTCACACTGAGCCCTATTTTGGCTGTAGAAAGGAAAGAAGTACTAGTCTCAGCGGAAAACAAGATCATCTAGACGGTCAACACAAAATCTCATTTTTTTTTTTTCAGTTGTCTGCATAATAACATCATGTTTGCATATAGAACAGCTTGTGCATTATTGCTCTACTTATAAGAATATAGTAAGGAACTTAGAACGGACTCGCACGTTACAAACTTAAGGTTCTTTGGTGAAGAATGAGAAAACAGTATTTTAGCTGTAATTGAATCTCCGAGAACTCTTCGGTGTTTTTTTATCTGTTGATCCTTTGGATTCTCTCACAGAGGAGGGAAAGGTACTGAGTCAGCTTGACCATGGCGACGATGGCCACCCCGCCGATCATCATGCAGGTGGGCCAGAAGAGGGAGTGGAACAGCACGTTGGAGCTGTACAGTTTGGTTAATATCACGTTCTTCTGCACGCCTTCAGGATCGTAGAAGCAGGAGAAGCGCTGATACTTTCTGAAGTTTTCCATCACGACGTTCACCAGTGACAGGGATTCCTCATAATTCTTGCCGCACTTGGGTATGTACGAGCACTGGGAAGAAATCAGAGGGAGAGAAGTGCGTCTCCAAACCGCATACAATGTCTGCTTTCAGGTGGCAAGCAGGAAAATCTCAAGATGATTACGCTTTTCATAATACGAGTGGAATTCCATTAAGCTAATAATAAACTTATCGCAGACAAAGCTCAATATTTTGCACACCTACAGAATTTCCCATTGGAGAACCTCCAAGTGCTGTACAAACATTAATGCTTTAATCTGCACAGCGGCCTTGTGAGATAGGTGAATGTATTATTATTGCTCATTTACACATGCAAAAACGGAACTGATGAAGTAGCTCTTCATCTGAAGTGGCGTGCACGTGCTGGCAGTTAGATGGGTAATTGACTCTCTGTAAATACCAATCTGGTGGTTCAGATCTCACTTGGATCAGATCAAAGTGATCGTAGTGGGCACAGGAGTTCACCCACAGAGGAGAAGGCTGAGGAGAGGCCTTTATAGAAATTTTCCCTGGGGGGGTAATGTCTCGATTAAGGACAAATAGATAAAACACAATTTTCCTACTGATGGCCCAGAAGACTTTTATTGAATTTCAAGCTGAAGATCAGCCTGGCTGCCAGGATGGCTCTTAGTCTTGTTTTTGCTCCTGACCCCAGCCCAAGTCCAACAGCTCCTCTCTGAAGATGCTGCTCGAATTTCAGTCTTGGCCACAAAGAAAAGAAGATTTAAGGGTGGCTCTTTCTAATGCAGTTTCAACCCAGCATTCCCAAAGAATATTAAACTCAAGCTAATTGAAGAACTAGCTTATGGAGTCTGTGCATTGAAGATATTCCATGTGACATGAAGGACGGCGACCCTGGGCTGTCCTGACCATTCCCTGCAAAGAGCTAGTGTGGGCTGGTGAGGTGGTGGGCAGACACACAAGGACTGAGGCCACATCTGGACTTTGACCTAGAGCAGAAATACTTGAATTTGTTGTTGCTGCTGGTCTGGAATAAGTTTGATGTGAGCATCCCAGGGCACCTCACTCCCTCCTCTTTTCTAGTTGCCCACTCCCCTCTGCACCTGAAAGTTTTTTACACCTGCCCAGGTTTTTGATTAAATTCCCTACCCAGGCAAGGCCTGCTTCAGGAAGGGTGGGAATCTGCTGCTTAACTTCTCGTTGAATGTGCAGGGGGTCACCCAGCAGGTCACTGCTCCCTCCCAGTTATAAGGTGATTGTGGGTCCTGCCAGAACCCCAGTTATGGGGCGATCATGGGTCTGCGCTGCCAAAGCTTCTTGTCCCAGGGGAGCACCTAAAGTAGCTCCAGACAATTTAATGAGAGGAAGTGAGTTTTGCAGCGGGGGGAAAAAAGATGTTTTGATGTGACCTGTGGCTTTTGATTATTTTTGTGTTAACTTACATACTTTATAAATGTCCCTCATTCCTCTTTCATGGCTATGCGGTGACTTTTTTGTAAGGTACTGTGAAAAATCTCTCATCCTAATAATGATCAAAGCATTAACCTCGTAACAGGATATGATTGATTCATTGGCAAGTTTATTAGCACAGAATATGATTTGAAGCGCGGCAGAAACATTGCCTGGCCTTAGCAGGCTGGAGCATTAAAGGTAGAGCATGGCAGCGCTGCCATTATGAATATTTCATAGAGCTCTAGAAATTACAGACGGAAAATATCAGAGCAGTAATATCTCATCTATCTTCCTGCTGGTGCAGGTTGGCTCCCTCCAGGATATTCTCTCGCACTCTGCCCAGCTTTGTCTTAAATGTCCAAAGCCGCGAGCCCTCTACCAGCATCTTCGACTCTTTAATAGATCGTAATCTAGTAAGTAGGGGAATTTCTCAGTGAAGCGTACCTAATTTTCTTTCACTAAATTATGTGCTATCACTGTTGTAACAGCAGTATTTCCAGCTCAGATTGGGTTTTTTTCCTTTTTTTTTTTTTCCCTTTTTTTGGAAGTTCAGTGCTATACATATTTGGCTTCTTGAGGTCCCAGCTGTTACTATCCTGAGTGAGAAGATTAACGTGGGGACTGGCAGGGAATTTTACACCCACAATTGTTACGCTGTACCTGTGACTGTAGGCTACTAAATCTCTTCCACCTCTGCATTGTCAAACACTTGGAAATCTGCAAATCTGAAAGAAAACAATGTCTGGGTCTCCACCTCAAGCAAGGATTCTGTGACACAATGTGAGAAAAGTGGTTCTTGTGTTACTTGCAATCTCATGGTGAGGAGGATGTAGCAGACAGCTACAGAGAGAACTTGTTATTACATTTCCAGCTCAACTTTTCTAATTGAAAGGACTGGACACGTGACCTGTATGAGCTACCTCTGGACATGCCCGCTCCAGTGCCCTGTGCAGTGCAGGGACTTATCCACTCAACTTATTAATATCTCCAAGGGTGGAGATCACACAATACTTCCAGGAAAGGGTACAATACCTCTGTCATGGTGAGGGTGACAGAGCCCTGGCAGAGGCTGCCCAGGGAGGGTGTGGAGTCCCCTTCTCTGGAGACCTTCAAGCCCCACCTGGATGCAGTCCTGAGTGGTGTGCTCTGGGCAATCCTGCTTTAGCAGGGGAGTGGGACTGGGTGATCTCTAGAGGTCCCTTCCAACGCTGACAATTCCCTGATTCCATGAAAGCTGGGGGCAGTTATACTTAAGACAATCCTATTGCTAGAGGGGCCCCCAGTTCAGGGTGGGCAGTGAAATACGTGTCTCTTATCATATATTTGCAGTTAGGGTGTACATCCCCATCACTCTGAGCTTGGAAGCTGGGATCGGAAACTTTGACAAGATGTGCTTTGGTGATCTCTGTGAGAAAGTGGTCAGGATATCACAGAATCTTCATGGTTGGAAGGGACCTTTGAGATCATTGAGTACAACCATAAACAAACAAAACCATCACACAGTCACCCGCCTCCCCTAACCCCCAAAACTACACCCACACCCAAAAAACCCCACCACAACAACAAACTCCACACCCAACAATCTCGGCCACTGGAGCATGCCCTGAAGTGCCACGTCTACAGTGTTTCTTAAATACCTCCAGGGATGGTGACTCCACCACCTCCCCAGGCAGCCTGTTCCATTGTCTGACCACGCTCTCAGTAAAGTCATTCTTCTTAAGATCTAATCTGAACCTCCCCTGCTGCAACTTCAGACCATTTCCTCTGGTTCTGTCATTATTCACTTGGAAGAAGAGGCCAACATGTACCTCTCTACAACCTGCTTTCAAGTAGTTGTAGAGGGCAAGGAGGTCTCCCCTCAGCCTCCTCTTCTCCAGGTTGAACAACTCCATTTCTCTCAGCATCTCCTCATAGGACTTGTTCTCCAGACCCCTCATCAGCTTGGTAGGTCTTTTGTGGACATGATCCAGCACTTCAACATCCTTCTTGTAGTGAGAGGCCCAGGACGTGTCGGTGTACAGCTCTCTTGGAAATCATCACGGCTTTGAACTGAGGGCTGAAGGAGGAGCTTTGCATCTGTGCTGGCCAGATATCGATTCCTGCAGCCAGGTTCTTACAGCCCCAGCCCAGAAACGAGCCTGCTGGGACTGGCAGCTGGTCATCACTGCTCTCCCCCACACCAGGCATGCTCCTCACTAGGTTATAAATACCAGACCTTCTGTGGGAAACCACGAGATCCCCCATCGTTTCTCAGTCTTGGGCAGCTATAGCTGGCACAACGGCCATTCTGGTGATTAAAGCCTGCTTGTTATCTCACTTATGGAGCAGGGGTATAAATCAGCAGTGGCTCAGATGACACGTAAATAATCAAAATGATATAGTATGGCATGGAAACAGGGCCTCTAGAACTGCTTTAGCTGCTGCAGCCCTTCCTCAGGTGCAGGTGCAAGGGGACATTGGCCAATTCACATCTCCCAGAGGCTGTTTCAGCCTCTGGCAGCCGAGAAAGGAAAAGTGTAGCCATGAAAGCATTTAAGCCGCTAAGTTTGCAGTATTGACAAGGGACCTGAAAGGCTAGAGGTAAAGTATGCACAGTCAGAGCTATGAAAAACGGTGAAAAATCTGGAGTGCCTTTCTGGGAAAGGCTTGAGCAGCTTGACTGGTATCCATTTACTTCCCGCTGATTCCCACCAGAGACTGGCAGCAGCACGCTGTGGAGCTCCATGTAAATCGCACCTATTCCTTACCCCACCTTGTGGGATGACAGCAAGTCTCCTTAGATGAATCATTACTTGAAAATCTAAGTGGGTTTTGCTCTATCCACACTGGCTGGTGGGGAGAGGGAGAGGAGAAGAAGAGAGGGAGAGGAGAAAGGGTGGGAGAGGAGAAAGGGTGGGAGAGGAGAGAGCTGGGCTCCAGATTCTGCTCAATGAGGCAGAGAGCTTGGCAGGGGGATGAGGGACCTTTTGAAGGTCGCTGGAGTTGGCCTCACAGAGTAAGTACCAGGCTCCATAACATCCCCAGTAATGTCAGGGCTCAGTCAGCCAGGGACGGCTCTTTCCCCTTCCCCTTCCCCCTCCCTTT
>VXBJ01000887.1:375194-451822 GCA_013400055.1 Nycticryphes semicollaris | reverse complement strand
TTTTTTTAATTTATTTGGCAAGGAGAAAGATAGGAAATGCAGATCTGAATAGGAAAGGGAGAGATAGAACCCAGCTGGAGCATCACCCTGCTCAGGGCTGCCTCTTCTCTGGTCCAGGGAGAGGGAGAGCCCCTCCGGGGTTGTGCAGGTCTGGGCTCAGAGCCTCCACCAAGCACAAGAAACCAGGTGTTTTATAGACATTGCAAGCTTCCATTCAAAACTGCATTTGGATTCAGGTCACATCACCAGCAGCATGTCAGGAAAACCTAGGGATCCTCCCGAGAGCAGAGCTTAACCTGTAAAACAACCTTGGGCTGGAGAAGTATTAACTCTGCCTACATCAAATTAAGAGGAGGTGGCATCCGGGAGAATTTCAAAGTCCGTTTCAGCAAGCAAAAATCATCAGTACCAGAACATGGAGATTTAGGCTGAATCTCTTGATTTATTTGAATCCGATGGAGCACAGCGACCAATCTGACCTGTTTTAATCAAATTTGTGGCGTGAGCATCACTGGATTTTTGCTCCTGTGGGGTCTGTCTGTCTGTCTGTCCTGCCACAGGCTTCATGAGTCTCTCTGTCCTGTGGTGATGCTGAGCTGGGGTGGGGGGGATGATGGGGCACTTTTCTCCCTTTCACGCTTCAGATCCAGAGGACTTGGTCTCTCAGCCACAGGAGCTAATTATCCCACAGAATAACTGGCCCGGTGCAACCACTCCGTGCTTTGACTAATTTTAATATCGCTTCATCTTAATATGCAGAAGTAATTTGGTGGAGTGAGCTGCTGCCATAAATAGAAATGCTATAGGTTACATTGTCAGCAGCCTGAACAGGGGCTCTGCTTTGCTGAGCACCCGCGGTTTGGGGTTCGGTGACCTTGGATAACGAAGTCGTTAATACAAAATCTGGCAGTTGCGGGTCTAATGACTCTGCTGCATCCTGGCTGGCTGAGGTCGGAGGTACCCAGGCGATAGATACAGAGTGGAAGTGGGACAAGGGACATTCCTGGGTCCGGTCCTGCCTGGGAGCAGCCAGCCACCTGCGAAGACGCAGTGTAGTGCTGGGGTTTGATGCACAGCGTCACCTCAGCCACGCAGCTGGGGCTGCAGGAGGGCGAGGAGATGCCTTCTGTGCTTCCACCGCGTTCGTTAGAGCCTCCAGATGGGGGGTGGCTCCTTCCCACCTGGAGGGAGTTACACTAGATTCTGTACTTGCCAAAGCAGAGAGAAGAATTCTTCTGCAGATTTGTTAAAAATGATTTTTTTGGTTCGGTGTCTGGGACTAGACTGACTCCTCAGCTTATACATGTCCCAAAGCCAGGCCTTTTATTTTTATGTTGCTGCTATTATCTTGACAGCCCCTGCTCCACAAACTTTCAGCATCTTTGCAGCATCCGCAGGGGTTAAATGCTGTGCCTTGACCCCAGCAGCACATCTGACCTTGGTGGAGATGCTCAGGGCCCAGAGTTTGTCACCAGAGACTGAGATGAAGACACGTCTGTGGTTAGACATAGAGCTCTTGGCTCTCTTCTCAGCTCTCAGCTCTCCCCACCACCTCGCTGCACTCCCTGCACAGGGCAGAGGTGGAAAACTATCCCCTCCAGAGATGTGAGCTCAGTTTGTGCCCTGATTTCTGCTTTTCCTGCTCTGTATTTACCAGGGAAACAGGAGCTGGAAGTCTTATATTGCTTTAAAGTGAGGAATGTGTATAACAAAGTGATCAGCCCTCCAGAAACCCATTTAGGAAGAAATTTTATTCCCTGCTCCTACCTCAGAATTAATTTTCATTGTTTCCTCGGTGTGGTAGAGCAGAAGCTTCTGGCCAGAAGAGGTGAGATTAACATACACCTGGAGGCAGGGGTACTGAGAGATTTTCCAGCAGTCTGGACCGCAGCTAAATGAGCAGTTGAAGGTTTCCGTGATGGATGCGTTGAGAAGCGAGCACTGAGCCTCTTCTGTCCAGACACTAAGGAGGAAAAACAGAGAGGTTAGAGCATGGCAGGAATGGGCAATAAGCACTAAACACAGCTCAGGCTTTGAGTCAGGGATATACCAAGGGGTGTCTTGCAGGAGATGGTACCTGTTGCAGGGCTTTGAGCAAAGGCTGGACTTTCTCATGTGGCACATCGCAGAGAGCGTATTATTCTGTAGCGCCCAGAGTTTGCTCTTTGGGCACCAAAATACGCAATTCACTTCTGTCTATGTATAAATGATAAGGAAACTGTGACTTTTAGTCTGTAGAAGGCATATTAGAAACAAAGGGAAATCAGGAGAAGTATCGGAGAAGAAAACTGAGCAGCCTGCCCTGGGGAGAGCACAACGCCTGTGGTGCGGTGTGACGGGATACCCTGGGCCAAGGCTCAGTGGTGAACCACAAAGTCCAGCTCAATTTGAAGTGAAGGCTGGGAGGAAGACTTTGAATACTCATAGGCAAGAAGACACAGTAGTGCACAAGTGGTACCACATGCAGCTCCACTGGTGGGAAAGGCTTTTTCTAATGGGAGTTTGCTTCATTTTCCCTAAGTTAAATCAGCAGTTGTAGTCACTCACTCTGGAGGATTTCAGCTTCTCTCCAATTCACCAGAGGCTAAAACTGGAGCAATGATGTTCAGTGGCAATGTTCACTTGGGTTTTCTTGCACATGTTTAAAAATCTGCGTCTGTATTTCCCTTGGGGATGAGAGCAGAGGGAAGGGCAGAGTGAGGGCTCTGTGCCCCCCACGGCTCCCCTTTAGCCCCTCTTACATCTCTCCTTTCCCTCGCCGTCGACAGGGTCCTTCTTGCCTCTCATCAAACCTACCAAAGGCTTTAAAACACTAAGTGATATCAAAGGTTTCTGACTAATTCTCTTGGTATTCTACTTTGGCAGTAATTCTGCTGGCATATTCCATTTTACATTTTTATTAAATTATGCTATGATTTCTGGGGGGAAATCAAGTGAAAGGATTTTTTTCCCCCCACCTCCCAGGCAATGGTTTTGGGAGGGTTATTGCTGTCTGTAAAGGAGAATAACCCCTAAGGAGATGTGGCTGGGAGAAGAGAAGGGGCACAAGGACTCCTGGGTTGTCATCTTTGCCTTACTTTCACCTTTCTGACTACTGTTTTATTCATGCATGTGGGTACTAAAGTGACACCTACCTACCAGACTTGTGAAGATGGAATATTTAATACTTCATAGGTGCTTTGATATCTTCTGGCAATTTTTTCGTATTTCATAATTTTTGGTAATATAAATCCTCTCTTTCCGCCTGAGCAATTTTGACCTCAGCAGCCTCTGCAACCAGCCCTGATATTGCTCAAAGGTCTGGGGGAGCAAGTTGAAAAAGCGAGTGCCCTTGGATACTTAACAGGTCTTGATCTCTGCTCTCAAAATCTAAACTTTGCCTGCATTTAAAAGGGGACAAATACCTTTATTGCACAAATAAGATGCTGCAAATCAGTACAACTTATCCTCAGGCATCGCTACTTTTTCCTCATTGTTGCAAGGTCAAGAAGGATTATTTTCCTGCAGATGCACCAGCGTAACTGAGGATATTCACACCAGTTAACTGCAGGCATTTATTGTACATGCCTAAAGAAGCAGCCCATGGTGGATAAACTGAAACGTGCCAAGTATTGGCTGCTGCCTCAGGGTAGTTTTGGGCACGACAGACTAATGTTTTGATCCCCAATTACACATTTTTCATTCTCCTAACTCCAGTGGTCAAGGCAGAAAAAAAATTGCTGACAGCCTTATTACAGTCTGGGCTGGATTTTAGATAGGGCTGGGTACTTGAGAACTGGTTTCAAATGCTGCTAATGAATCACAGGCCAAACTTTCTGCTCTGTGACAAAGAAGGAAGCCAGAGAAGGCCTGAGAAAAATTAACTGCAGTGCAGTAATGATGAAAGATGATCTTTCAGCAAATTACTATATTTCAGGAGGATTTCACTTGTTAAAATGAAAGTAATAACCGACATGGAAAACTACATGCTACAAAGCGGCTTGATTGCTTTCCCAAATTAATTCCCCATTCTTCATTTGAAAGCGCATTGTTTCTCAAGGCTGCTAAGTATTTTTGCTGGATTCTCCTCAGTTTGGGCTTTGCAGCAACTGCCCCTGAGAGGCTTACAGGGTTCAGTAGGCTGATGACCAGCTGATATGGGTATAACCGGGGCAAGTCTAAAGCCTATGGATCAAGATTTTGTCAAAACAGGGATCTAATTCTCCCCTCACTGATGCTGGTGTTACTCAATGGGTTTTCACTGTAGTTATGCCTAATTTATACTGGGGCATGGACATGGAGAATAGGTGTTGAGCAAAGGAAAAATTCTAAACCTTTAATAAAAAGAGTCAAAGGAATAAGCCATGAGGAGTCAGGTGGAGCAGAGAGTGTGAGATCAGGGTAACCATTGTGAAATTACCTTTGCATGTAAGACCGCAGCAGGGTGATTCCCAGGAGAAAGAACATCATGATAGAGCACACCATCATGGCCAGCCCAAGGAGTATGGCCCGATCTTCTCCAGCTTTTAGGGCAGTGACTGTTTTCCTTTTGTCCAGTAGGTCGTGATCCCTGATTTTTTGGTAAATATTTCTGAGGTTGAAAATAATACATTCTTATGTGAAGTTCATAGTTAATCAATGAACCTTCTACATGGTTCCACCTTCATATCCATCTCATGAGAGAGAAAGGCTTAAAGGTCCTCAGATGTCCTTTTTCATTGGATACGTTCTGACCTGGTGGAAACTTACTCATCTCCAAAATAAATTATAGACATTTCTGAAAAGGTAGAAACCTCTTAGAGCAAATACAAAGATTAGACCCTTGTGCCAGCTCAGTAAATCCTTCTTTGGTACAGCTTCATTGGCTCAGCTGAATTATCCCACAGGTGAATTTGACTCATCAGTGCCAACTTAGGCCACTAGAAGATGTTTAGGTATATGAGGTTCTTTTCTTCAGGTGAATATGGTGACAGGTCTTATGTTACAATATGCAGAAAACAGCCTGAAGAAAATTGTCACTAAAGTTATCTGAAAGGACCACATTCTTTTTTGATTCCCTACAGGCTAGTGGCTTGGGTAATTTTCCGCCCTGAGTGTGACTCAAAGCTCATGAAACACTACAGGGATTTTGCAATTGATTTCTGTGGGTTTTGTGATTGGGAGCTTATTTACTTTGTTTATAAAATAGCTTTCTGGAAGCCCAGTTACTCATTACAGTGAAAACCCTCGCAGAATATTATCCACTAAAGCTATTTGTTCTGGGATTAAAAAAAAAAAATAAAAAAAAGAAGATAGAACAGAACAAACCATTCCCCCTTCAGCAGAGAGTCCTTTGCATTTTTCTAACCATAAGTCCTTCTTTCATCTCCAAGCCTTTGATGATTCAATGGGTCATGAGGACACAATGGTGAAGAAGGAAATATTTGAGTACATTTCAAACACACTCAAACTTTGTGAGTTTAAAATGTACTTACAGACCTGAGGCTGGTCAAAATCTCCTGTGTTTTCTGTTAACGGTTCTTTTAAATCATCCAGGCAGCACCCGAAGCATGTGAACCGCACGCCTCTGAGCCCTGGCACCACCATAACATGGACATAGTGGAAGAAGTTCCTCTTCTACTCTCTGCAAAATGGCAGGTGAGCAACATCGTCATCGCTTTGGGCTCTAGCAAACCCACCGCTCCTTTAAGCTGAAATCACCAAGTTTCACTCAACCTTGGGGAAAAAGCACCGCGTGTCAGACCAACTGTATAACTTTTACATTCACTGACAGGGACGAAGAAGTAGAGTTAGGACATAAGTAAAATCATACATAAACGCAGCAGAAACAAGAAAATAGGTTTAATCTGGAAACTGGAATTGAATTTGTATTTAGATGGTGAGTCATAGCCAGGAAAAGCACATACGGTGTGGGGTTTTATCACAAAAATTTAGCTTAGACGGTACTGCTGTCGATAGCCTCCCATACCGAAGACCCTCTTGAGGTTTTCTTCACCCAAATGTAATTTATATCTTTAGGTGCCTATGTTTTCTCTTCAAAACCATCTTTTAAAGCTTACCAATGTAATCCTAGTTGGAAATGAAATGGTAATTCATCCTGTCAAATCTTGCTCTGGTTTTGGGGAGGGAGAAAATACATTGTGAACTGGCAGATGCACTTGCCCTCAAAGAAGTAATGGGGAGTAATAATCTAATATTACTTTTCTGTTGTTATTTACCAATCTGTATTTAAGTCTGAGAGATGCTATGAGGATTTGCATGGCTCCCGAACAGAGGCAGGGGGGAAGGCAGAGATTGTCGTGCAGTTCCAGCACATTAACCGATCACAACAGCATCACTTATGTCAGCGCCTAGACGTAAAACAGAGACGCCGCAATCGCTCACTACTGTCACCTGAGCGGGCTAGGACATAAAAGGGATACAAATGGACAATTTAAAAACAAATGGCTAATTGAGAACGGTTGTAAATACTTCCCGCATGGCCTTGAGCCAAGGAACGTGAAATGAGAGGTAAAAACAGGATGGAAGGAGGGGTGTGCTGTAGAAATGATCTGTCTGGCAGGTGAACAGGCAGAGGGGATGGTGTGGGGTGACTGGCTGCCAGGTGGATCTCCCACGCTCGCCTGCCATGGCAAATGAAGCTAAATAAAGCTCTACACCAGGGGGTAACGCTTGGAGCAGCCTTTCGCTTGCTCTTTTGCAAATATTTGTTACCCAAAGCCCCGGACAACAGGAAAGCCATGCCCTGTTGTGCCTTACTGAGGGTTTTTTTCCTCTTGACTGCCTGCTAGGAGTCGGTCTGGTGACAATGTCAAGGTGTGTGGTGGTGTGGGACATGCTGGCGAGCAATGCAGCGGTCCTGCTGCAGCCCAGGAGCCACGCTGAGAAACCACCTCTTCTTCTCCTCCCTGCTACTGCCAGCTCCAGGGAGGTGACAATTTGCTCACTATGATAGGGGAAATATCTGCTATTACAAGACTTCACGTTTTTTGGCCCCGAGAACCCTGGGTATGGGCGACGTGGTGTGTTGTGCAGAATATTTTGCTGCTAACAGAGCAGCCTTGGCATCTCCTTTGCTGGAGAGGTGGTGGTGGCCCTCATCTGTGTGTGTGCTGCTCTGGGGGACAGGGGGGAGGTAAGTGGGGGGGAGGGTTTTTGTGGGTGTGTGGATTTTTCTGGATGTGTGAACTTTTGGCACAGCCCAGGGACCTCTTTCTGCGCGGTGAGCTGGAAGAGCGCCGTGCTCAGCCGGCTGATTTTGGGTCCCAGAGCTGCACAGCCTCAATTTGCTGACTGCTGCAGTGTGGTTAAGTACAGATCACTGCATCCCAGACACTCCTCATCCAGGTGACTCCCATCTAATACTTATGACTAAGTGATAACTCCCCAGATATGACACCGGGGTGGGGGGCTGTTTGTTTTTAAAGAAGTCCCAGCTGTCAGAACGTGGGGGTCTCTCTGTCCTGTACAAAGACATTTAATAGAAAGCGAGCCTCCAAGGACAAAAGGTCTTTGCTCTCCTGATAGTTTCCAAACTGAAGTTCTCCCCTGCTAAATCTCCATGTCCCTTTTGCCAAATTGCTCAGAGGATATGGGCTGGCAGCTCTTCCCAGGCTCAGCTGCCAGAGAGAGGGAATCTCAGCTGTGACTCTGCCTTCTGGGGACGGGGCAGAGATTTCCCTCTCTGTATGTCTCTGCACAGCAGCAGGGATCCCTCTGCATCGTGGCCAGCAGCTCCTGATGTGATCTCCAGAGGGAAGCTTAGGGGGGACCTGTGTGATGAAACTGGGCAGCCCAGGTTACATTAGTCAGCCTGGACACAGGACAGTCAAGGAGAATTACAGTGCTGGTTTAAGCCTTTATAAGAAATTCTACTTCTTCTGTAGAGTTGCTCGTATTTGCTGCAGCCAAGATCTTTCTTTGCTGTCATGAGGGACATGACCTTTTATGTGAAGGACGAGACAGGCCACACACATTCTGTGTGCTCTGTGCTCTGCTGTACAGGACTGCGCTGCAGCTCCAGGGGTATGGTGAATTTATTAGCATGTATATAAGAATGACTGGGTATGCCAACAGCTTCCAACTGGGCAAGCCCACATAGAGAAGGAGAGGTTAAAGTAATGCTTCTTCTGACCCAGCAAAACTGTTCTTGTTTCACTCCAAACTGGGTAGGTCTAGGAGTGATGCTAAGCAGGTCTAGTGTCTTCCATGGAAATCTAGATAACCAGGCACCTGCCACCACTATTTTTATTACTTTTTTAAAAATAAACACAAATTACCTACCCTCAAATTCCTTCCCTTGCAAATGGACCGTGATGTGATGTTGAGGGAGATGCTACCTCCTCTGTCACTGCGCGGTCACGGGGCTTGTCGGGTGGGGGTACTGCCTGCCTGGATTATTCAGAGTGACTTTGAATTCACATTCCCTTCTCTGATATCACAGTCATTATGCAGATGTCACTCAAATTACTTCATGTGGAGGTGTCTACTGATATTAGAAATCCTTGAATGCAAAGGTCAGAAAATCTCCTGTATCTTACCTGCAGAATTCCCAGTGCTCAGGGACTTTTCTGCTCGGAAGCCAATGTCTTTATATTTTTCTTTACAGGGTACATTTAGCTGCATCAGTTTTTGTTGTTGGAGCTAAGGCAAGAGGAAATCTCTGTGGACCTCTCACAAAAGTTGCAGGGATGGTTGTAGAGGATTCCTAGCGATAATGATTGAATTTATTTCATTCATTCAATTCTTTCTCTCTTTCCCACCAAACTGGACTAAATTGAACCAAACCGAACCAGTACTTTGGTTTTCCAGGCTCACAATTTTGTGGAAAGCATAATTAGCTGAGAAATAATGAGAGCTTGACTAGGTTTCTGAAGAATAAGAAGATGGGGAACAATGTGTGGCAGTTGGGGAACAACGTATGTCTAAACCAGCAATGAAATAGATAAATTTTGGGCTTGATCCTTCAAAAAAAGAAATGCCCAAGAGAGACTTCCCACCCAGGAGGTGGTGGTTCCTCCACAGCAAGTGAGATGTTGCACAGTTTATTATTACAGTGCAGTCCCTCAGAAGTCTGTGGTTGTAGCATGTATTAGGTGACGAGATTGTTCCTCCCATCAAAGGAGGGACATTGAAGGAGGGAAATGTGGTCTTCCCACCTGAAGTTTAAAGAAGAAAAATTGCTAGGAAAGGGTCACATAGGGGAAGCTATTTCTCTGAACTGCAACACTTGTTTGATATAGGGATGTTGCTGGTGACCTTACATGTGTTAAAATCACTGCCAGCCGCTGGCGGACGAATTTCTCCCACCAGCAACACTCGCCCTGTGTTCACACCTCTCCTCTGCAGTCCCAAGGCTGTGGGCAACACTCTCCAACTTCCATTTTACCTCCTTCCCTTTCCCTCCTGCATTTTATTAATCACTCTCAGAGGTATGAACAACACATTCTGGGAAATAAACCCACTCAAAAGCTTGAAAAGCCTCCTGAAATGACCACAGCTGGTGTGTAAACACGGAGATACGGCTCCCTACATCCCTCTTTTTGCAGACAGAGCTCTGCCAAGGGTTTAAGTGACCAGAAACCAGTGAGCACAGTTTGGCACGGTGCTCAGCCCAAGTTAATAAGTCCCATGGAAAGGCATGGCGTGAGTTGAAGGCCATGCTAATGAGGAGCTTGTGGCTTCCAGCCAGCTCATTGTGTAGGCTGATATTTCCTCTAAGCGTCTAACCTTAGACCATCCTGTCCATGAGAGTGTCTGAAGGCAGAGGAACGCTAGCCTGGGGAAAGTCCAATTAAAGAGGAGACTCGCAGAAGTACATCTAACCCTAGTTGGTTAGGTAACCAGCTCCAACTGAAAGTCCATGGAAACCTGCTGCCTAGCTGGCCATTGTGGCTTCCAAATAGCTGTTTGAGACGGGATTATCAAAAGAGCTGGACACCTCTGCAACCTTTGCAGAAAAGTTCAGCAAATGGGCAAATTCTCCAAAGAAACTCAGTGTCCTGAGGGCAGCTCTGCTGCCTGAAGTCATGAGTGCATTTTCTCAAGCAGACGCAAGCAGTAATGTCTCATTAGAATAACTGAAGAGTGTGTTTTGCTAATTGGCACTGTAGATACATTGACCTCTGTTTTTGTTTCACCGGAGCCTGATTTTTTGTGATTGCATTTAGTAGTGACTTCAAGGGGAACTGAAGGAGAGGAAGCAAGGGAGGGAAGAGGGAAAGAAAAGAAAAGAAAGAGAAACGTGTCCAGTTGTGGCAAGGGAAGCTGTCCAGCAATTCTCACTGCAAAAGAGAGATTTTGGAAGGATGAGTCTGAGCATTACTGACTATTGTTCTTTCATCAGTGATATTAAACTCTTTCATTCCCAAGGTGCTGCCTTTGTCTGCAGACTTAAAACTTCTCCTTCCCTTTCCTTCTCTTCTGTGTAATTCACTGCTCCACTGGGAGATCCAGTAACACATTTATTCCTCTGTCTCCTTCAGCCTCTTCCATCCAGCAAGAGCACTTCAGTGGGCTGGTGGGCTCCCAGATCACTTTCAAGCTGCTTGTCATCCCCCCAGACACCGTGCAGTGCTTTGTACTCACACACATTCATATAAACAGAAAATATCTCCAACAGCTGGATGCATCATCCAGATGTGTAAGAGTGAGTCAGGGTGATGATCTGGCTGTGGGAGAGGAGGCACTATGTGTGTGTTGCTTGGAGGGAGGTGTGGGCTGATGGCTGGGAGGAAGACACCTGCAAAAGGCATAAAGGCTTCACAGGTGCTGGACATGAGCTTGCAAACCTGTGGCTGGGGATTAGTGTACTTTTAAATGTGCAATGTGCCCGGGTGCTGACCTCAGAGATGGTCACGACATGCTGCCTATGTCCTGGGAACAAGCAAGACTTCGGCCATGGCTCTGGCCTTGTCCCTCCACTCTGTTTTAGCTTGGCACAATAACCCTGGCTGATCTTGTGTTGTGGAGAAGTAGCTGGAGGGGTAAGAAGCATGGGGGGGACAACACCCCTTGCATCCCTCCTTCCCCCCTCAGTGCCACCACTGAAGAGACACTACAGGCCATACTTCTAAAGATCCAAACCCCGAACAGACAATCAGCACAGATGCCATTTACCTTTTCTCATCATGTCTATAAGATGTAGAGCTCCGGCCACTGGTCCAAATAAACATTTTAGAGGGTTGCCCAGTGTTGGCTTCTCTCACTGCTGTGGGACGATGGAACGACCTAGGAGAAGAGGGGTAATTGTTGTCACTGCCCATCCAATGCAGCAGAACACATTATATCCAGTGTGCCAAATCCCCTGTGGCTATGCCCAGCCGTGCTCTGAAGGTGGGACATTTGTTAACTCAAGGTGAGATGTGAAATAATAGAGATGACAGATCAGTGGGTGGGAAGGAAGGATAAATCTCATTAGCCCTGATGGTAAAATGTGATCCTCGCTAATGATAGAATTATCTAGATTGGAAGGGACCTTTCTGATCATTGAGTCCAACCATCAACCTAACACTGACAAAAACCATCACTAAACCATGTCACTAAGCACTGTGTAAACCCATCTTTTATATACCTCCAGGGATGGTGACTCAACCACTTCCTCTTGTCCCATTGCCTGTTCCTTGGGAGAAGGGACCAACCACCCCTGGCTACACCCTCCTTTCGGGGAGTTGTAGAAAGTGAGAAGGTGTCCCCTCAGCCTCCTTTTCTCCTGGCTTAGCTATGCTCCACAGTGCAAAGGGTTTGCACCATGGATGAGAAAATATCGGTAGTTTAAGAAAAGGTAACAGCTGCATTCAGTGTTTTTATGGCACTATTTTGGGGGTAGAAAGTGGCTGTTATTTAAGCAAACACACGTTGATTACAGCTTATTGGTTGCACGGCAGCTCTCAGTGCAATGAGACTCTCAAGAAAAGTGTCTGAATGATGCACAAGTATGAGACATAAACACAGCTTTTTGTGGAAATGTAGCTGATGTGACAAAGATGTTTTTTCCCACAGAGAAATTACTGTCCCGAGGCCACTTGGCCAGACCAGTTAGATTCCTGCTCAGGGACTGCTTATTTTCACAGCAGGATATGAGACCTTCTGCCTTTTCTCAGGCCCTCAGGTCTTCTCAAGAGGGGAAAACCCTGAGGGCTTTCATTTTAAGGACTGAATTTGAACCCTGTACTTGAAGTAAAACTCATAGAGTCAGAAGTACGGAGTGGAAAGGGTCTCAAAAAGTGATACTGCTCTCCTGCCCTGATTCAAGGTGCGTTCACTATATCTGTGTCATTCCTAACAGGTTTTGGTTACTGCTGATTGGGCTACAGCTCCCCTCCTATCTCCTCCTAATCTGCTCCTGCTTTTGTGAGGCTCAGCCAAAATTCTCCATCTGTGGGAACTGGGCCCTTCTTGGCGAGGGCCGTATTTCCCATTATTTCATGGCACAGCACTTTGTGCTTTTACTGCATTCAGAGAAAGGGTTACGAAAAAAAGGATATATTTCAGATCCCCAGTGCTTTAATGCTGAAGTTTTTAATCTACTGGGGGCCATTCTTTAGCTCACTGAGAAATAAACCTGGTTGTTGATGCTGTGAGGAGAGAGGGCACATGAGATCCTCAGTGCTCCTTGCCTGAAAGAGTCTGTAATGTCACTATCTACATAATCATGCAAAGGGCTAATTTCAACATTTGCATAGCGGTGAACCTGGGAAAATACTGAAATCCTCTAGAGGTGGCTGCAGGGGAAGACTGACATGGACAGAAGCCAGAATCCATCCTGATGGGTGCCAAGGGACCAGGATCTCCATCTGGAGTCAGCCCAGAGCCTCACCATGGGGGCTGTGATGGAGAGCTGGGCCTGGCTGGGCAAACTGGCCAAACTGCTAGGGTCCTGCTGATCCCTTGTTGCTGTGATGCTACAAAATGATGGCTTGGAACTGGGGCTTGCAGGCAGGCGCCTTTGAAATTACAGGCAAAGCTTTCGTGCTGTGTTTGGGCACAGCAAATTCAGAACAAGAATTCAGGGGCAAGAAGGTGGCCCAAACAAAGGCTGGCAGAAGGAGGGGAATCTTCCCCCGCCCTTTCCCTCACTCTGTGGTCATCACTGCAGCTCTGAGAGCCCTCAAAGAATCTTTTCTTTCCTTAAAACCACTGTAGTGAAGTATTGGGGAATAAACAATGCAAAAAGACATTTCCTCCCTGAAATAATTATAGTTTAGAGGGTGAAATAGCATCTAGCAGGAGCTAACTAATCTAATCACTGACAAAGAAGTGCTTTTATAGGGGTGGTGGCCAGAAATTTGGCTTGCAGGACCTTGGGTCTTGTATGATATGTAAGATGTAGCACCTATGCTATCCCTAGACAGCACAACAGCAATGGCCAAGCAGGCACTGAACAAGCTGGTGGTTCTGCATTGAGTGATGTAGAACAGCTCAGAGCCACTGTCCAAGGCCCTGGAGGCCACGCTAGGGTATTGGACTGAGACCTGTTCCAGGCTGAGCCCCTCAGTGCTGGAAAATAAAGTTAGATGTTTGCCACCTCACCCTTTAGGATGTCACATGTGAGCTGAGCGACAGGAGAGCCTGGCTGGCGGTGCTGCCACAGCCTGAGTGGCCCCAGAGCTGGTGGGAGATGTTATTAGAGAGTCTTTTCTCAATTAAGGAAATTCTGGGCATACCTTAGAGGTCATAAACAGCTTTTTCTGCCTCTCTGAGTCTACAGGCAGGATGGGATGGGCAGGTAGGCACAATTACAAGCTCCCCAGAAGATCATGGGAGCATCACCAAGGTGAGAGCTGGACAAGGAGGATCTGTCCCACCGAGTGGATGCCAGAGGAAGAAAAGGGGTGTCTTTCCCCCAAAGTCAGAGTGATTTCAGGCTCCTTGGAGCGGTCCAAGTGCCCTGGAGCGGTCCATATGTGGTGGCATTAATGCTGCTTGCTTCATTAGCTGGGCAATCCAAGCTAACCATAATGATTTAACACACAATTACACAGCTAATTTTGTATAAAATTGTTGCACTGGTGACATCACAGCAGAGGTCAGCCGTGAGCCACCAAAGTCCATGATTCCTTTAGACAGAGGTTAGAGGTAAGGTAAGAGCCTTTTGCAGAACAGTAATAACAAAAACTCTCCAAGACCCTCCTTTGAAGGCCTTTGGAGGACTCTTAACTTTGAATGGTTCCAACCTACACCACCGTGTCCTGCTCCACCAGGTCAGTTAGCAAACTTCCGTGCTGTTTTCTTCCCCTGACTTAATCTCAAGGACCCCATTCCTTCCCTGTCCCTTCTCTCTTTTCTGAGAAAACACATAGCAATACTTTTGGGTTTTTTTGCCCGTTATCTCTCTGACTCAGCTGCTGGCAACATATTTTTATCATACAACAAGTAATCTGCCTGTGAAACTCATTAGAGCAGGATGTCACCCTGGCATTTAGAGTAAAAATAGCTTGTGATGTTGTGGGAACAGACAAACCACCTAAATTCATGACAATACCTATTGAAAACCAGTTTAGAAGAGGTGCTTCAAGCTGCTTTTTGACTATCAAGAGTTTGTAGGAGATATTCCTACAGGGTAGATTACCAACAAACCATTGTACTTGGTGTGACTTGTGGTAGAGTCATGGTGCTGGGCTGGAACCTTGGTTTTCTGCTTGACTTTGCCTGAACATTGTCATCTCCTTCATTATTTACCCCGTGCAGCATCAACACAGTTGTCTCTCGGCATGGTTGCCACAGAGACAGGCGAGGAGGCCATAGTTGAGTTTCTACAAAACACTTCTTGTTCTTGGTGCTGGGATCTGTTCTGAATAAATCCACAATGTTTAAGGGAGAGGTGCAGTGTAAAAAGTGTACAATCTCCTACAGATACATGCAGACCTGTGTTCAGGGCACTTCACTGCTCTGCACTGGCTAAGGAACAGCTCCAAGGGCCCATGATGCTGACACATTGGGTCCTTCCTGGCATTGGTCCACACCTCTCATCTTCCCCCAGTCTCAACCTCCTCTTGAAGATTATCATCTTCTGAAGAACTTTCATGAAGATTATAATTTCAGAAGAATTTTGTGGACCTTACTAGAAAGCCTGACAAGGTTTCTACTTTTTCAGCCATTGCAAGATGAAGATTTGAGGTAGTTCTTACAATACAAGATTAGGACTACTATGCCCCTTCCTAAGGAGCGTCAACACATCCACCCAACAGCAGCCACCTGAAGACTGCAGTGTGAAGAAAACATATTGGGGCAGCAGTTGTTGCAAAGTGCTCCAAAAAGGATGTAGTTTTGAGGGTGAATCTCAAAAACCTGAGCTGGTACCTTGGTAAGTACATTACGTTCTCTGTCGTCCTCACTTTCACCCTGGGCTGCCAGCTTTCCTTCCTCTGGCTTTGGTTTATGTCACGATTGATATGAAATGTCCCTTACCTCTAGGTCACCACATTTGTGAACAGCCAAAGAGGGATATTGCAGACTGCATTTTTAACTGAAAAGCTGGGTTTTATATGTGTGTTTATTAGTAATTGCCTCTGTCTATATTTATGTTAATCATAGGGTTTCTGAGACCTTGGAGAACTGTTTATGGCACCAAGCTAATGAGCTCTGCTCCCCTTATGGCATTTCATTTCCTGGGCAATGTGGCCACTGTAAAAAGAGCAACACTTGCATTAATTTTGCCTCATAAAAGACACCCTGAGTCATCAAAAGCCAACAAAAGCTAAACATTCACCTAAAGATACAATCACTGACCTCTTAAGCTTTGTCTGAATGCACCCATGCCCAGGCTGCCAAGTGCTCTGGATCCTTCATCCCAATATTTCCCAGCCAGATTATTCATTTGAACCTTGAGACAGTTCTCTGTGAGCCCTAAAGTTTTCCTGATGGTCCACCATGTTGACCTCTCTCCGTGCCATGACAAAGCAGTCAGTGCCAGGTCTTGGACAAACAGGGTGGCTGCTCTTGTGTGCTGGGATATATTTGGTCTCTCTTGTGGCTGGAGAGCCTTTTTCTGGGGTGGTCCCAACCATCTTGGCCCATAGGAAAAGGAAGGGGCTGAAGCCAGGCGCCTGCAAGGGGATGGTGGTACACTTTGTGATGAATTTACTGAATGTGGACAGCTAGACTTTATGCCCCAATAGGTCTTACCCATGCCTATGTCTGATGACAGTACGTTTTCCCACGGCTTTGCTGAGCCAGAAAACAGGGAGAAGTATTGTGTGGTGACAGGTGGAAGAATAAATAAAATGGCCTGTTGAATTCCTGATGTAAAGTGTAGCCCGATTGCCAGGGATCCAGTCATTCAGGGGCCTTAGTGCGTGGAAGAAGTTTCCCAGGCAGAGTGGTGGAGGTAATTACTAAATTAAGTTGCTCCTGTTTGATTCAGAAGATGATCCAGGGGAGTTCTCTAATCCTGGTATGAAAAGAACGTAGCAGCTGGACCTAGGACTGAAAACCAGTGCCTGAAATTTCTGACTTCTAGGAATGGTCGATGTCAATGTGAAGGGGTAGATAGAAGCAGCGCTACAGCAGGGAGAGAGTGAAGAATAACACAGATGGGTGGTAAAAACTGAGCAGGGTTCTGCCTGGAGTATCTGAACCAGACCCACTGTGTCTGTGTCTGTGGTGTGAGATGAGAGACACATGACAAAAATACTACACACCGGCACTGACAGTGCAAAGCAGGACCCCGGTGAGCACCTTGCTGGTAATTCCCCTCTTCTGACACAATTCAGCATTTCGTGTGTCGTCAGTATATCTGTTTTCTCTGCAGGCCTCCATCTGAGCACAGTATCTGCTTGCCCCAATTCCACTTTGCTGCCGCCATGGCGGAAGAACAGCAAACACAGACCAAGAAGAACTAGCAATGAGCTAGCTCATAAAAGAAATGCATCTGCATTAGGAGAAGACAGTTACCACTTAGGGAACATTTAACGCTCTGGCAGCAGCAACACTGAATTGAGAAGCAGCAACAACAACAGTATCAAATGGTGTATTTCTGCCTCATGACTGGGCTTTGCTGCACAGCGAGCTAATGGGCACGGTGCAGGATGGAGTGACATAAATAACCGTTATCCTTGGAGCATTTAGGGAGTATTCTCTGGCTGTTCTGACAGACTAATCCAACTGGCAGATGACCTTGGATTTGGGGTTCCTCATTATGGCAAGGGAAAAATGGGCAATGGGCAGCTGGTGCTAATGTACTGACAAGAGTTTAGGAAGACTGATGGTTAATGAGGCTTCATTAATGAATTCACCTTGATTTCTGGCCCTTCTCCTAACTACCCCCAGAGCTCAGAGCTCAGAGCTGAGCTCTCTGTCTAGTTTTTCAGTTGAATAAGGGAGACACCCTGGACTCAGGGCAGGTGCGTTGGGCTCCTATGATATGTCTAAGACAACACAAGTCCAAAGGAGGAGGAGAACGGGGAGAACAGGGCTGCCAGTGACAACTGAAGCCATTACATGGGGATGCAGCTTAACTGTGCACAGAACACAGGACATTTGGTTTTGCTTTAAAAGGTAAACTTTCTTTTAACTTCATGTCATCCTTTATGATGGTTAATTCCCTCTCCGCAGTATATAGAGGGGTAAGAGGGGTATTTAGAAAGGCTGAAGTATCTATGCCTCTTTCCTACATGACAGCATGTAGTATGTTCACACTTCAAAATTGAATTCTCCAAAGTAACCTCTAAATCTTCCAGGTTTCCAGCTCATTATGTTGTTTTTTTTTCTCCAGTGTTGGCCTTGTGTTTTTTGAAAAAGAAACTTTTAAACCTTGCCATTTAATGATGCATATCACCCCTAGGCTTCCTCTTTCCCAGGAGCTACCTGCCTAGTAGAAATCTAAGTAGCCCACACAGCATGGCTGAAGACTTTATAGTCTTTATTTTTCCTGTTCTTCTTAACTTTAACTTTCTTCTGCACTTTTTCTTTTTTTTTCTTTTTTTTTTTTCCCCTCAATGCCTCTTCCTACTCTTGACCATCCCACTATTTCACTCACTGTGGCTACACTGTGTTATTCTTAATTAGCTGATGTAGCTGATTGAAACAACAATTTTTGGAAGAAATCCCTCTGTCATCAGGTAAGCTGCAAAGGAGGAAGCTACTGTCTATCATTGCAAGCAAGAGAGTCCCAACTTCTCTGGCAACCCTCTGGCCACCTCTGACACTTTGGACTCCGCTCCCATACAATGGATGTGCTAGTCCCATCACTGTACCTGGCAGAGGACACTTTCAGGCCACCTCCAGGTACTAAAGCATTTAGTCAAGAGTCAGCCTTTACTACCATCTTGATGTTTTGATGCTGGTGAGTTTGCAATCCAAGCACGAGGCAATGCCTCTCTTGGCACGTTGCAGCCACCGAGGACCAACGTTTGCAAGGAACAGCTGAGGATAATTGTCCCCTTTGCCTGTCAGGACTCTGCAAACATTTTTAGCTTTCTGTGCTGAATTTGAATTTACGTAGCAAGTGACACATTGGACAAGCACTATATTCATCATCTCAGCTGCTCTCTGGCTTTGGAGAAGGGCACAACCTGCCTGTAAAATGCTCCTCCACTCCCAGGGCTGGGAGGTGTTTCCAGCTCTAGCTCCACACTGAAGCCAGTCTCTTTGATGGTCATCAAGAGGGAATTAACTTCTCCCCATCTGAGATTTTGAGGGTTCCCACTTGACCAGATCTTAGAGAAGACTCTTTTGGATACTAAAAAGACTATTTTTAGGAATAATTAGTTGCACAGTGGGAGCTGCACACCTCTGACTACACTGAGGGGAAGTGGCTTCTGACTTAACCCTTGCTCCTCTACCACTACTGTAATCTCAAGCCCTCGAGATCTACAGTCTAAACTGTGAAGCAACAGGATGTTGGCACTGCTGTTCTACAGGTGATGAACAGAGGCACAGAAGCCGCCAAGGCTTGGCCAAAGTCTCCCAGGAATTTTGTGGTGGATGTAGTGCAGAAAATAGCCTGGATGGTGGACAACCACCTTCCACCGAGCCAGGAGGGAGGAGAGCCAAGACACATGCAGATTCAGAGAGAAAAGGCAGAGCCTTGCTTTGGGGAAGCACCGAGTCCCACCTGTGGGGACATCCCCTTCCAGCTCCGGCTTTGTGCAACCGTGCCTCAGCTTTACACCCCTCCAGAGAAGCCCTGATCCGAGAAGTACACGGCTTTTTAAAATATCCCCAAAGAGACTGTTTCCTTTCAGGAAAGCAGCACTTAAAAACCTGATGGGCTGCTGGGGAACAAGGAGGGGACCAGCTGCCCTTGGGGAAGCCACAAAGGAGAAGCAGATCACGCCAGCGATGCAGCTGGGGAGGGAGGTGAGGGCAGAGAAAGATAAACAGCCGCGGAGCAGCACCCAGAGGAAAAGCACAAACAGGCAGGGCAGATATGGCAGGAGTGTTTTTTCTCCCACCTAATTCCTTGAGCGGGTCAATCATCTTTTATCTCCTTTGAGGCAGTCCCCCTGCCATGGAGCGCACCAGCCGGAACAAAGCAAAGGCAGAGGCGAGCTAAAACTACTGCCCAGTGGGAAGTGAATGCTCTGGCAGTATTTATTTTCGAGTCCACATTTGGATTAGCTGTAAAGAGCTGTGTGGATAAGCAAGCAGGCAATTACAGCTGGGACGTGCTGCTTGTGAATGGAAACAGCCCCAATCTGCTCAGGACATATTGAAATTCTAATTCAGTTAGATTCCTTTAGTTACAGCGCTCATCACAGACACTAAAAGAGATGGGATTAAAAAATAAACACAACTCTTATGTTGCCTTTGGTCAGCCTTCTCGTACCCCCTCTCCTCTCCCCTATTTTAGCTGTTGTTTGACTTTATTTTCTGTGGCAAAATACAGCAGTCTGCATTTGGTCAGCTTGTTAATTTTAATGAGGATATAGCAGGCTGTGGCTGGCTGGACGTGTGCGTTGCTAACGACGGGTGGGCAGGTAGCAGGAACACCAGACCATGGCTGTGGTTTCACGTGTCTCAACCCACTAAAGACCACATCTTACTAAAAATCATGCCTCAGAGATATGTTGTTATTCCTGCAGGTGTGACACTGAGCAAGGAGGTGACTTGCACAAGTCCTTCCTTCGTTTCATCCCTGGTTCAGACCGCTGCTCAAGTCCACCAGCCCTCACTGCTCCCCCAGTAAACAGGCTGGCTTCCTGCCTTGGGTACTGGCACAAAGCCATTTCCCCGCTGCAGGCAACCGGTTTAGCATTGGGTTTGTGCAGGTAAATTAGGAAAAGACCTGATCCAAAAGAGTGGCCAGGGAGTGCTGGATCAGCCCTGCCAGCGTGACCTGGAAATTCAAGCAAGTTATTAACCTACGTGCTGCCAAAGAACGATGTCGTGTTAAATCTGCTGGCATGTCCAAAGAATAGTCAGTTGGGTTCTAAAGGTCTGAGACTTCCTCCTCAGATTGGAGAAAGGAGAGGAGTATGAGCTTGTGTCTCCAGCTGCCTGGTAGTCGTGCTGGTCTCTTGGATGTGCTGGAGGATCTCTGACTGCAGTGGGATGTCAGGGGTTGTGACCACATCAGCCCAGAAACCTGGCTATGACAGAAGCGGGGTAGAAATTATTTCCCTTGAAACTAAGAAAAGAACTTGATGGGGAAAGGCAGGTATAATCCCTCCGTACTACTGATACTGAGGCATGGAGCTAAGAAATAAGTATCTGTCTGGTAAAAGCAAACAGTCATCTTGGACCTCATAGAATCCTAGAATCATTTAGATTGGAGAAGACCTTTAAGCTCATGAGCATCTGCCCTATTTATTTTATTACAAAAGGGTGAATTTTGCAGCATAAACACTCTGCGGTGGCTTCTCATCCTTTCAGGACACAGACTTCACCATCTGTAGCCCTCTCAGTTGAATACAATCAACTCTAGTGTCAAATTCACAACACAAAATTTTGTACCCAAGTGCTCTAGAAAAGCACCAGAAATAATTTTTCCTCCATACACTTGACGTGATTTTCACAGAATTTAATATTTAAAGTGTTTTGAATTTTTAAAAATGTAATTCTGTAGAGGCAGCTGCCTCTTGGTTCTTGAGTCTATGTTGTGTGCAATAGGGCTACATCTCCATGGACCACTGAACTCACACATGTGCTCTCTGGAGCTCCCAGTTTGCTTAACCCACTGGTAATGATCCCAAAGTCATATATTAGGGACGGAAACCTACTGTCTGATTGAAAAAAACAATGCAAAATCCTAATGCCGTCAGGAAAGGTGCATGTCCCAGAGAACAATTTCCAGTCCTAAGAAGAAGGAAGCATTTCTAATGGATTTGGTTCTAATGGACACAGATCAAATCCAGCGTAAGGAGCAAGGCTGGGAGAAAGCTAGAAATTAAGTGGGTTACATTAAGGTGGAGTATTAGGAAGGACGACATCAAAGCTAATAGTGATGTGCACACACAAGAGAGAGTAGGAACGGCTGCGTACTGTGGAAAGGTAGTAATGCAATCTACAGAAGTGGTGATATGAAGTGGAGGGGAAATCTGGTGGAGTCAATGTGTCAAATGATGGCTGAGATGAGGCTGATGAGTGGGGCTTAGTACTGTGCTGTACCAGCCTATTAGGTTGAAAATCAGTGCAAGCACTAAACCACCTGCTTTGTGGATGAGTTCAGTGCATCATGCACAGGATGGCCTCCTTAGAAAACCTTGAGAGCTCGTGGGTCTCTTTAGAGATATGTTCTTGTAATATACTTTTTAGCATAAAACCACTTTTCTTGAGAGTCAGGAAAAAAAGATAATGAGAAAGAACAAAAGTGAAGTCTCTCTAAGAGAGAACAAGGTTGATATGCCCTCTGTGCAGCTTTGAACAGACAAAGAGAAGAAAATCTCTGCAGTCCTCTGAGGCCAGCGGAGCACTCCGAACAGTGAAGGGACCATGTCCATGAAAGAAACACCCAATGTATTTTGGCCTCATAACTGGTCTGGAAATGAAAACAATGGTAGGAGTAGGCATAGACATTTCCATTTCTCATATGGCAATAATCTATATTAATTACAGCAAACGTCCAGCTTCGAACAATGTCGCTGCAGTGCTATTACTGTTGAAGAGTATTGAGTTTCCAAGGAGGTGAATGTCTTTTTCTCTCCCTAATCATGATTACTTGGTTTAGTGCTTGGGCTAAGCTTTCATTTAACCAAGATAAATGGGTATTTCCGAAACCAGTGAGTTAACACTATGCATCACATTATTACTCTCTTCTCAGATTTCTTGCCTTGTGTGCTATTTTACTTGGCTACTAAACACAAATAACAATAAGAATAGGAAGGAGGAGCTGTGCAGCATCCCATATGGATTAAAGATCCAAAAAATAAATAAATCTGGGTTTGACCCATTGCTTAGTCCTATTCTGTGCCAGCATTTCCCCCTCAATCAACATAAACCAACATCATTATTTTATCCTATAATTTCCCTTTCTTGAAACAGGAGTGCCCACATCGCATTTCTGCAGACACCACCAGCCTGGCTGACTAATATTTTGTTGTTTTCTGTTTGGAATCCCTCTTTATAAATTAAGCTTATGCGCCAGTATGGTAAGTTAACATTCAGAAGAGCAGATGGGGAATTAGAGGCGCAACTTCTGTCAGCGATAACGGGACTTCCACGCTTCATTTCCCCCAGGGCACAGCGAATGTTTTCCTTTTCAACAGCACTGGGCAAAACTGCCTTAAGGAACCAGTGGCGGTGAAGCTGTGAGCTGGCGGTGCTCTGAAATTGTCAGGATGAAGAAACAGATTTTTTCAGTTGCTGGGCTGTTTGTGGGAAAGGTATTTTGGAGCAGCTCCTGGAAGCTGGTACAGAAGTTGAAGTGCAAAATAGCCAGCAAGAATTGCCTTTCGAGCAAAGTCAGTGAAAGGTCTGGCACCAAACAGCTTCTCCTACACAGGTGGGTTCATCACTGTCCAGTAGTCCGGCTTTTGATGACCAGGGCAGGCTGTAGATCCAGGAGAGATCCTGACTCAGGTCCCTAAACTCTGTACATCCCGTTATTTCAGCACTCATCCCGCTCCCTACTCCCCTGCCCCACTGTTGGGGGGAACTGCAAGGCTGTGCATGGGCATCTTAGTGTGGATGAGTGGCTTCCTACCCACCACCCCTTACGCAGTGAAGGTGTCCAGAACATACCATGTGTCCATGAAAGGTCATGAAGATGAACATCTCTCCTATGACGACAGGATGAGAGAGTTTGGGCTGTTCAGACTGGAGAAGGTTCTGGGGAGATCTTAGAGCCATTTCCAGACCAGAAAGGGGACTTACAGGAGAGATGGGGAGGGACTCTTGATCAGGGAGGGGAGCCATAGGGTGAGGTGTAATGGTATTAAACTGCAAGAGGGAGATTTAGATTAGACACTGGGAAGAAATTCTTTCTTGTGAGGGTGGTGAGACACTGGCCCAGGTTGCCCAGAAAAGCTGTGGCTGCCCCATCCCTGGAGGGGTTCAAGGCCAGGTTGGATGGGGCTTTGAGAAACCTGGTCTGGTAGGAGGTGTCCCTGCCCAGGGCAGGGGGTGGGACTGGATGATTTTTAAGGTCCCTTCCAACCTGAACCATTCTATGATTCTATCATTTTTTGATTCTGTGTGTGAGATCCACATGTGTTGTACCCTTTGTCAGGGAAAAAGCTCCCAGTTTTCTCCAGCAGCTCTGTGCACCACCCCCTTTTACACACTCAAAGCTGGTGCTTTGAGGACCAGCACTTGCAATATGAAAGTGGGAAGACATTCATCTACTCTAGGCACCAAACTCCTCACCATCACAGCCAGACAAACACCCCATCTCTGTCTTGGGGACACTCCTCAGCTGGAGAGCCCTGTGGCACCTCACTGGGATGGATTGTTCTCATGCTCTGCCAGCTTTGCTCTGGGCAGCAGAGCAATGCCACCCAGCAGTTGCTGAGTGACAGCAACTATCAGCATCAAGACAAAATTCAGCGTCCTAACACACCAAATGTCACATGGGTGATTAAAAACAGTTTCTGGCTGTTAAAACATGTGTTGGAGAGATGTTAGAGGCCTGCCCAGAGAACAAGAGCTTGCCCCTACCCTTGAGTCCACACAGATAGGATTTGTTCAAATAATTACCACCAGCTCCAGCTGCACCATCGTACCTTCTCTGGTCTTTTTCTATCAATTACCCATCATTTGGCCACCCTCCATCCACCTTCTTCCCAACGACAAAAGGGTTTTACTAAGAGTCTGATAGTTCTGTTAACAAACCAAGGAAATAGATGTTGAAAATCAGGACATGGGGGTTATGTCTGTACTGTCTACTTTTTAGGGCAGCTTAACAATTGCCTGTTAATTTTCACCCTTTTTGCTGCTTTTATGAAAGCTCTTCCTGCCTCTGTCTCTCTTATGAATCAATCCCTGAGCCCCAGTAATCATGTGAATTACATTCAAATCAAAATGCAGAAAAGCTGTGTTTTCATCATTGACCTTGAAATCTTGAAGGCCATTTTCACCTCCAGGGGTGCTACAGAGGGTATGTGTCTCATTATAAAGGTGCTTTACAGCATAGTTTGTGGCTGAGGAGTCTGTGAAGGTAAGTTTAACTGAAAGTGGTTCTGTTTCATATTCCCAAGATCCTACCTTGCAACTTAAAGTTGGCATTTGAATTCTTCAATTTATTTAGATTGATTTAAGTGGACATACCTGTGGGAAAACTTGCTGAGTACCAGCTAACACCTGGCAGGTGACTTGTGCTGGCCATGTTGTAAGGCTGTGTGTGCCTTTTGGTGTAATACAGTGTAGTAGGCAAAAACCCCCACCTGGTAGTCTTCCTCCTAATGTGTTCAGAGGGCTTTTCTCCGTATTAATTTGAGAGTAATAGTTCAGTTACAGAAACTATTATTGGAGGCTGCTGCAATATGGTCTGCATTTTTAATGCACTGGGTGTAAAATGCAACTTTTGCTCCCACCTCTTCCACACACTGGAATTGCTGTTGCCAATTCCACAGCTCAGCTTTCTTTTTTTTTCTTTTCTTTTTTTTTCTTCCTTATAAAGCTGATGTACAAGCTTAATGAAGTCTATAATTTCAATGCTCTTTATGGGTACTTCAGAAGTGACCAGGTACTTGATTCTCCTTTTTCTCCATTTATTTACCTCAGTGAGGTCAGAAGATGAATGCTGAGGTGAGGGAAGGGGTTGGGAGGTGCCACAGAACCTGTTGGCACCAGAGCAAAAGCATTTAAGGTCTTTAAGGTTGCTTCCAACTCTAACAATTCTATGATTTCTTCAGTCTGCTGTGGTCCCTCAGGAAATCCTAACAGCTGGACTAATACTGGATGTAATTGAAGAAATACTCCCCTCAAACTAGCAGGAGGTTGGGTATCTAAATATAATCCCCACTGAAAGAACTCTCAAAAACCAAACCGTGACCTTCATGTCAGCCCAAAAGATTTTTTCAGTAGCTGTAATGATTTAAAGAACCGATACGGAACGCTTTGTCCAATTGTAGCTTTTTGATTTTTTTCATGCTGTTTGTATTTATTTTTACCTTCTGTCACAATGGAAATTCAAGTCCAATATTCAATCAAAGCCAAGCATTTTATCACCTTTCCACTCAAATGCCTGAGTCAGATGTTTAAAATGTAACACCAGCAGCACTGTGAGTAGTGGAAATATAAATATATAGAAAATCAACCTTTGGCACCATGGGCCATAAAAGTGCCTTTTCTTTTTCCTTTTTATCCTGATGGAGTCATTTGCTATCAGAACATGTTGCCATCAAAGTGGTCTGGAGAACGTTGCTACTGGGGTATTTCAGTAGCCAGAGTGCTCCCCAGCCAGACCAGTTTGTGAGTGTGAAGTTCTGAGCCCTGCTATGAAACTCATTTGCCAACTGGGTGTTGTGCATTTGCTTTCTCTCACTCGGATACAGAGAGAACCAAAGTTTGTTGGGGATTTCTTTGGTTGTTTTTTTTTTTTTTTTTCAAATGGAATGTGGAAATCTGGACTGGAACAAGAATGACCATCACTGTACCTTTCCAGCCTCCCTTTATGCCTTCCAGGAATTTTGCTTTTCTTCCCCCCACCACCTTGAAAGCTCTCGCTTCCTTCACTGCTACTGGAGCAATGCTGCCTTCCACAGCCAATGCCTTCTGGGGCGTTCTAGTCCCAGCCTTGGTCTGATGTGAAGGTGACCGCAGGGTGACAGAAGATGTTAATCCAAACCCATTGTCCTGCCACAGGACACCAACAATGGCATTAGGGTGGTGGGAGAGAAAGGACTGAGTACGACCCAGCACACCCAGTTCTGTTTCTAAACATTTTGATGCCCAAAATGGATTCATGTGGAGTATGCAAATATTGGGCTTTGGCCAATGAACAAAGATATCCATGTGTGGGTTCTCACACTGTGTACCCTGCAGTAAATGCAAACTGGTCGACTGATTTGAAGAGTCAGGTTGGCTCTGGGAGTGCCCTGGTCCCCCTTTTTACTCATCTTTGAAAGAGCATTGCCCCAAGTGTTACCCTGTCTGAGTACCAGCAATTGCAAGGGGTAACAGACAATTATTTTTCCTAAGCATCTATGTTTTTACTTCTATGGAAAACAGGGAGCTGATCTAGGAGTACTTAATTTGGGAACTGTAACACAACTGTGGTGGAAGGCAGCACACTGGAAGACCACCCGTGGCTTTCAACAGATCAGATCTCCCGTAGTTAAACTAAATGTCGTCGCGGTGCACTCGGCTGCTCGTTTCAGGTTTGCTAATTTGTAAAACAATGTGAAGAAGATGCTGCAGTTGTGAGTGGAGCAGCTGAGTTATAGGTACTTAGGTTGCACTGTAGGGATATGAATTCTGTTTATTGCACAAACCTGCCTCTATAATTAATAGAAATAGTAACATTTCCTTGCTCTGTTTTCATTAATTCAGACTGATAGCTTTGGAAGATCAGAATGGATTAGGAAACACGTTTTTGGAAGAAGAGGAGAGAACTGGAGGACTTTTTTGGCTCTTCAGCACCAGTCCAGATCTCCTCCTTCAATGTGCAAGGAACAAAATTACTAGCAATGCTCTGTGTATAACAGACCATCTGTCACTGTAATTGTACCTTTATTTTATTTTTCCCTGCTTCTGGGAGGAAAAAGCCAACCTTCCCTAGCTGCTTGTCTGAACTGAACATTACAAAGTGTATTTTAAAACCCTGAGAAACAGCCCAGTCAGCCCAAAGCCTCTTTAAACCCCAGAAGCTCTCTAACAGCAATGCCCCCACCTCTTAATAAAAACCAGCTTCAGGGTTTTACCTAACAAGCTGCAAATGAACCAAACCGCCCATGTCTCCTTCAGCAGGAGCTTTATAGGCCTTTCCTCCTCTCTTAGGAGGTGTAAACATATCAAGGTTTAAAATTACGCTTTATTTATTTCGGTGGTACGGTGTGATATTGTTCCCAGAGAAGCCCCTGGTGATACTTTATCATGGTGGAGAGGAGGGCACCACACGAAACGGAGCTGATGCATGGTGCAGGCTTCAATTTGGACGTTATTTTATTATTTTGGATGCTTTGGGATGCAAGGGAGGGCCCAGAAATTTGTATTTCCCCCCCAGTGGCTCCGCAAGGGGCTTCTCACCTCTCCTGGTGGAAAGCTTTGCCCTCCAGCCCTGTCCCTCCTGGGGGCAGAAGGACAAGAATAGGTGTCAGAGATGACATATTTTCCCAATGATTCATTGGAAAAAATATTAATCTTAATAGCTTTCTAACATGAAGTACATACTGACCACTGAACTGCTCTGACTTAGGAGGGCCTTTTATTGATATGACTCCCTAGCCAAATGTAATGCAATTAAATGATTGGATTTCATTATGTATATTGACATGGTGTCAGTGACAATTTCCACTCTCCCTATTATTTCTATAAATAAAGTCATCTGCCATAATTAGAAAATATGAACGTGCTAAGACCTCCATTAATTCATCCCTATATTAATCTAAGAGCTGGGCAGATGTTTATTAGTACCTTGTTACACTGCGTTCATCAGTGGTTACCAAGAATAGAAAGGCTAAGACCTGATCTCACATTGAAGGTTAAATAAGAGCAGATCTGGATAAATCTTGGCTTCTGGTTAACTTTTTGACAATATCTTGGGTTTTTTATCAAGATTATCTTATGGTTGTTTTTTTTTTTTTTTCTTTAACTTCTCTCTTGCTTCTCCTTGATGTGCTGTGGACCATGAATGAAACTCAGCTGCATTCCCCTGCCTCCAACATCGAGTTGAGCAGTCCTTTAGCTGTATCCTGATGTCATTTTGATTTCAGAGGAGCTGAATTACATCAGCCTGTGACCTCCCCTCTGCTTCTCCCTCTTGGAAGGTATTTAAGGAGCAGAGGTGTTGGATGAGAGCCCAGGTCTACACCATTCAGTGCCTAGCATTCTCAGGTAAGTGATTGGGGATGGGTTTGAGGAGCAGTAGGTACAGATGGACCTACACCAAGCTGTGAGGGATGCTGTGAACAGCCTGTGAGACCTTATGCACCCTCCCAGCATCCTGAGATGGTCTAACCAGACCATCAGAGCTGGTCTAACCTCTGTCCCAAGCCATCTCTCATTGCCACCTTCACTGGGTCTTCTGCCAAGAAGCTCCCCAGTTTAATTATGTTCTCTGTCAAAGTATTTTTTTCCTTTTTTTTTTTACATAATGTGTCGTTAACCTGAAGTCACCTCCTGATCTTCTCCTTTTCTATTTGTTGGGTGTTTCCTGTCTCTTCCCACTCTCTGTTCTTTCTGACCACCTGGATTTGTCCACTTAATGCTCAGGTTTGGTGCACGCCAGAGCACTTCCACTAGCTTCAGAAGGACTGCATTGACTGGTACCAGCAAACCAACTGTCCTGTGACCTCTGCAATCACTGCAGATGCTTGGTTTCATGCCTGTGTGGCTGTACCAAGGAGCTTGGAGATGCCAAACTCCTGCTCACTCACGTTCCTGGGGTGCTTAGGCTGCCTACGGGGAGAGGAGGAGCTTGATTTCTGGGATGAGCCAACTGAAGTACAAACAATGCTGATTCACATCAGATGTTCACAGAAACAGCGCATAAGATAGATGTCTGTTTTACTGCATTAGGACTGCAATGGAGCCTATTTCCTTACTTAAGGAGAAGTTTAAATCTTGCTGGCAAAACCAGGTGAATTTTTCCTGAAGGATTCAGTCTTCCACGGCTAAACCGAATTTTAGTTTTTTTTCAGTTGATAATTATTGTAAATTTTTACAAGCTCCTAAGATTTTTCAGGTACACTAAAGTGGACGAGATGAAATTGTACATGTCTTGTGACCTTTTCTCCCCAGAATACTGCCCTGTTGTTACTCTTATATAGAACCAGAATACTGCACTCTTGCCATCTCTTATATAGAGCCAAGCAAAGCATGGCTGTTCCCAACTGGGATTTACCTTGTAGGCTAAGATGTAATGCACTGAAGTGGGTGAAGCAGCACTTGGTCTGAACCTGCCTTTATATTTTTGGCTGGGCCGCTCCTGAAATGAAACTAGAGCATGTTGTGAGTTGTCCAAGGATGGAGTTGGCCTTTCTTTACTGCTGTACCCAGCACCGAGCAGCTCCTGGACTTCATCAGGCTTCAAAGAAGAATTTAAATAATATTTTGAGGATAGGTTGTCCACACAACAGTGTAAGACAGGAGTGACCCAAAGCCTACCATATGGTCATCAGCCTAAATCCTGAGCTAATATGTATTTTGAAAGGCTGGTGGCAGCGGTTGGTCCAGCCCCATCCCATGGCAGCTTCAGAGGTAAACAAGGCAGATGAAAAATAACTCAGCAAACCAACCACATAGGGTTCATGTCAGACAAAAAGGAATATGGGTCCAAAATTAGGCTGCCCAACCATGGAAAACACATGTATGCAGATACCCGTGCTGCTCCTTTACTCTCTCCTGGGCTGATTTCAATAACAGTGCTCAGACTTTGTTTTGTCCAAAGCAATTTTAAATTCACATAAAAAAAATATAATGTACAACCCAACATTGCTTCCACCACTTTCTAGCCCTTTTCCTTTCAGTTGTCTGCTGCTTGTCTGTTTTCTTGTCTGCCGCCTCAGAAATCATCCACTTACTTTTTGCGCTCTTTTTCCCTTTCTCAGAATTGCCTTTGCAGAAATGCCCATAACCAGGTATTCTTTGGGTCAGCATTTCAATTGGTTTTAAATTGTACATTTCTATTTTCCTGGGTCTTTAGTTATTTATTATTATTTATATAGAATATTTTTTTTTCCTGAGTGTTTGCATGGATTCTAATAACTCTGTCGGGTGCTTATCTGTATAAATAGATCAATAGCTTTTGCACTGCTCTTTCCGAAGCAATAGACTTGAGAGGTTTGCTTGAAATGTGAAAGCTTCTGTACTGAATTTATTAATACAGCAAGCTATTACAAATGTATGATCCATAAAATTACTTCAATCCCAAGCTAAAGTAAGGGGGGGTTGTACCTTTTCTTCCTGACCAGTTGTATTTTAGCAGTTACCAGTCTTACACCTCCTTTTTCCATTACAGACTCCCACAGTTCATCAAGAAAAAGGACACTACTGGCGTCACGATGATGCTCTTTCCAGTGATGACAGGGGTAGCTTAATTGTTGGTCCCAGCAGACAAGAGTGTGTGGATCCCCCTGGCCTCCTCCAGAGAACTAATTTAAAGGGAGGATCTAATAGGAATGAATCTCCTATTTCAAATGAGAGATGCTCCCTTCTCTTAAACTGCAGTAAAACAAACCCTCCTCTAATCTGATCTGAATTAAAATCAGGCACAGTGTCTCCCATTTCTATTTCCAGCTTGTTCAAGGAAAGACCTCTTTGCACTGTCTTCCTTCAAGCCAATTTTGGGCTAAGTGTAAAAAACAGTTCCACAAAATCTCTGTGTGAAGCCACCAGGAATGGAGCAAGATAATAGTGTAGAGAGATAAGGGGGGATTAAGATTGCTTCTGGGTTTTTTAAGAAATAAGAGGTGGAAAAGTTAATGGAACACTCAACTGGGAGACATTGCTGGGACCTGCCAAAAGTGACAGACCGAGATAGCACAGCAGTTGAGTTGTATAAAATACCATTGCATGGCCAGCCTTTTCCACATGTCTTGAATTCCACCTGGATTATGGCATAGAACCTTTAGGAGCTATAGGTAATGAAGCTCATTATTTCCAGCTGATGCATATAAATAAAGAAGCAATAAAGAAGTAGCTGGAGCATAATGAACTGGCCAGTAGTGAAATATATATGATGGCATAATCATGGCAAGAAAGGTGCTCTGCCTCTTGTTGACCATCATGGATCCCTCAGAGGATGAGCCCGGGATTCTTGTGTGGAATCTACTCATCGATTACACCTCATTTGAGGTCTGATGTTTGCCTTCCCACCACCGGCTTGTGATTTTTCTGGGTCAATTTAGTTCTCGTTTAACAGAGGAAGCATTTGACAAGATGCTCTGGCGCAAACACGGCGGTGCCTGCTGCGCTTCGTGTTCAAGAGCGGCGCATATTGAGAATTTGCTTGTATTGTTGTGGAAATTAGACGTTGCTTCAATCGCTGTGGCGAGCTTGAGCAGAATATTCTGTAGAGACAATAACAGCCACTGACAACCCAAATCCAGTGGACGCCTGATCTGGCTTGTATTGAAGCTGATGAAGTATTTCTATTGTACTTAATGGACACTGGCATCAGCCTCAAAAGAGTGTTCTTCAGATTGAACTTCTCTGCTTTTGCAGCAATCTTATTCGATTTGGAGAGCTGGTATTAGATTTGCTCAGCGCTATGAGAACATTAGTATTCTGTTAAATTACTTTTTCAGTTAACAACATATTCTTTTCTACAAGGGTTTTTCTTTTTTAAGTCCTTTTTACCTTTTTGCCTTCAGCTGGTTAGGAAATTCATTCTTGCTTTCTGCCCTGAACTACTACATGCCTTTATCTTGCAGGGCTGAACAGCTCTTGTCCTCCTCTCTGCTCTGTGTCTCCCCTTTTTTTTTTTTTACTGGTGAAAACAAAACAAGAAAATTCTTATGAATTACAAGGAAACCTAATTAAAAATAGGTTCTTGACCACAAGCTCTTCCAGGGCAAGATTCAGCACTAACTTCTGGGGAAGCTCTCCTCATACCTGAGCCTTTTTTATCACAGCATAGAGATATGCTTTGTGAGCCCCTTCTTAATGAAACAGATCTCCGAGATCTGAACTGTATTTTATTATTTGTAGTATTTGCACCTGCAATAGCATCAGCACACTAAGTGCTTTGAAGAGATGTTGGAAGATAAAATCCCTGCCTAAAGAGCTTAATATTCATATTTTATTCAAAATAAAAAAAAATAAAATAAAATCCATACTTTGAGTCTGTAAGATACTGGATTAAAAAGTCTTTTCTCCTTAAATTAACTCACAGAAATGTAACCCCCTGAAGGGAGGGAAGGAGACAGCTGTGGAGGGAAGGGAGCCAGCAGGACCGAGTACAAAGCGACTTCCAGCTGCCTCCTCTGGAGATGCACTTTCAGCCTCAGCCTGGGATCCTTATGGATGCTTTTATCCCTGGGAGCCCAGCTGGGATCAGAGAGGGTGGGATTTACTGTGCTCGCCCTGTGCAGCAGCAAGACCCGGCCCCGCTCCATCAGGCATTGGGGGACCAGGGGTAGTGCCATGGGGACATTGCCTTTGGATCTGACTCCTCAAATGTCACCCCTGGTGATCAGAGCAAAATTAGATTGCTCTTCCTTTTGGAAGGAGTCAAGAGTGTATTACACAGTTTCTGATTGCTGTACACAGATAGCACTGTTCCCAATATTTTGTCAATTTGTTATTTCTATGTGAAGAGCATCACAGTGTCAACATTCTTTATAAAATTATTTAAAACCAAAGGGAAACTAAATCATGGCATCTGACAAAATTTTTCAGAAAAGTTTACATTTCTGCATCAGGTATAATTGAAATTTAATGAAGGCAGGACACTTTTGCCATAATGGACAACAGTCAGAGTGAACTGGAACAGGCTGCTCAGGAAGGGAACAGTGAACACGACTAATGTGTTTTTGAGGACAGGAAGGCAGACCCACAACTGCATGTTGACGGTTGAGAAAGCGAAGCTGACAAGAGTTTTGAAGCCATCAATTCCAGCTTGTTGCGGAATTTCTAATGTGTTTCCACATGAGTGATATTTGGCTAGATATTGCAAGTGCAGTACTGGAAAATCAGGATTAACAAATGAGTAAATTAAACTGAAAATGGGGCAAAGCGATTTGAAAGTGGATTTAAGTGCTTCAGTCATTATGGGCTTTGCCCTCCAAGGAATTTTATATTATTTATTTATTTTTTTAAAAATAGTCTGTGAATTCTTATTGGATTTGAAATTGTTTCAATTACAGATGCTAGAGATTTTGCAAGGAAACCTGATGGGCTTATAGAAGGACAGGAACAGAACAACAATGGAAGAAACCTAGGTTGAAAATGCTACGGTTTTGAATTTAACGGTCTCTCTTTTGTGAAATGCTCATCAGGGATAAAATTTCTGGGCTTTGTTCCTGGCCACAACACAACGACAAAAACCACTGAACGCAGACCTCACTGCGCCGCTCCTGGTTCTTAAGAAAACGCATGGCTGAGACCCACATCTGCCTTCATAGGGTTAATTATTTCTGAAGCCCAAGTGGGACACAAAGAGAGCCGCATGGATAGAGCCAAGACATAAATAGCCCTGATTATTAGCAACCTGACTGGGAAATGGCCTGAAGGTGGTGGGAGACGTGACGGATGTGTGACGGACTCAGGGTCCCCAGCTTGCCTGAACCCTACCAAATGCACCCTGTTAAACCCACTTCCCAACGACGGCGCTTGAATTAACAAGGGAGTCAGGGTACGGCACGAACCAGCCTCGTGCTGAAGCTGAAATGAACCACACAACTCAAATACGAAATAAAAAAAAAAAAAAGAAAAAAGGAAAAGCAATAAACATTAGTAAAAGAAAACAACAGGTTGTGCATAGCCCCACTGGATTTGTCGGTATATTGGCTTTCCCACGAAGATCTGGCATTTTTTGTATTAGCTCTCAAGTAACTTTGCAAGAATATTAGAGATAAGGGAACAGACGCAGAGCAGTCCAATAACTTACCATGGAGGTACCTACTGAGCCAAAATTACATCCAAGGCTTCCCTCTCCAACTTGTGCGGTTAGATGGTGATGATTTTATCAGCAAGGTCATTTTAGCACCCGTGCTTAATCCAAAATCTAGTCTGATATTTGTTTAGGAGCTCTGAGTAATCTCTTTAAGAGAATTAACAAGTGCTGGAGTGGTAAGGAACAATCTTTTCTCAGCCCTGTCAAGAGCAGAAGGATTTGAGGTCAAAGCTAAGGGAAGGGTTTTTTAAGGCAGCCTGGAAACAAATGAAATTCTCTTTAGAGCCAGTTGGGTTGTGGAGAACAGAGGCACAAAACCTGCAAATAATTTTAGGTAGTTTTTGGGTTCGGTTGTCTGGCTTCCCTGGAGGCAACGCGTGAAGCTACAGTATTATAAATCTTAGCTCAGAAATCAGGTGTCTTTTTTTTTTTTTTTTACAAACAATTAGAAATGTGGATGTAAAGTCAAATGCTCACGTGAGGCTCTTGGGTTAAATCTTGAGAAGGGCTTTGAGGAATGGGGTCTGAATACTTGCATCCAAAGCTACTCTGTGCGCCCTGGTTATTGGATGGATAGAAAATAAACCGTTTCTACGTGTTCTCCTCCAAGAATATATGGCTGACTGCGTAAAATTAGCCCTTCTCTTGCTGATCAGTCCAAGTAAGTAACAAAAACTCCACAAAAGCAGCTTTCCCACAAGACTCCTATAATGTCAGGCAGAATGGTCACCCAGCAGCTCGTGGCGTTGTCGTACTATTAACCCTACACACCCTTCTCCTTCCCCAAAAGGCCGATGAATTTTTATCTAGATCCAGAAACAACAACATCCTGGCCCACGGGGGTGGATGCTGCAGATGCTCATCTCGGGTGTCCCACTGTTTCACAGCTGGCAGCAACAGATAAATTTATCAGTCATCTGAGCCAAGGTTCAGCAGATGGAATCTCATCCTGCTCAGAGGTAACGTTGGACTATTGCAGCCTCAAGATTAGAGGGTGGTTTGGGTATCCACTCATGTCTACTTCTAAGTCTTGGAGTACAGAAAAAACTGGAATGAAACTGGGAATCCTAAGGCCAAACATCCCAAATTTAAGAACACAAAATGCAGCAGCTGCAGCTGGAAGAGGTGCTACAAATCACTGAGCAAAGCTTTACATTGAAGTTTGCTATTCAAGCCATAAAATGTTTGTTACCTGTGCATGGCTGATAAATTGCAACAACGATTTTACTGTAAAAACAAGTAAAAACCTCCCAGTAGACCAGTGAGAAGCGATATTAAATCTCGATCTTCTATGTTTGAGAGTCATTTACATAGAAGTCTATTAATATTTTGGTATTTGGAGAAATGGCAGCTTACATGAACAAATGGAAGCACCTGACAGCATATAGGCGATCTCTACAGCAAGGCCCAAAAAATCAAAGGTAGAAGTATGGTGGGTGTTGGCTGAAGTAACACAATATTTGCACAAAAGACAGTAGATATGGTAAATATTAAAAAAACCCCCCAAACTTTCTGATAAATTCAACACAACCTTGGCAAACCCTCTGTAGCAGTGTGGATGGAGGACCCTTGCCTTTAAGTCACCTGCTGCAATTGTTGAGATTACATTCACTACTAAATCATATTCCAATGTCCTCCCAGTCTGGTGGCTGCTGCAGAGGTGGGAAAAGGACACTACGAGACTGCCTGGCCATGGGGCTCAGAGGGTGCTAAAAAGCCTGTCTGTAAGGTCCTGACAGACCTGATGAGGACTTGCAGGAAGGCAGCCTGCCTGAAGGAAACAGCTGGACATAGATCATGAAGCCCCTGAGATTGTGGTCTGCAAACCCACAGTTTAAAGTCACTCAAAGCCATGGTAAGCCACCAGCCTGGCCCACCGGGATGGGGGCTCCACAGTCTGATGGGCCACCAGTGCTGAATGCAATTCCTCAAGGGTTAAATTATCACCTTGGCCCTTGCAAACTTACATAATAAGAAACCTGCCTGGCATCCTCATGGGGGTCCCGCAGGGGCCCCAAAAGGAAGCTGGAGCACTCAAATCACAGCACCAAAAATGTCCACCTGCTGACCTTTGGCTCCTTCCACTTGGTCAACTGTTAGCGATGTCTCCGACTTACCTTCTTCTGACACTTACAGCAAAATGGAAAAATTAGGCAGCCTAGCTCCTCCTGCATGGGAAAACGAGATGACCTCTCAGTGGAGGAGCAGGGGAGGAAAGAGGCTTTTCCAGCTTTCTCTGTGCTGCGTGGTAGCAGACATGAGAAATGACCCCCGTTGCTTAAGCCCTTAACCCTTACATATTTTCTTTTATGAATGCCAGATGGGAGATCTTGACAGTCTGAAAGAGTAGCGAAAATACATGACAGGACAGCACGTGGAGTTAAACAACTCACTGATTGTTCATCTCTTCCGTTTGGAACATCTTGATGTAGCATTCACTTGGGCAGAAACACTACCAGCTCCCTGGGATCCATTCCAGTTTTATTCCAGGGCGATGCCGAACAGGTATTGCCCAAAGTAAGGGAATAGCGGCGTTCCGCGCCCCCCCACCAAAAAAAAAAACCCAACAAAAAAAAAAAAGGGAAATAGGGTAAGAAATACTGACTGTCACTGCCCAGAGCAAAGGTTTGATCTGAATTTCAAGGAGCAAAGTTGGATCCCATTCAGGCTCCTGGTTACCATGTCTGCCCATGATCAATCAGAAGAACCCCAGGCCACACTGGAGACTCATGAGGCTCAGCAAGCTCAGTTAAGCTTTTGGATCATTATCCAGATGGAGCCTTAAATACAAATATATAATGTCTGTCAGTGTTTATGAAAGCCTTGTAATGGGCCTCTCTGTAATATTGACGATTTATGATACTTAGAGCCACCTGGTCCTACATCCCACTCATCACTATTTGCAGAAACAAAATAAAAACATAAAAAAACCTGAAACAAACATAAAGAAATGAAACAAGATCTGGTTCTCCCCCCCACCAAAAAAGACAAGGTGCATGAGAGTATAGAGGGACCACATCATTTACAGGTGAAGATCGTATATATATATGTAATTCATAATTATCATATAGGTATCACATTCATATACCAGGACCTTTCTGTATGTAAGCACACTGGACTGGTTTTCTAAAGGTTAATAACTACGTCTTTCTTTTTTTTCAACCACCACGACTGCAAATCGAAACCTACTCAATGCACAACTCATTCAAACATCTGTTTCTGGTTATAGCTTCAGAAATGACGAGGTGGTTTAGTAACCCAGGCGTTGGTTGTATCATGTGAGGGGAATGAGAAAAGACTAATATTCAGAGTGTTGTGTCATCCAGACATTTTTGGCTTGACAATCCTCATGTTATACCCTAAACTTTGCCAGAAGCTGTAACAGTGTATGGAAAAAAATCAGTGTGTAGAAGCGTGTCCAGCAGATCGTGGGAGGTGATTCTACCCCTCTACTCTGTTCTCATGAGACCCCACCTGGATTCCTGTGTCCAGCTTTGGAGTCCTCAGCATAGAAAGGACATGGAACTGTTGGAGCGGGTCCAGAGGAGGGCCACAAAGACAGAGGGCTGGAGCAACGGCTGAGGGAGCTGGGGTTGTTCAGCCTGGAGAACAGAAGGTTCCAGGGTGACCTTAGAGCAGCCTTCCAGTGTCTGAAGGGGCTACAGGAGAGCTGGAGAGAAACTCTTTGTTCAGGGAGTGTAGTGACAGGACAAAGGGTAATGGCTTTAAATTGGAAGAAAGGACATTAGATACTAGGAAGAAATTCTTTGCTGTGAGGGTGGTGAGACACTGGCCCAGGTTGCCCAGAGAAGCTGTGGCTGCCCCATCCCTGGAGGGGTTCAAGGCCAGGCTGGATGGGGCTTGGAGCAACCTGGTCTGGTGGGAGGTGTCCCTGCCCAGGGCAGGGGGGTTGGAACTGGATGATCTTTAAGGTCCCTTCCAACTCTAACCATTCTATGATTCTATGATTTTTCCTGCATCTATTTGAAGTGTTAGATGGAATTGCTAATATAGTTCTACTCCTGCTAGTGTTTTTTTATTATTAACTGCTACTACTAATGTATACTTTCCCACGTGAGTGGAAGTGTGTGACAAAGGCATTCCTTAGCAGGTCTGTGCCATGACTCACCCCTTCCTCTGAGAAGTGAAGCCCAAGTGTCCCAGCTCTGGGAGCACACAGGCATCCCGGAGGCAGTTTCCTTAGCAATGCGAGCCACACGAAAACATCTTAAACATCCTGCTCACCCTCCCTTGAAGTTGGTGCTAAATAAGTGAATGCTGAATCTTTTCCCTAAATTTTGGAGGTATAACCAATGCAAAAAACTTTTGCTTGCAAACAACTTAGCTTTTGCTACTGCCCTGACTCCAGGTTTAATAAAAAAAAAATAGCTTGTTTTTTCTTTTCCTACAATGCTATCTCCAAACACTGCCTGAGCTCATAAACGAATGAAGGAGCTCCTAGATCCTTAGCTGATACCAATTGTCATTGGGGATCCATTAAAATGAAGAAGCCATGGCAATTCAGAGCAACCAGCCCAGGATGTGCTGGGTGTTTGCTGGTTCCAGGTGCTCATGATCAAGGCTGGATGAAGAGCAAACAAATAGCTCACCCAGGAGCAGTAGGGGTTGCTTTGTTGGGGATGGTTGTGTGGAGTTTCTTGCTAGGATATTTTGAATAAAGTTGCTTTTTGGAGCTGTTGGACTGAAGAACTGGAAGCTGAAATGGGTAAAAGAAGCTTGCAAGAAAGGAGAAAGGCTCTATTTGTATATCCAAGGTATTGTCTCCAGTTTTCTGAAGTATCTCCTCTTCCTTTGTGTGTTGTTTCTTAAAGTATCTTTACTCCTTATATTGCAGCCTTTTAGGAAAAACTATGTATGTTGTACTGCATCAAGATGACACTCTTTTGGTGTTTACTGTAACCTAAAACCTAAGTAAGGCTGAATGCCTGGCTCTTCTCCTTCTGTAGGTGGTGTGGTTATGGAAGAGCTGTGCAGAAATGAGTGTATTGATTTATTCTCATCACTGTTTGGTGGGAGCAGATGGGGGTCTTGGAGTTTTAGTTTAGCTGATGGGCTGTACTAAACACAGCCTGGTTCTGCTGCTATTACATGTGAGTTATCTTTGATGCAGCCAAGTCACTCTTGAAATATTATAGGAGGTGAAACAGATCCAGCTTTAGAGAACAGTAATAACAGAATGATGTTATTTAGCCTAAAATGAGTCAATATTTGGAAAATTTGACTCTGAGTAATAAGACCTTGTCTGAGGGAGGCTGATTGGTGCTGTCTGTGAGGATAGAGCTTGTACCAGGTGAGAGAGTGGGTTAACAACATGGGCCAGAGCCCAAGTGCTCCTGTGGCCACCTAGAGATGATGCTGGAGGTGCAGTTCAGGGGGAGCATGAGGGTGCATCCAGGAGAAGAGGAATGTGGGAACCAAGGTATTGGGAATTTGGAATACAAAAACATGAGGAATAGATCTTTAGTTGCAGCATTGCACAGAGGATGGGTACTGGTGGTAACCTGCTTGGTGGTGGTGGGGATGCATCCCTGATTATCAAGGTGTAAGGGTGAGTGTGGCACAGCCACAGGTTTCAGCTGAAGGTGGAGGAAGGAAAGGCAAATTTGGAGACTGTGTAAAACGGTAGAGATTTGGGCTACTGGGAGGCTTGCTTCTGGTAGCCTTTGATGGTGATCCCGCCCCCATCTGAGGCCCAGAAGAAGGCTGGCTGGCCTGATTTCCAGGGATGTGGGCATCAGAAGCACAAGGCCCTGGCTGTGTTATGCTGACACTTGTCCTATAAAAATGCAGAAATATGGACTGTCATTCATTACTGCTGTCAATATCTTCTACCTCAGGACACTTGAGGGCTGGATTTCAGGCAATTTCTTGAAGAGGCAATAGTTTGGCAACTATCCTGTGAAAGAGAACCCCAGTCTTTAGTGCTTGTAATTGGGGGTGAGGTACTTGCTTTCCCTTCTCGCTGCCTACCTCCTTCTAAAAAATAACCTGTCCTTACAGCACGTGCAGTACATCCAGGACTTCTAGGCTTTAAGGATGTTAATGGCTCAACCTGAGTGCTTGGTTGGTCTTGGCTTGATGCTCAAACTCCAAAGACACCTCTTCTGGATGAATGAGTGTATGTGCTCTAATCAGCTTTATTGGATGGGAGCAGCTGCCTGTAGCACCAGACAGCAGATCTAATGACATATTGCTGGAGGAGCTCTGGGCAAGATCATAGCAATAACTTATTAAATGTAACTCAGAGGGAGCCAATATTGCTAGTTTTGCAGAAATTGCAAACAATGGAGGAATAAATGAGTCACCCTTTCCCTCCCCGGTCCATTGGTCAGGACTTCTCTGGTTATTTGTGGGCTGAATCTGTTACTGACTGTTGTATTCCTTGGCATGAACTGAAATTTCACCCTCCAGGCTTGTGGCCATTAGCCGTGGTGACTGGACATCAGGAAAAAATTCTTCCCAGAAAGAGTGGTCAGACATTGGGATGGGCTGCCCAGGGAGGAGGTTGGGTCACCATCCCTGAGTGTGTTTCAGAATGGTTTAGATGTGGTGTGGGGGATCTGGTGTAGGAGAGAACTTTGTAGAGTGGAGTTGATGGTTGGACTTGATGGTCCTGAGGGTCTTTTCCAACCTGAATGATTCTATGATTTGTCTTGCATGATGAGTTTACCCATGGAAACTGCAGATGGTTTGATTTGTATCAGGTGGCTACAAAACCAGGCAGGCTGGAATGGCTGCTTGTTTGTGTGAGATGATGGTCCCTCCTGTGGAGGATGCTGGGCTAAGAGCAGTGCTCCAAAACAGCCGTGGAGAGTGTGGTAAGGATGAAAGAGGGGACAGGTTAAACTCATGTGATCCTTTAGGCTGGAATTTGGTAAGAGCTCTTCTGCTAAGAATCTTTGTCTGCTTTGCTCTGACATTAGTCACTTGCTGGCATTTTTTTAATCAACAGCATAAAATGAACCAGTTGTGATTTGCATGGCAAGAATAAGGATGTAAGGATGGGAGCTGCTGTGTATGTGAAAGACTGATGCGCTTTGAGGCGGTGACTCTACACTAAAGACTGCTTTAAATCCTTGAATATGGGCCTGTGAGGAGTTTGAACAAGCTGTGTGCTTATGCAATTAAGGCAAAGCTGTGCTGCTTCTCCAGCACTTGATAGGGATGCAGAGAGGTCAGGTAACTGCTCTGTGGTCATCTATTCAATCCTCAAAGGCAGGAAAAGGGATGGAGCACCTCTCCCATGAAGACAGGCAGAGAAAGCTGGGGTTGTTCAGCCTGGAGAAGAGAAGGCTCCAGGGAGACTTCCAGTGCTTGTCAAAACTGTGCAGCTTAACTCAGAGCTAATTAACTGTGTGTTACTAGAGACAGAGTTTAGTTTTAAGCAGAATAAACCCAACCGTGAGCAGATGGGTAGGATATGGATGGGCTTAAGCTATTTCTAAGTTTTCATTCATTCCTTCCTCCTATGAGATGTTGTGTCTCCCCACCAGCCTTTTGCACATCAGCAACAGAGTTCAGAGAAGCAGAGTAAAAAAAAAAACCAACACAAACAAAAAAAGGACAGTTTTCCAAGCTTGCCACATCTCTAAGTGTGGAGGGCTACTGTTCAAATAAACCCAATACACAAGATAATTGCTGAGAAACAGTGGGATCTTTCAAAGCTCTAATTAAAGGCAATTTGAAACCCCTACTCATATTAGCAGGAGTGTAAAGCCTGCTGCTGGATGCAAACCAGTTTGCAAGACCAGCTTACCAACTGAGGGGGACAGCTGACCCGTTTTAGAAATGGGCATGGCTCTGCCAAGCAAATTGGGAGTTAAACTGACTGGGTGGGTGTAGAAAATTTGGCCTGTTATCCCTCCTGCACACTCCCGGCAATGCAGCTGGGACAGGGTGTTTCTGAGTGCCAAGTGGCAGATATGTGCCCGTGCCAAAGGGTGAGCATGGTGTGATGCGATGCCAACCTGCTTTGGGCCCAGCCTGGCAGGGACTAGTGAGGTGCCTTTGAAGCAGGAGGGTTGCAAGGGCCTGTGGGGCTGCACTGGGGGCATGGGTTTCCAGTTCTTGAGTGAAGGAGAAGTTCTACCTAAATGACAATTAATTCCTGGTTTAAGGCCGTACTTTGTCTCACTTCATTTCTGGTGGAATACCTGTTGAATTCTTACTGTTTGTTGTAAGCAACTGAATTTTCCAGCCAGTAATCACAGAATCTTAGAGGTTGGAAGGGAAGGGACCTTTGAGATCGAGTCCAACCACATTAAAAAACAAAAAGACCAAAAACATAACAAAAACCCCACACACAAAAACAAACAAACAAACAAAAAAGCCACCCACCAACTAAACCCCACACCCACAACCCCATGCACAACACCCCACCACAAACCAATAATCTTGGCCACTAGAGCATGCCCTGAAGAGCCACGTCTCCACGTTTCTTAAATACCTCCAGGGATGTTGACTCCACCACCTCCCTGGGCAGGCTGTTCCAGTGCCTGACCACTCTTTCAGTAAAGTAATTCTTCCTAATATCTAATCTAAACCTCCCCTGCCGCAGCAATGTTTACCCATGCAAGGGTGCCTACACAGAATCACAGAATTGTTACGATTGCAAAGGACCTCTGGGATGACCAAGTCCAACCATACACAAAACAACAACCTACTCCCTACAATCTCAGCCATTAGAGCATGACATGAAGTGCCACATCTACATGTTTCTTAAACACTTCTAGGGATGGTGACTCCACCACCTCCCTGAGCAGGCTGTTCCAGTGCCTGACCACCCTCTCAGTAAAGTCATTCTTTCTTATATCCAGTCTAAACTTCCCCTGCTGCAACTTCAGACCATTTCCTCTGGTCCTGTTGTTATTCACTTGGGAGAAGAGGCCAACACCCTTTCAGGTAGTTGTAGAGGGCAATGAAGTCTCCCCTCAGCCTCCTCTTCTACAAACTAACCGTGCCCAGTTCCCTTAGCCTTTCCTCATAGGACTTGTTCTCTAGACCCCACACCAGCTTGGTGGCTCTCCTCTGGATGTGCTCTGTCACTTCAATGTCCTTTTTGTAGTGATGGCCCAGAACTGAACACAGGACTCGAGGTTAGGTCTCACCAGTGCCCAGTACAGAGGAACCGTCACTTCCCTACTCCTGCTGACTGTGCTATTAACGATACAGGCCAGGATGCTGTTGACTTTCTTGGATACCTGGGTGCACTGCTGGCTCATGTTCAGCTGGCTGTCCACCAACACCCCCAGATCATTTTCTGCTGGCCAGTTCCAGCCACTCTTTCCCAAGCTGTGTGGAGTTATGACCGAAATGCAGGACCTGGCACTTGGCCCTGTTGAACCTCATACAATTTGCCTTGGCCCATCAATTCAACCTGTGCAGGTCCCTCTGTAGAGCATCCTCACCCTCAAGTAGATCAACACTCCACTACAAGTGAGTCCCTGGCCACACAGGAGCTGGAGGGAGTTCAACTGGCTGTAAAACTGCTCCTGTAAAAGCACATTTCTATGGTTGCACTGTGCTACCTCTGTTGTAGACCTCTAGTTAAATGCATGTTAAAGTCTAGGGGCAAGCCACCTGGCAGTAAATTAATGGTCCATAATGTAGCTACTGCTGTGATGCTTCTCTTCCATTAAGAGGCAATGTTGCTCTAAGTGGTTTATATGCCCGGAATAGTGGTGTTTGTGGCTTGCATCTGCATAGGAGAGGTGGTTTGTTGCATTTTTAAACACTCTTATCTGAGCCAGAAATCATTCTTCGGCCCAAGAGGCCCTGCGGAGTCCCAAAGGGAGACCCTCATGGAAGTGGGGACTCCTGGCATGTCCCCCCAGGCATCACTTTTCACACAGACCCCTTCACTGACTGGGTTTTGCTGCCCTTTACCTGGGTGGTACTCAAAACATCGATATTTGTGTTTGTAGCCTCTAAACAAGCATGCAAAATCCAGGAGGCTCCTGTGCTACCAGGATCCCTCTCTTGGCATAACATGCATGGTATTAGTGAACTTATTTACTAAATGATTGTTAAGTATCAAAAGGAGAAATTTTGTATCATCCTAGACACATAAAATGCTCCAGGCTGTTTGGTTGCCTCTGGGCTTTTGAATACTAGCCTGGCAAGCAACATTTGTCTCTTGGCATCCAGGTTTCCCTAACACCCCACCACTGGCCAAAGTGGCACAGAGAGGGGGTGAATTCTAGTTTTTTTTAAAAGACAAAGTGTAGAAAGGGAAGTTAGAAAGATTTACCAGCTCTGAAGGTGTGAAGGGTGTTGAGGCTTTCTGCTTTCCTTCCCCATGGCTGTGCTCCTTGTCTCTCTTGGGTCCCATGTTGTAAATCCTATGCTCTCATTGGAAGAGCACCAGCTGTAGGCTCCCTCCAGAGCCTGTTGATGCAATCTGGGTCATTTGGAGAAGGTTATTGGGAATGATCCTGCTCTTTCCTGCTGTGCCAGCAACACTCAGCTTTGCCTTCCAGGGCGGGCAGGGGGTCAGGCTAGTCCCGTGTCCTGGTACCAAACCTGGTTTGCTTGTCCCACTGCAACCTTGGGACTCCTTGGGCATCCCCTGGGGCCACCAGCTGAGCAAGGCAATGTTGGGGCACCACACCAGGAACAACAGGGTGGAAAAATACCCCGTGGGTTCCATTTAAGCACTTTTTTGGGTGAGAAGTCAATGACTGAAGCTGGTGCAGAACCCACCTGCCTTGCCAAGGGGCTGCCGGTAAATAAGGGGATTTCTAGCAAGGCAACAAAGCCCTCCCAGGGAGATACAGGGTTTTTTTGAGTGGGACTGAGTGGATTACAAGCAAGAGCTAATCTGTATGGCTGCCTCATAAGTTTTCTCAGCTTTTGGACTCTGTGTTCAGCAACAGACACTGTATGTGCCAGGAATAACTGATTTCTCAGAAATACTGTGCAAGAATATACGCATGTAACAGTCCAGAACAAACTACATTGGTTTCTTTGTATTTTGGCTTTATCTATAACAAAATCTCTCGCTGCTCCACCGCCAATTTAGTATTGAGGGACCACATGTGCTGTCAAGCATAATGGCTTGGTGGAAGCCATCCTCCACCTGACAGTTCATATTCCTCATGGAATATGAACCTCTTTTCTTGATCTTATTGTAGGTATTTACCCAGGAAAATGCTCACGGCAACAAATCTAACTCCAAAGCCAGTGTTTTAGACCACTTCCAACCTCCTACTCATTTACTGTAGTCAAAGCTCACAAAAGCAAAGTAAGAATGCAAGTGCTCATCCAGCCTGGGACCACACAACAGAGGGGTGATGCTACTGTTAGTCCCTGTGTTCAGACTGGCTTTGCACAGCAAAAGTCACATTAGCAATGAATTTCCAAGCCTTTCCAGACTAATGATTACTGCAAAGCAGTGGAAGTGTGGATGCTCTTCCTTTTCAGCTGCAGGTTTTATCCATATTATCAAAATACTCCCAACTATTTTATCCAAATATTGAACTGCCTCAGTTTCTCCTTTTGTAAATCCCTAATCTACCTGTTTCCTCTTCTTGGACTCAAAGCACTGTGTATGATGTGGGTGATGTTCTAGCAGCTGCTTGTTGTATGTGCTTGGAAAAACAAACTCCGACTGTTTTCTGGGGAATATGGATATCCCAAATCAGCCCAAGGCTGGAATGACAGCTCTACTGTGGCATCTCAAGATGTTTGTAAGCTGTGGAGTGGGTGGAAGTGTGTGCTCTGCCCTTGGGAAGTTTGTGTGCAGCTGCTGCTGCCTCAGCCCTTCTCCCCTTTAAATGCAGAGTAAAGCGGACTTCTGCTTCACCCTAAAGTGACTGAAAATCATAAATATGAAATCAAAAAAGACCTGAATAGCCCACCAAGTGGCATGAAAGCTGGCAGCCTGTTCCAACTTGCTGCCACTACACCTTTAATTCGCCCAGCCCAGCTGGGAAGAACAGCAAGTAAAGGCTGTGCAAGCCCCTGGGTGTGAAGTTGGAGGGACCTGTGGGCTTGGAATTTCCTGACAACTTTTTTTTTTTTTTTGCAGTGCCAAAACAGTTTGTTATCAGCAAGTATTTCTTGTGCCCCTTTCTTGCCCCCTACACTGTTTTCAGCCTCTATCACAGCATTCTGGAGTATTTTGCTTTCCAAACAAGAGGCCCATGGGGCACTCAAGTTGTCCCCCATAATAACATTACAATATGCCTCACTAAAATACTACTGTAAGCCTCAATCTCCAGCCCACAAACGCTACTGACACCGAATTCACTCCTCAGATGAGCAAGTGTAATTTGTATCGTAGAACAGCACTTTGAAACTGCTTGCCTCTAAAACATCATTCACTTGAATCCTCAGTTAAAGCTTGGTTTGCACCAGCTGCTGGTCAAACATAACTGCTCTGGGAAACCTTTTTCCAGGGTGCACCTAACATCAGTAAAAAAGAAAAAACCAAAACCAAAACAAAAAAAAAAACCCACCACCAAGACTCCAAAAAACCTAATCAGTAAAGCCTGAATTTGCTCTAACACACACTTTAATTTTCACTCCCTGATAGTTAACAACAGCCTCTCTAAGCTCTTGGCACTGTCCCTGTATCCAATGCCTCAGTGCATCCTGTGGCTTCCCCCGGTAAAGGATGAGGTTTACCTGAGCAGTGGTGGAGCAGCAGTGCCCAAAGTGGAGATTTCAATGGGGTCTGGCAGGAAGTTTTTCCCTCTCATCTACATACTTCTGTAGTTTCCACCTTTGGGAAAACAGCCCATCTATAAGCAGGAGGTTTCCATGTATCTCGTTTCCTGATGTCTCCAAATATTTCTCATTGCTCTCACTGTTCACAGGCAGTTTTAATTACTTTCTGGGTTTTTTTCTGTGTGGTTTTTTTTTCCAAGTAGAAGCAAAGCACCAGTGTTCTGCAATTATTCAGAAACGAGCCAGCAGAAGAGGGTGTTGAAGACTCTCTGAGTAAAGTCAGCCCAAGAAAGCTGAGCTTTCACTCTCCAAACTTTGTCAAGAAACTTCTTGTTATCCCCGCCTTTATAAAAACTCCTTTTCCTGTCTGCGCTGCCTGGGCTCCTCTGGGGCATGATGGCCATCCCCACAAAGGCAGGATGCTCGGCGCTGGGTCAGTCTTTTGCTGTCACTTGACAAAATTCATTCCTCTCACCTGCTCCTCGGAGGAAAACTGCAGGAATCTGGCAGGAAAATGGGCTGGGGGTTGGGGTGATCCTACTATTATGCTGAGCCCAGGGATAGGCAGCCCCTTGCCTGGTCGTGCAACCTTTACTTTCTGCAATGCCAGGGCTGTGTGGAAGCAGACGTGCAGCTCTTTCTCAACCCTGCGGATCCTGGCTCCTGCTGGCGTGAAATCGGGAGCTTCCCAGCCTTTCCCTCAGTCACCTCCATCAGACCACTTTGTCCTTGGCTGATATTTGCTTTTTTTTTTTTTTTCTTTTTCCTCTGATTCAAGAGTGTGCTGGGGAGCTGTTCATCTCAGGCTACTCACTGATTTCCCACGCTGTGTGCTTGCTACTTGCTCCCATGGTAAAAATAAAAGCTGCTTTTGCTGGTGTCGTCTGGTTGGTTGCAATAGGATCTTCCCACCCTCCCCATATAAAATGTATGGTCTCACGAATTAAGAAGCTACAGCCTGTCTAGATCTTATACCAGTCAGTCTCTGATTCATCAGAGAATCTCCTTGGTAACTAGCTGTTCCTCTCTGATGATTTGTCACAAAAAAACCTCTCCTGATTTAAAGATAAAATACAGTGAAAGCAGAAAGAGGAGCGACACCCTATAGATACCTTATACAGGAACATATGCCTTGTGTGTGTGTGGCTACACTGGATGTTTTTGATGCATGTGGGAAGCAGCCTCTCCATGAAACAGTGTGGCATCACCTCAGGGGTGGGAAATATACCCTGGCTGCCCCATCTCTGCTAAAAGATTTTTTGCTGCTCTGGGACTGGGTAAGCCTGTTTGCAGGGTAAATAATCCCACAGGAGAAGGTGGTGTGGGCATCTAATGAGGACCTCAGCAGGTCATGCTTTAATAAGCCAAATTTCTGGCCTTGTGTAGGACCGACTGCCAGTTACAAAGATTCAGCGAGAGGGTGACTTTCTGCAGGAGCTGCAGCCAGAGTGTTTGATGCTGCCTCATAGCCCTCCTGTTCCAGTAATGAGCCCTCTGCTGCTGGATTCCCTGCCCCCACCATAAGTGCCCAGCAAAGCTCTGTCTCTGCTCCAGGTGGAGGGAAGATGCTCACTGAAGAGTTGTGGCTTTGTTTTTTCTTTTTTCTTCCTTCCTTCCTCCCCCCCCAAACCAACAGTGCTGGAAAAGTTAATGCTTTGTGTTTGAAACAGCTGGTAATTTGTGTTCAAAAAGTTGGTGTAAGTGAAGAGTTTGACCCACAAATGCCCAAGCTCTGTGATGAGAGATGATAGCTCTGTGATGCTGAGCCCATCAGGATAGAGAAGGGGTCAGGCAGACAACTGAAGGGGTGCAGCTGAGCTGCTTTTAATTACCTTTTCCAGATAAAGTAGGAATCAAAAATAATTCCTAGATTTCTTATGCCTGACCCTTCCAGCAGCCTCAAGAAGCTGGCAGAGGGAGGATGAAGAGTGGGGCAAGCCACCTTCCTCTCCATGTTTTCTCACTGCCTGTTTTTGTCCTATGGCTCTAATTCCTCTGAACAAACACAAGAAATGGCAACAAACCTCCAGGTCCAGGAGGTGTCTTTTTTCCCTGCAAGAGGCATTTGAGCTCACCATTGAAGCTTGGCCACCCCCAGGGAAGAGCCTAGCAGCCGGAGGAAGGCTCTGCAGGCAGCTCTGGTGGCAGGGCTGTCGCATCCTGCAAGTGCTGGCCATTTGGGACAAAATCTGAGGGTTAAGAAAATCATGCTTATTTTTGATGCAGTTTGTCTTATGCCAGGAATGTGACACCATATCCAGGCCCAATCCAAACCTCATTCTGAGTTAGAGATATGGGTTTTTAGATAATCAAAGTTGCAATAAGCAAGGCCTGATTCTTCCCACCCTCAACCAGGGGTAAAGGGGGAGAGAGATGCTGGTCCTTCCCCTGACCCATGCTGCCACTGGGTGCTACTGCTTCAGGCCTGAAGGGAAATACAAGGGGAAGCCTCTCCTCTTCCTCTTTCCTGCCTTTTAGTTTTATTTCTGAGGCTTGAAAGCAAGAGCAAACCTTTGGCTGCTGTCAGATCTCTCTGCTTCTCGGTGGGAGGGAAGTGGGGAAGAAGATGAAGCCCCTGATGGCTTTGTCTCCAGAATTCCTAGATGGAGGGAGGTCAGGTCCATCAGTACTGGTGCCTATTGTTGAGGTCTCTGATACCTGGTGCCATTCTGTGACCATGGTATGGCTGAAACCACCAGACTGGGAAAAACAGGTTCACTTTTGTTTTGACTGGGGGTAGCAGGAGCATTATCTCCCCCAAGGAGATCATCAGGGCAGAGCCTAGGTGCCATGTCCCACCATGTAACTCTCCTGGAGCTGGGGATGCTCCCTTGGAGGTCATCCTGCCCCATGGCAACTGTAGGCAGACCTGAAGATGGACTGATTAACTTTGCTGAAGCTCTGGAGCAGCCAGAGGGACACATCTCAATTTTTATGTTATACATTTAAAATCACACCATCGTGATTTGGAGCTTGGCATTGGGCAAAGTGGAAATGTATCAAAACCTGCTTGTTTCTTGCCCCCCAGCTGGTGCCTGCAGCTTTCAGTCGGTTCCCCTGCAGGTATCTGCAGACAGCATCTTGGCTGGGTTGCTTGCCTGCCTCGGGTGGTTTTGATTACAAATTCATATATATATATAAAAGTACTTATGTACGGAGTTTTGCTGTTCCCATCTCCTTTGCAATGTGTTTCTATTTTGGGAACTGGGGCAAAGGTTGCTGCAGCTATTTATAGCAGGGGAAGGTGCATGGATCCAGGTGCCTGCAGCTGGGAGTGGGCACGGGGCTGCCATCAGAGGAGGGTTTTTCATTACTTTTCTGTGGCTCTTCCACTTTATTTCAATTGCTGGCCTAATCCTGCATCAGATTTGAACTTAAAGGAATGGCAGTAGCAATAAAAAAACCACAAAAAAAAAGGGAAAAAAAAAAAGAAGGAAATGCCCACAGCCTTGGCAAGTATTTTTTTATGAATTGAATCTCTTGAGATGAAAGCTTCATTGCGGAGAAACACTAAGCCTGCTACACTTCCAGTAGTACAAATGGGTTTCATTTGTATTAGGAAGATACAGGCTTATTGTTTTTAGTCTGTTCCTGTAGCACCAGGAATGTTTAATGTGATAATCAATGCAATTGAGGAACCAAAAGTATAGGAAGCGGAGAACACTCTCAGGGGTGATAACGGTGGCGACTGTAGCGCTGCTGGAAGGGCAGGGAGATGGGTACAGTCTGGGGAAAACCTGGCTGGGATGCTGAGTGTGGCTTTGGGAAAGCACAGGGGATGGGCAGTGTCCCCTCCTGGGGTCTGGTGGGAAGAAGGACATCCAGGACCAAGCCTGGTGGCTGAATTTAGCACTGACATTTGCTTGAGCAGTACTTTACTGCATGTTTACAGACCTTGATGGTTCACAATTTGGCCAGTTTGGCTGGTTATTGGGGAGCGTGGGGTTTGGTTTGGTTTTTCTTCCCCAGAAATAGCAAAAGGCTCACTTTTGACATGAAAGCCCTCCTTTGAGAGTGGTTGAGATGTGGTGCTGGGGGATCTGGTGTAGGGGAGAACTTCGTAGGGTGGGGCTGATGGTTGGACTTGATGATCCCAAGGGTCTTTTCCAACCCGAATGATTCCATGATTTTGCGTACCTCCAGGCAGTTTCACTGCTAATTTTAGCCCCTCCATGATGTGGTGGGGTGGGTTGGTTGTTTCCTGGTGATTTAGTGGGTACAAGCGGAGCAAGGAGGCTGCCTGTGGGGCACTGTTCTCCCCTGCCAGCTTCTGGGCAGTGAGGGGCAAGAAGAAATGTCTGCAGCCCAGGGGAGATGGAAAATAAGGGTCTTTTGGCCTCTGAAGCTGCTAAATTTAGAGCAAGCCTGAAAGAAAGGACAGTTGGGTTTGTTTTCAGACTTCTTTGCTTTCATTAAGGGGGGGGGTGGGGTGGAATCTGCCCTGTTAGAAAAAGTTGCCTTGTTCTAGTGGTGTTGTAATAAATCACGGCTTTAGAGAGCCAAAGCTGGGTCCATTTCAGGGGGAGCTGCCAGAGCTCCCATCCCACGCTCCAGTGCCCCACAGCATGGGGCTTTCTCCCTCTGCACAAACAACGACAGAACAGCCAGGTTTGACCAGTAGAACGAGCTCACTTTGGCATATGCAATAAGTTATGCCGTGAGTGATACACACTCCAGCTACCAGAGGGAACTTCACTGGGGGAGGCGACTGAAGGCACCCGTTCACGCTCATAATGCAATTGTTTACGTTACAAAGCAATTATTGGGGTTTAAAATTCCAATAGCAGTTTGAAGTCGTACATGCCTGGGGTGTTTTTTTTTTGTTTTGTTTTGTTGTTTTTTTTTTCTTCCATTTGCAGAGATGTTTCTTTTATTGTGCCTACTTGCCTGATAACTTTACCATTTTAAACACATCGAGGCGTTTTAGAAACCTATTTGTGATCTTTGCTGAAAACTAAAGGCAATCCTCCCAGTTCCTTGCAGAGTACTTGCTCCATTGCAAGCTGCTCCTAGGGCCTGATTTAGGTTTTGTGAGGGTTTATTGAGGTAAAAATCAGCAGTAGAGTGTTTTCCTGCTCCCTTTCTCCATTTGTTCAGCAGCACATCCTTCTGTACCGACTCTGTGCTTTTTCCCTCTCCGGGAGCAGCCGTCTTCTCGTTCTTGCAGTAAATGTTCACCCCAGATAACACATATATCACTCTCACCGCCCGCTCCCAGGGCTCTGCAGACAGGCTGGCCAAGGTGGGTGGGAAGGGAGAACTCTTCTCCCTTGGCTACTAAAGAGCAAATTTGCTGCCGGTATTTTGAGATGGTGCCGTGTTTGAGCTGGGACAGGCCTCTGGGCAGCTCCAGTCCAGGCCAGAAAGGCCATGAACTGAACTGGGAGCTCCTGGGGGAGATAATTGAGGCAATCTCTTATTGCGTAGCAAGGGAAGGACTTTCTGCAGAGAGAGCGCCATGTCCAGACCCGATGATTCACCAGTCCCCCAGGTCCCTTAAACAATATTATCTTATTTTTGCTTGACTTACTATCACACAACAGTTTGCCACGTGCAAAATGCATACAAAGCAGCATAATTTCCATAGTAACCATAGTCACAATCTGTCTCTGTAGGGATTCAAATACCAGATTCATAGAATCATAGAATCATTCAGGTTGGAAAAGACCCTTGGGATCAACGAGTCCAACAATCAGCCCGAGCCCCACTCTACAAAGTTCTCCCCTACACCAGATCCCCCAACACCACATCTCAACCACTCTCAAACACATCCAGGGATGGTGACCCAACCCCCTCCCTGCGCAGCCTATTCCAGGGTCTGACCACTCTTGCTGGGAAGAATTCTTTCCTCGTGTTCAGCCTAAACCTACCCTGGTGCAGCTTGAAGCCATTCCCTCTTGTTCTATCACTAATTCCCTGTGAGAAGAGACCAGCACCAACCTCTCTACAATGTCCTTTCCAGTAGTTGTAGAGAGGGATGAGGTCTGCCCTCAGCTTCCCCTTCCTCCAACTAAACAGTCCCAGCTCCTTCAATCCCTCTCCATGAGATTTGTTCTCCAGGCCCTTCCCCAGCTCCGTTGCCCTCCTCTGCATTCACTCCAGCCCCTCCAGATCCCTCCTGTGTTGAGGTGCCCAGAGCTGGACACCAGACTCAAGGTGTGGCCTCACCAGTGCTGAGTACAGGGGGACAATCCCCTCCCTACTTCTCCTGATAAGATTGACGCATACCTGGTAGTACCACATACATATGTGTCCTTGCATAAAGCAGATAGGCTTCTGGCAGCCAGCATTTTGTTTCTGGGATTCCACTCCCTATAAACGCTTACAAAACCTTGTTCACTCATGTGTAATACTTTTGTACTAGACACACACTTCTGTAATGTCTTTTAAGGTTATGTGGCATCCTATTTGCCATCCCTTTTATAAATAATAATAATACAAAACACTTGGTGCTAAAACTGGCTGTCAGCAAGCAGATGCCCGGAAACAAGATGATTATTATTACTATTATTTGCACCATTCCAAAATCCATTAATTTGCTTGTTGCAATGTTAGGTAACAAACGCTCCTGCAGCAAGGTCACAATTCTGTTTTACATCAAATAACTACCTTTTCTCATGTATGATACATGAAGCATATTTCTCGCTCAGGGCATAATGTTTTATTAAAATTATTTTCCTTTGTTCTTTCTTACAGATTGTCTACTAGGACTCTAAGGATTGCCTGCATGACATCTCTTTTAAAATTCAACACGTAATTATATGAAACAGGAATTCATCTGATGCTACATTAATAAACCTCTCATCATTTCCTTTGAACAGGGGGACACGCTGCTATTATTTACCAGACAACATGGATTTAGCTAAGCTTTGTGGAATTTCACAGTCATGGACGCAGGTATAGGATACACGCAGAGCAATGATGGAAATAACATGAAGGCAAACTGCTCGCTTCGAGCCAAAAAGACTAATGGAAATAGGAAAAATAGAAAAAGATGTGAAAGTGAGGGCTATGGAAATAACTATCCGAGAGAGGGACTTGCAGGGAAGGTTCACTGCAGCTGCAGACATGCCTCGCTGAGTGTCAGTCTGGGTTAATTTGCAAGGTGACAGATGTCTTGGGAACGGGCAAAAGCTGAAGAAAAGAGCTGGTGTCCCTGGGCCAGGTCTGCTCGTGGAGCTGAGCCACTCTCGAGTGTCCTTGGAGCATCACTGATTTACTGCAGCTGTGGCTTTGGCGCTTGTGTTTAAGGATGATTATACAATCCTACACCTTTGGGTTTTTTTAATCTCTCGTAAGACGAAAAGCCAAAGCAAAGCAAATCTTTGGTAAAGCAAAGAGCTTCCTGGTAGCACAAATACAATTTTGATTGACTGCCCCTCTACTGCTTGGTCTGCTTCACCCACCTCACCTGGTCCTGTCTCACCTCTGGCTCTTCCTCTGAGCCTAATTTTCACCTTGACTGGCCATAACAACCCCTTGCTGGGCTTTGTGGTGCTCCTGCCAGACACCATGTCCAGGTGTCTTTGGTTCCACCAGGGCTGCTCCTAAACACCCACTTTGGAGGTGATTTCACCATCTCTTGTGCTCTGCCCTCAGAAGTGATTTCACCATCTCCACGTTGTGGCTGGAGGAGTCTCAAGGATGTCCACAACTGTTGTAACGTTCACTGCAGGAGGACAGAGTGACAAAGTGGTCCCCACACCCTAAACTTGACTCCGAATTTGCAGGAGGTAAGTGCTGCTGTTAGGGTTTTGTAAACAGAAAACCTGTGCTGGGTGGTAGATGTTAAGCCTTTGACTCAAGGTCACAGTGTGTCTCTGGGAAATCACTCGATAAACACTTTGTTCTGAGCAAAGGATGTGCTTTGGGCTGTGATCTTATCCTGTGACAAAAGCTGAGATACATTCCTCCTCTTCCACTCTAGCCCAGCAGTATATTTTGCTCATGCTTAATAATAAGTGGAAAATCATTAACTTTGCCTTCTGATATATGTTTTTAATTTCTGTATTCATAATGAGCTCATTGCTGCAGCAGCAGGAGTGAAATATGTGCTACTACCGGAATCTCTTTGCAATTCAGCATTAATTAATGTCCACTTCTTACACGGAGTTAACAATAACGTGCCTAATCTTTCAGAGGCTGTTGTGGGACATTCATTATTCTTTTCTAGCAGGCAAGAGGTGCAATTTGCATTTTGGCCTGTTCTTTAAAGCTGTCTTTTAAGGGTTTTGAAGTGTTTTAAGAGAATTGAACGTTGCACCCTTGCTGTCTGAACCCTGCCGCCCTGTAATTGGGATTCCAGTCAATCTACCTGCCTTGTCTCTTTGCATTTGCCAGTCAGGGCAGGGATAGACACCTCATTTCCACCCAGACCATGATAAACTTTTTGTTAGAACAACAGGTCTGTCAGCCTTTATTCCTCCTCTTCTGGCAGAGTTTTAGTGAAACGCGCTGTGTCGTTTGCTGCTGTTGAATCTTTTTGCCTCTCCTCGTGTGGGATGGACTCCTGGGCCTATAAGGTGTTTTTCCTCACCTGCCTGTTGCAATAACGACATACTGTGGATTTTGTTGGTCTCTAGTTCTCTGGAGGAATAGACATGCGATTTAGCAAAACTGGCCATCCAGTGGTACAAATACGACACTAAAATCAAGTTGCTATTTGTCTGTACTGTGAGACTTGCCTTAATGCCACCTCTGGGTTCTGCCTATTTCTTCATGGGTTAAAGGGGATGAATTTACTGGTCTGAAACACTGATTTTTTTCAGCATACCTCATTGCTGCTTGGGGGTTGGGAAATCTTGGAGAGTCTGTGCAAAGCAACAGTCACAAAGCCGAAGTCTTGGAAAGTTGCAGGTTGGGAGTGTGGAGGAACTTTGAGCTTTTTTGTGTTGGGGGTGTCATAGAATCACAGAATGCTATGGAGTTGGAAGGGACCCCATGAGATCATCTAGTCCAACCCCCTGCTAGAGCAGGTCCACCCAGAGCAGGTTGTGCAGGAATGTGTCCAGGCAGGTTTTGAATGTCTCCAGAGATGGAGACTCCACCACCTCTCTGGGCAGCCCCTCCCAGGGCTCTGCCACCCTCAGAGTAAAGCTGTTCATCTTCATATTGAAATGGAACTTCTTATGTTCAAGTTTGTGCCTGTTCCGTCTTGTCCTGTCACTGGGCACCAGTCTGTATCATCTCATCGGAAAGAAAAATGGGAAGTGACAGTTATTGCCATTTCCCATCCTTGCTCTCCAGGGCTTGGCAGAGAGATGGTGCTTGTCATTGCAACCACCCCTGCCGCCACCTGACCCAGCAGCTTTGGTGGGGAGACTCAGAGGGAAGGGTGTTGGATCCTGCTCCATCCCTCTTCACTAAGTTTCCATTGTGGAAGTTTCTTGCTTTTCTTTTTGCCTGGTTTGGAACACGTGTAGGTGTTGGTCAAGAAAAGTGGACTCTGAAGAACACTAATTACTGCACCCTGAGAGCAATGGCATCCAGTCTCCCAATGCTGCAGCTAACATTAGGACTTAGGGGGGGTTAAATACACACTCCAGGGGTAACACAGGCACTGAAGTAATACACCATCGCGCTTATGAATGTGCTTTGTGCAACAAACTTTACTTTAAACCTACCCCTTTGCTGCACCCACTGACAAATGTAGCCCTGATTTAATATAAGGATTTTTTTCCAAAGCTCCCATTCCGTCCAGCTCTGATGAATTCATACACAGAAGTTTATACGAAGAAACAAATTACTGAAAGTCCTATTGAATTTGAGTATCAGAGGCTATATGTCAGATAATATATGTCAGCAGAGCTAGCAGGGTTGTTGCTGGGGCAATTTTTCACTGAGTCCAGAGTAGATCTTCTTTGATAAATCTTGTCAGCGCTGTCACGCTTGGTCTTAATGGCATGAATAGCCATTTTGCTTGCAAAACGGCAGAGCCGTTCAGTGGCTGCTTGTGGGTTTTGACATCGTGCTCAAGTGCTCTCCAGCCTTGCCTCTCTTTTGCTAATCTCTCTCTGGCTAATTTGCTAACTTCTTTTTTTTTTTACATATATATATATATATGCAAAATGCAGGAGAGGCTTGTGCAATGCCTCTCTTAACCTTTGCTGTTCAGGCTCTAATGATAGATGCTACCTATTTCTGCTGCAGCACATGACCAACGCTGCTGTTTACCTGGCTACGTTATCAGAGAGGTGTGGATGGAGTTAACACTTTGTTCTTAGAGCACCTGCATAGGTGGTTTTTCATCTTTCCCTTCCCAAAGCTTTCATATCGGGCTTCCTCTCTGGCTTTCACAGGGAACTGGAGAGAGTCCAGCGTAGGGCAACAAAGCTGATGGAGGGATTGGAGCATCTCCCTGATGATGGTGTTATCAGAGTTGGGTTGATGGTTAGACTAGATGATCTCAAAGGTCCCTTCCAACCTAGACAATTGTATGATTCTATGAAAGGCTGAGAGAGCTGAGACTCTTTAGCCTGGAGAAAAGAAGGCTGAGGGGAGACCTTATTCATGCTCACAAGGATCTGAAGAGTGGGTTGAAGGAGGATGGAGCTGGACTCTTCTCAGTGGTTCCCAGTGACAGGACAAGGGGAAAAGTGCACAAGCCACAGAACACAGGAAGTTCCATTGGAATATGAGGAAAAACCTGTTTAGGGTGAGGGTGGCAGAGCCCTGGCAGAGGCTGCCCAGGGAGGGTGTGGAGTCCCCTTCTCTGGAGACCTTTAAGACCTGCCTGGGTGCAGCCCTGAATGATGTGCTCTGGGCAATCCCGCTTTGGCAGGGGAGTTGAACAGAGTGATCTCTAGAGGTCCCTTCCCACTCTGGCAATTCCCTGATTACCAGCCAGCTGTGTATCTCTTGAGCTTCCCAGCCCATCTCACCAAGACACCCACAGCCTGAGGCTAAAGTCTGTGGCTGGGATGTTTCTTTGCTCTCATGATGTCAATGACCTTGTTTCTCAGGCTGGGCCTGAAGTTTCTGCTGCATAACACAGGGTGCACATCCTGCAAATAGGGACAAACAGGGAATTTGGAAACAACTAGTCTGTGCTTGGTACCCCAGGGCTAGTGCTCATACTCCTTCCTTGACATGGGGTCTGCAGGACCAGTGGATACCAGTCCTGCCATGTCAGCCTCATGGTAGCAAGCAATGGAGGAGGGGGGTGATGTGTGTGTTGTTTATTTACTTTCTTTTAAAACATTGTGGTGGTGTGCTCTCTCTGTTTCCACCCCCTCCCTCCCAGCTCCTGCTCAGGCCATGGCAATCACAAGGTCAGTTGCGATAAGTTGCACCTGGACTTTGGGGGAGGGCTGGCAATGCAGCCAAAACACTGTCTGGAGCAGGGACTTAGAGATTTTGCTCACATGAGACTATGACTACAGGTCAATTATCTTACTCTATAAAGAGTGGGCAGCCCCAGAGCCCTTTGAGCTTTCCTGTATGGCAGTGGCTGCACCCCTTTTGGTGAGGATGCTCCCTTAAGATTCTACTGCTCGAGGCTGAGCCATTCCTTGCCACAGCAGATTCTCGGTAAGTACCTAATAGCATGCTAAAACCTGAAATCTTAGCTAAGTAATATAAGGGATTGATTGTGCATATGTAATCATTTAGACACGAACTGTTGAGCAAGACTGAGACTAGGATTGGATCCAGCTGCACCCAGACTCCTCACTGAGAAGAGGGGTCATGGCTCAATGGGAAGGTCTCCCTGACAGTGTGTCTGACCCTGTCTTCTGTGCAGTAAATAACCACGTGTACCTTGTCACCAGATCTTGTAAAACACTGTTGCGTTTACTATTAATTTTGTTAAATCGCTCTTCCACCTTAATAAATATTTCACTACTTCTCTCTTAGGAGTGAAGTCAGTCACTCCACCTGTGACAAGTATCTGTTGCTGATCTTACATGTCAAAAAACTCCAGTGTCTGCTGCGGGGCTGATACCTTTATGAGTTGGTTAGCATCTCTGGAGCTCTCGGCAGAAACGGGGAAATGGGTAAGTGCCTTACAGTTTGCTATGACCCGTGTATCAGCTTTATCTAATACTGACCTTGCAAGAAGTCCTTGGATGATGTAAACTGCCTCTTATTGCTACCAGAGAAAATAAAGTTGAAGCAGTTTATACCAGCTGAGCACCTGGTCATTATATCTAATGTTGTAAAAGCTGCGGTGGAAGCACAGGCTAAAATGGCCATTCATCTTTGATCCCTCAGCAATAGGAGAGTCTCTAGTAATCTCTAAGATTAGGGTTATAGAGAGCTCAAATTTTATCTACAGCTGGCTAAACCCTGTTTACAAAATGTCTCCATTCAAAGAGAAAAGTACTGCCCATGCAGTATTGTCTGGGTCTCCCCTCTTTCACTCTTCTTTTGGGCTTTTAAGAGTGTGTAGGTCTGAATTTTGTGGTGCTGCGGGTGCTCCAAGCTGAAGGTCAGGAGCTGGTGGCCCCAGGGGAAGGGGGTACAACGTATTTACCCAATTGGCCATCCCTGAGGAGCAGAGATGGAGCCAGGCTGGGTTTGAGAGATGAGGTAAAACTGAATTAGGAGGAATATACTGTCCTGCAAGGCTGGAGTTAGTGGCTTCGTTGTCAGCTGGCTGTGTGGTGAAGGAGAAGAGGGGACTGAGGGGGTGACCTCATTAATATTTATAAATATGTAAAGGGTGAGTGTCAGGAGGACGGAGCCAGGCTCTTCTCAGTGACAGCCAATGATAAGACAAGGGGCAGTGGGTACAAGCTGGAACATAGGCGGTTCCACTTAAATATGAGAAAAAACTTCTTCAGGGTGAGGGTGATGGAACACTGGCTGAGGTTGCCCAGAGAGGTTGTGGAGTCTCCTTCTCTGGAGACATTCAAAACCCTCCTGGACACGTTCCTGTGTTCCTAGGTGTTCCTGCTCCGGCAGGGGGATTGGACTAGATGATCTTTCAAGGTCCCTTCCAATCCCTGAGATTCTGTGAAAGGCACTTCATGTTTCCAGGTGGCTTTAATTACACCTCCTCCCCATGGAAGGGTGTAAAACACAACTGAGCAAATAACCAAAATGATGGAGCTAGTTGGAGGCACAATTGCAGGCTTTTCGCTTCCAAACCATCAGACCTCCCAGCCCTTGCTTCTAGGTTCCCTGTGTATAAATGCACGTGTATAAAAAACAATTAATGAGAAGGTTTTCAAATGCCAAAGTGGAAAGCCACTGAAAGCAGGAGCCAACTTGTATATAGGTGTCTTGGGCCAAGTCTGAGATTGCTCCCCAGGCTTCTATGGAGAAGACATAGGGTTTGCTCTGGTCAAAGAGATGTCTGACCATCAAGAGAAAACGAGGTCTAGACTGCAAAGAAAAATATGGAGAGTTTGGTGATTTGCTTGCAAAAAGCTTGCTCTTTGAGAGTCTGCTCTGGTGTCGTATATGATCACAGTAAAGGATGGATTTGGTAAAGGTTGTGGTGTTTCAGTGATGAATGTAAAACTGTTTTCTCCTCTGTCAACTTGTAGTAGTAACACCGTGTGTCTGTTCAGAAATTCCTTAGGAAACTACTTGCGTCACTCCTGCAACGCTCCATACCCTGGGTACCTCAGAGACTGCAGGAAGTGTTTACTCTCTCTTGCTTGCCCTTCTCCCAACAATGCACATGCATAAAAGACAATTTGGAAACGTTTGTGCCTTTTGATTGACAATAGAAATCTTTGCTGTGAGTTTTGGCAAAAGGTTCATCGTCCCCAGAATGTTTTTTGAGTCAACTCTCATTTCATTTGCATGACTAAACAGTGGTTCTGCATCGCTTCATTACAAAAGATTTGCTGAGCTCCAAATGTGTTTCATTGCTGGGGAAAAAAAATAATAATCCAGCACTAAATCAAGCTTCTATGTATGGTTAAATTGCTTTAAAGTAAAAATTTCAATAGCAACAATTCCTTTTATCCCTTCAAATGTAGCCTTGGGCAATATGAAATGGTGAGGCTTCAAGCCCCAGAAGATTCTGGGTGTGGATGGTGGAAATAGCGAGAGATGCCTTCATTTGAGAAATAATCCTGGTTACTGTCAGGGCAATAATGTGAAACACTGATGATTCACTGCTGGAACTTGCTACTACATCAAATGTATTGCCATGAATTATTTAGCAAATCTAATTGAATGTTAATTTTGCTAGTGCAGATAAGTAGCGTTTGAGTTTAGGCCAAAAAAATTAATCAATTTATATGTCATAATTATGATATCCCTTAGAAGTTTCTTGGGATGATCCATAGTGCTGCCTGATTTATGCTGCGTTTTCATGCTCTTTTGTTACGACTAGTTTGGCCTGGGATGTCCAACAGTCCTGAGCTCTCTGAAAGTTTACGTGCGGGAAGGATGTAAAAATCTCCCTGGATTTCCAGGGTGAGGGACGTGTCAAACACTTTGTCCTTTCTGGAGCATTTACAACATTTTTGGGCAGTATGACAGAAACAGTCGAGGAGCACAGGAGGGATTGGGTTTGCTCCCTGCAGCTGGCAGGACTCGCAGAGGAGATGTTGTGGATCTGCTGAACCATGGTGGAAGCTGGCCAGGATGTAACAGAGCTGGAAAAGTAGCTCTGCCACGGAAACTAGGAAACAGTGTAAAGAGGTGGTGTAGCCTAAGAAACCTAGTTTTGGTCTATCGAGGTCAACATCATCTACTGGGGATCAGGCAGGATCAAGTAATTAATGAAAAGGATAATTTATACCAGTTTTTTAATCCCTGTAGAGAGAGTAGATGACGCACTTCTGCTGTCGATCCTTCTTTATATATATATTTAATTTTTTTTGGTGAAGTTCAGGGAGGGGAAGGAATGGGCAACAGGTTGCAGAAGTTGTCACCAACGCCTCCTGAGTGCTTTTCCCTGCTGGTCCAGCCACCCTTCTTCCTTGCAAGTATCTGATGTGCCAAAATCAGTGCCTACTTCTGGCAACCTCACTGCAAGGCTGCGCCAGCTCCCTCCGAGTCCCCTAAAGCATCGAGCAGTGGAACCTGTGCCTGCTCCAGCACATCACTGCCATGCCACGGGGAGGATGGCAATGCTGCCAAGTGAACTGAGTGCTGGAATTACTCCTGGAGGCGTCACCATGAGTGGTACGAGCCTCCATTGCTGTAGTTCAATAATTTGAAAGCAGCAGAAAAAGTGGCATCTTCAGGGATGCCCAGACTCTGATCTTAATGGTGTGGTTTGGCCTAATTGCCTCCATGGCAATTAGTATTTGCACAGGCACTGGCGTGTGGTGGGGATGGAACTACAGAATTGGGTTGAATTCTGAATAAGATGATATTCCTGTTCCTGGTTTTTCTTACTGGTTGTCACTGGGATCATGGGAGGGATGTATCTTTTTCTTAGAATATATGTAAAATTGACCAAAAAAGTAGTTACAGTCAAAGGTAAATCGACCAACCAAGGTTTATTTACTGCAAAATTGTCCACTTGGTCCAGGAACAAGTGGATTTGTGACCTCGTGAAAGCTGCCTCACGTGAGGTGGACGTGCACGTCTTAGCACAGGGCTCTGTTTGACATCTCCAGCACTAGGGTTGAATGAGGTTGGTGGAATTTTTCTGCCTCCAAGTACTCATACTTTTCACAAAAATGGCCTCAACCAGAGGGATAGTTTTGGCTGTAGACAAGGGGAGGATAACAGTTTCTGAAATTGTCATTCTCTTTGTTTCAAAGATCATAAAATATCCTTTCGATACTTTCACAAGGAAGCTCTTGCACTCTGTTTTGAATTAGTTTTCTAGTTTAAAAATGCCCCTTAACTTTAAAAAAAAAGAAGCTAGATTTAACAATATTTAAAGTAGACTTGAAATGAAATGTGCATCGTTCTTCCTGATGTAGCAGCTTAGATACCAAAGAAGTAGAGCCTGAGAGCTCTGATGCTTGAGATTTTGTTATGGATATCAAAGGTTGTTTCCCCACAATGTTTTTGCTTTTACTGCTAAAACCTGACATTCCCAAACTACTCGATTGCAGCATCTGGTGCCTTTTAGCCACCTGTGGGAGCATGTTCCTGGAGGTATGTTGCAGGGCTGTGTCTCACCCTGCTCTGCTCTCCTGGTCCCCTGGTGCAAGGGTATCCATCCACCTTTTCCAGCCATCTGCTGTGGGCAACCTGAATGCTAAATTAAAGGCAATGTTGTGGAAAAAAAAAAGTGATTTTCTTGGTGCTTTGGCAGCAACTGGGCTGCAGCCCCTGTGCTGGAGCTGCAGGACTCAGGGGGAAGAGGGGTTGCTGCCGCCCATGGCTATGGGGATGTGGAGCTCAGTTGGGGCTAAAAGCCGTTTAAACTGCTCCAGCCTTCAAGGAGTCATGGTCAGATTTGGAGAAGGCTTTGGTCCTGCTAGCAGAGGTGTTGGAGTGCTTTCCTTCCTGCTCCCATACCCTTTTCGCAGAGCGAGGGACCCTTATCTCCCCTGCTGTTTATGTATTGCCTCATCTAAAACTTTCCTGGAAGTTTTAATTTTACCTTGCCTCTGACATCAAAGAAATGGTGTACTTGGCACCCTCTGAAATCCGTGTCTGAAATACAAAAGCAGCATATTTGATTACACTGGGTTTGGCCTCTGCGAGGCAGCTTTTGGTCCCTCTGCTGCAGCAACTTGCTCAGAAATAATGATATCAGATTAACATAACCAAAGTGGAAACGGCTCCTAAAACACTGGTAGAGATAAAGCAGCATAATCAGATGCAACACGCCTGCTTTTTTTCCAGCGCATGCGAGGAGATGCAATAGCTGGTCACCCCGGCCAAGGCAGATAAGAAATGCCTTCAGGTAAAGGGAAGAAAATAGGAAGCTATTTCCCACTGCCTGTTTGTAAGAGTTTGTAGAGCGCTACAAATTAAATTCTATATTATTTTTAGCCTGTGTCACTGTCAGCCTATAGAATTTGAGAGCATTTATGATTCAGAACAGGTTTTAGAGGCACTTTTTTTTTTTTGCTTTTATGTCACTTTACAGCTGTGTGACACTGCCGAGGTGGCAGCCAGGTGAGGAAGCCGCTAACAGGGCTGCAGTGGGGTATGGAAAATAGAGGGATCTTTTCCTCTGACGGTGGATTTCTATTTCAAATGTTTCTCCAGCCAGACAAGCCCTTTCCTCCCCTGTCCCCTTTACTTTATCCACCTCGGGTTGAGCCTGAGTCCTGGGGAGCCTCATGTTCCCAGCAAGACCTCATAGGCATGAGTAGAGGCATCAAAGGGAGCCTTAGGAGCGTTGTCATGGGTCAGCAGTGACTCTTCGACCTACCACATGGCTGTCTTTCTGCTGGGCAATTTGTCCTGCCCAACAGGACCATTGGAGGCATATTCACTTTGCTCTTGCTGTATTTTGTGTGATAAAGCACTGACTCAGAGAGGATGGAGACGAAGCTAACATTGATGTGATAACTGTAGACCTGGAGAGTGTAGGACGCGAGCAGGTCAAAAGCTTTAGGAGCTGCATGTGGGTAGCCAAAAGCAGAATGAAATGCATAGCCTTTGCTGTCTGGATTGGGAAGTGGCACTGTTTAATTTTGCAAGGAGCTGTTGGGAAAAAGAGGCCAAACTGGGCAGTGGGCTGTCAGCAGCTGGTGTGACACAGAGCAAGGGCACCATACCGTTGTCGGTGGCCCTTGGAATGGGCACTTTCCTTCAGTCCCATGTGGAAGGAGGGTGATGGTATGTGAAGTTCCTTTCCTCCAGAATGCTTTGGAGGCAGGAATGCCAGCACAGCCAGCCCCTCCTGTGTGTGAAGCTGAAGACACTTAAGCACCACCACCCTTGCCCAAGCATGCATTTTAAGCTGTTTGATTTCTCTCCGTTGTGTTCCCCGCGCCTACTCTCCTCTGATAGCATGGCTATGGGAGGGAAACTTTACCTTGAGGTGAGTGTAATGGTTATTGGGCCGTAGGGTGATGGTCTTTGCACCCCTTAAAGGCACAATCAGCGTAACACAGCTCGGCTGCCCTGCCATTATAAGTGCTTGAGCAAGGTGATGATGTTTTGATTGGCAAAGGGGCCCTCTTGGGAAGCGATTTTAAAAGGTCATCAGTGAAAGGAGGAGGGATGGATCTCATAACAGCAAGGGCACAGTTTGGTTGGGTTCTTTCCAACTTCCATTAGCATGGTATGGTACAGGAGAGATGCTAAAATGAGCAAATAGGCTGCTCTTGTTTTCACAGCTGACTGTGGAAGGGGATTTTTTTTTTCTGCACATCTGGAATGACTGACCCTCCCCTGGCAGCCCTTGTTCCTGCCTCTTGATGCTACTGGGCCTTTTTCTCTGCTGAAAACTTTGCAACTTAGAGCAGAAAATGGTTAGCAGGGGTAGAAACCCCCCTGAACATCTGGAGGAACTTCTCTGTGTGGGAGGACAAGATGGAGAGGCAACAGGGAGCAGAGAAGGCTCTCCTGGGATTGCCTGGAGGGGCTGGACAAGAGGCCAGAGTCTGGAGGGAGTAGAAAGGAGAGGAACTGGAGAAGAAGGGGCAAGAAACTACGAGTATACCCTCACTCCTTGGTTTCATAGATCTGTGGTGGATTAGGATTGTCCCCCAGAGCTAGTGTGGAGCTGGAGCATCAGGAAATCAATCCGCAGGAGTTTGTGCATTGATCTGTTTGGAAGTTTTAACCCGAGGAATTTCTCAGTCTACGTTTGTTTTCATTTGGGTGCATGTTCTCAGGTATTGATTTTTCTTAAGATCTGGGTATTGAATTAGATGTTTTTCTGGATGCAGTGGTTCAAACTCAGCTTTTGTAAGGAGGCATCAGCTGGGATTTCACCTAATTTGGCTTTGTTATTGAGATGCACTGCCAGTAAGCAGTAGGTCTGTGACTGTGTTTTCCTCAGCAGCCCATGAAAGGGCAGAGTGCTCTTTTTATCTGTAAGGCTTAACTGTATTTTCACCCAAGTGAAGCAGGAAAGGGGGACCGAAACCCAGCCTTCTTGGTGCAACAGGGTTGAGGGGCTGAATTCCTACCCCAACAAAGCGTGGTGGCCTCTTGACAGGTAAAGAAGACAAAGACACTAAAGTGTCATGTTTCCTTACTAACAGGAATGTGTATAGATGATGTCCATGTAAATACATATATGTGTGTGTATATATATTTTCTCCCTAAATTGCTTGTCCTCTGGCCATGGAGGAATGAGAATGGAGCCTTAGATCCAGGCAGCCCTTGGCTGTGCAAGCCTGGTGGAAACCATGTTTTGGGAGAGAAGGAAGTTACAGAATCTACCAGAGGAACAGGAGAGGTTCCCCCCACTACATCTGCTTGGTGACACTGCTGTCCATCTTCCAGCAAATCTCATTGGGGTGTAATTGTGCCTGCCCCTCACTGTGGCTCTCTACAAGTGCCACATCCCTTTAATGAAAAGAGGTGGATATTTGTGCCCAGATTGCTAAAAAAACCCACCACGTTAATACAGTCTTGCTTCCTCTCTCTTCACCTCCCTAGGGGCTCTTTGAATGTTCCTGCCCACCTCTTGTCACTTAGCCCTGGTGGTCCCAGAATGGACCGCCCTGAATCACAGTGTGGCTGCTCCAAACCAGCTGAAAATGGAGCCACTGGGCATTTACAGAATTAAAAGAAGAGCGATTTTGTTCTTTGTAGGCTTTGCACCTCTTTACCTTCAACCTGCGATGAGCTCGACAATGCAGGGGTTGAGGTGACGTATGATTTACTTTGGTGGTATTTTGTACACAGGGTCTGAGCTCAGGCACGCTGTGTCACCAAAAGCTGATAACAAACAGAGAAGGAACACCTTTGAAATGTTAACTTATCCCAAAAAGCCTATTTCTTGAATACCTCTAGGCAACACAAAGCTTCATCCCAGACAATTTGCTTCCTCCTCCCTATTTTAATAAGCAAGAAGCATAGCGTACGGCCAGAAAGGATGCGACAAATATTTTTGCATTCACACAGCTCAGGAAAGAAAGGATGTCACAAAACTTCAAGAAAGCTGAGTTTCAAAGCAGAGAGATGAGAAAGAAAGAAGAGAAAGCTGGGAGCGGCAAGGTCTGGGGCAGGAACATGCCTTTCCCCCCTCAGCTGTAGGGCCCTATCTTTTCCCTACGGGCTGTAAGAGGCGGCGTAGGCTGTGCCCTTCCAGGGGATGTTTTATTTTTGACCTGCATGGCAAGAGAAAAGCCAAAAGAGCGGCTCTCTGTCATGCCGGGCTCTTGTCTAACGCGATAGGCACTCGCTCTCCCCAGCTGCATTTTCCCCGCTCTCCTTCTGAAGTCGGGTTTGCTGCTGAACTCCTTGTGTGGGTACACTGTGACCCACTTCAGTTCAAATGAACTAGGTTAGATAAAGCAGTGGGAAAAAAAAAAATAAATGTAGGTCTCTTGTTATTTTGCCTCACTTTAAGCAAAATCCATTGGACGCAGAGGACCAGTCCCTCGGCTGATGTAAGTCAATGTAACTCCTTTGACTTTGATGGCAACTCGCCTCTTCGTTTCCAGCTGCAGGTCTCGCCTGGCATCTGGCATGATCTACCCCTTGTAGTGTTTATTTTAATAGCCCGATAAAACTATTATTCTCCAGGGGAAGTGATGGCTGGTGGCTGTGTGTTTAGCAAAAATCCGCACCCATACAGATTCCATAAGTATTTGCTTCAAAGATGTAAACACCACATTACCCAATTAAAGGAGTGTCCTTAATAATTTATCAGGCAATTAAAGTATTCATTGCCCTTTATCCCGGAGAGCTCCACCAATGATATATAATGTGAACCCAAGTTAAAATGCTATAATAAATGAACAGTGATGCAATGTATCAAACATAATGAGAACATTAAGGCAATCAAGGGTGGTTTGTTGAGAATGGAGGATAGAACACAGTTAGTGAGGCTAACTTAATTTTCTGGAAATACCACTGCTCTTGAGGAGCGGGGCATGGAAGGGGCAAGTCTGGGGAAGAAATCTCAGTAACACGTCCTAGGGAAAGTGTACCTGTTACGAAGTCAGAGATGAGAAAGATCTGTCTCCCCAGTTGTTATTAATAAGCCTCTTGAGAATGTCATGAGAAAGGGAAATGAGCAACTGAAAGAGAGGGATTATAGCAGAAGCTGCATTTCAGCTTAGCTCTGACTGCCTGTCATAGCACAATATTGCCTCATACTTGTGGAATGAAAAATGCAAGAGCAAAGAGGGGAAAAACCCCAACAAATGCCTTTTTTACTAATTCTGGCCTGGATGTTTTGGTTTGTTTTTTTGTTTGTTTGTTTTTTTTTTAAAAAAAAAACAAACAATAACAAATGACCCAAGAGGTTAGGAGTCTAATTCACACTGACTTGTAATTAGATTTGGACAGTTCGTTTCCCTTCTGAAAATCTCAGTCACTGCTGTAAAAGTACCAGATCCTCAGTGGCACCAACTCTCCTGTCTGTGCCGTTACTTCTGTCTGCTGCTGGGAGCTGCTTTTGGTAGTATTTTGTGGTATGAAAGTGCACCCAAAGATGCCTGGGAGATGTAAAGATACAGTTGGGATGTGCCATGGATGAAGGTGAGATGATGGTTCCATTTTCCCATGTTTAAGTGGTATCTTGTGGTGGTGGGGGTGATTAAGGGATATTATTACTGCTTTTGAAGCATTCAATTCTAGATATGAAAAAGGATGGGTGGAAGTGAATGGAGATATGAAAATGATGGTCCCACAGTTCCCCTCTTCAAGCTTTGAGGTTCAAATTTGTGATTTGCTTTAATAGGGAAAAGCTCAAATGAGACTTGTTCTTGGACCAGAGCTTGAGATGGGCTTCACAGACATTCACAGCTGCTTTGGCTTTGATGGATCATGCTTTGAAAATGGTTTCCTTCAGGAGTGCTTTTGGTGGTTGTATCTTTGATGTTCTTATGGTGACGCCCATTAACTGCCAGTTTAAGGAAGAACTGCCCTGTCCAAGGGACTATTTCATGCTTGCTGGTATATTTGTAAACATTTATCGACCTGTATGATACCTGTGGAAACTATGGTTGTTAATACCAGAGTCTTAGCACAGCATCTTATATTCAAAAAACCTCAACAGTTCAGGGGACATGTTGTGTAGTCCACTGCATGCAGCAAGGACAAGAAGGACATGGGACCTATCCCTGCCTCGGTTACCGACTTGCTCCCAAATCTTTGGTGTTCTATTATTATTTTTATTTATATTTTTTATTATTATTATTATTCCTTTGCTTATTTGGTCTCTCCATGGACTCTTTGGAGAAGGCGCAGCTGCTTGCCGCAGGATTGCGTGGCGCTTAGAGCTGTTACTACATGGCAACTGGTAACAATAGCAGGGAGGGCTATTGGATATCGAGCTTTATATGAACTAATTTGGAGCGGATTATATGGACTAGAACAGTGTAATTGAACGCTGGGCTCATCTTCTCCCCACCGCTTGCAGTGTACATTAAATCTGGTTATTTATATTGCTGTGCTTTCTCCTTCATGTGATGCAAAGGAGAGTCAGCCTCCTGTTACAAACTCCCCGAAGGCTTTTTGGGTGAGGATCTGCTCTTTGCTGTGTATCAGAAAGCTTCTATAGTCATTGCTGGTCTCTGGAAGAAGCTACTTTCCAGAGGTAGATGCGGCTCTGCCATCCTCGCCGGCACCGCGGCATCCGTACTGCTGCACTGCGCTACCTGCCCTCCCCGGAGTGACAGGCTGAGGAGCTGGTCACTTCTTAGCAATGCCCTGTCCTAGTTTAAAGAATAGCCACATCTACAGGGACAAAATATTTGTGTCTGTCAGGGTGCTTCAGAATCAACTTTTTCACTGGACAAAATTTAACAGCAAAAGAATGAAGGTAAATCAAAGCATGAGCCACAAAAGAAAAAAAACAGTAGCAAAACATGTTTTAAATGTGATTATTGATGCAAATAACTTTTTATGGATTTAACTTGGCTTTTGGCTTTTAGCTTTTTGTTGTGGGTTAAAGCAGGCATCTCCCTCTCATCTTCAGAAAGGCGCAGAGAAAAAAGAGTATCCCTGTTTCTGCCGTTAGGAGCCTGCGTGTCCTTGTCTTTCCCTCTTGCCTTTTGCCTTTTGGTTCCCTTCTTTTTTGCAAATGAGCACTTGGAAACTGTTCAGCCCGATGGGGGACTACAGCTGTTCTCTCCCTCCTCATCATTCTGGTCATTTGGCTGACATTTCCACTGCGTACCTAAACTTCCCCCTTCCTGGAGTCAGTCTGCTTTCCTTTGCACTAAGGCCTTTTGTATTGATAGGAGATTTTTTCAAAAACTTCTCAGGCATCTTAGGACAGTCAGAACTATTTTTCTCTTGACTTAAGAGGCTTAAATGAGAAGCAACTTGTGTGGTTTACTGATGCTCCACCTCGCTGTGTGGTTATAGGGACTGTTGAAGGTCCCTCAGTAGCTAGATACCGCCATTATTTCCTTTGTATAACTGCTATTCTTTGGCACAAAACTTAGAAGATGACCTGAACCAAAGCCAAAGATCCCACATCCTATCCTAAGAAAGTCAGTAAAACCCTAAATTTGCTGTGGAAAATATTTGATTTGTGACCAATATCTAGGGGGTGGGAAAAGGCAAGAATTGCTGCCTTGCAGAAACCACAAGAATTTCAGTAGCTCACGAGAGAAGTGTTCTTTCTGATGAAAGCCTGAATCCTCCTCGTGTCATATAACTTATGTTAATTAAATGCTGATGGAATCTGAAGGAGCATATTGATGGAAGATGTATTTGAGATACTGTTATTAATTCATCATTCAGTAGCTAGTGCGTGAAATAATACATTCCTAGGCTCTGATTTTAGGACATTTCATTTTCAATATTACCAAGATGTCTCTTTCCTACAGAAATAACCCTTTAATCTACCGTTTCAAAACCCAAAACACAACAGTACGAACAGCAGAAAAATCATAAAAGAAAACTCATTAGAGGCAACCTGGTTGAACAGCTCTGGAGTAGTAGTCATTTACACACTTCTAGAGCTATAGCACATACTGATCACAATTCTCCTGGCAAACAGACAATAAAGCATTTATTTAAAAATAGTTATAACTTTCAAGTATGAAGGAGAATTTCTAAACTCAACAGCAGGTGCTTTATTGCACCCTGAGCTTACATTTTGGCAAGTTTAAGGAGACAACCTTTCTGGAAGCTCAGGGAACTACATTTTGCACTACCTACACTGGTAGCGAGCTGTGGCCAGGACTCAGCCTCCTCCATCCAGCCTGGTCTGGGCTGAACCTGGCTGCAAACTTGATGGTACAACAAGGTGATGTGGGGACACTGGTGGTGTCCCAGCAGGCAGCTGGTGGCCTCAGGGGTCAGGGATGGTCCCTATCCCTGCTGAGCCTCTTCTCCTTCCAAGGTTTCCGCTAGCACCAGTACCTGGGGGTGAGCCTTGGCTGACCCTGAGCTGCTGCCAGGTGCACTTTAGCAGCTGGGAGCATGGCAAAAGGGTAACTTGATGAGCTGTTGGCTCAACACCTCTTCTTCACAAAAGTTTAATTATAAGTAGCTGAGCCTGTAGAGCACCTCAGACAGCACATTGCTGTTGCACCCACTGCCAGTGCAGGTAGACAAAGCGGAATACAAAAGGAAAAATGCTCTGGATACCTGGGACCCTCAGCTACAGATGAAATAAGAAGCAAACTCTAAAACAGTAGAACAGGTTGTTTTGGAGAACAAAAGACTAAAGAATGGTAATGATTGTCTAATACAAACTGAAAAATTTGCTTTGGCTTCAGGGGCAGAAGTTCTATTGACTTCTGTGTGGTTTGGATCAGGTCCCAGGTGACCAGGCTGCTTGTAATTGGTCCTGAATAGTAGGAAGGAGGGAGGGGGGAAAAAAACCCATGGGAGATAGTTTATCAGCACATTATGATACTCGCTGGAGTTGGTTTCACAGATTATCTGTGTATGTCTGGTACAATTTTACAAGCTCATTTGGGGAATCAACAGTGTCCAGAAGCCTACTATCCTGAGTGTTACTGGAAGGAGGGAGGCAGTTGGATCTCCAAAGGTTACTGTTCTTTGCTAGAACTTGGCTCCATAACCCGCACCTGCCTGTCATGCTTAGTGTCACTAAGAGGAAAGACTGAGACATCCATCCTGAGATTCCCACTGAGGAGGTCTAACCCCAAATCTGGGAAGGTGCCAGTGAGAGGCCGTGACATACAGTTCCCATTGACTCTGCAGTGTCTCTGAAAGAGCTTTGTGGTCATGGGACCGCATGAAACCGGGTCCTGATTCCTCTGCAAAGGTTTTGAGGTATTCACCCAAGCTTGCAGCTTTCTCCCCTCTCTAGAAGCACCGTTGCTCCAGGACGTGGGGAAGCGATGCTGTTGACAAGTGTTAGGTTAATGCATGAGGATGTCCATCCTTTCCCCATCACTGCATCAAACCCTGGGGGAGGAGTTCAGAAACGATGAAGAAACCTAATGATGAGCTTCTCTGAGGCAATTACAAATGTAATAGGGAATGGAATGAGGGAAGCAATGAAAACCAAGGTGAAATTTCCCAGGTGACTGATGCTGAACTGACTGTAGGCACTGATAAAGGAAACTGTCCCACCCTCTGCCCCTAAGCGTGTAGGTTTTGCTGCTTTTTTCACTCAATATCATCACATGGCTGGCAAGTTGAATCATAAAATTATTCAGGTTGGGAAAGACCCTTGGGATCATTGAGTCCAACAATCAGCCCGAGCCCCACTCTACAAAGTTCTCCCCTACACCAGATCCCCCAACACCACATCTCAACCACTCTCAAACACATTCAGGGATGGGGACTCACCCCCTTCCCTGGGCAGCCCATTCCAGTATCTGACCACTCTTGCTGGGAAGAATTCTTTCCTAATGTTCAGCCTAAACCTACTCTGTTGCAGCTTAGAAGCTATTTAATCTTGTTCTATTGCTAATTCCCTGTGAGAAGAGACCAGCACCAACCTCTCTACAATGCCCTTTCCAGTAGTTGTAGAGAGGGATGAGGTCTCCCCTCAGTCTCCTCTTCCTCCAGCTAAACAGTCCCAGCTCCTTCCATCGCTCTCCATGGGATTTGTTCTCCAGGCCCTTCCCCAGCTCCGTTGCCCTCCTCTGCACTCACTCCAGCCCCTCCAGATCCCTCCTGTGTTGAGGTGCCCAGAGCTGGACACCAGACTCAAGGTGTGGCCTCCCCAGTGCTGAGTACAGGGGGACAATCCCCTCCCTACTTCTGCTGGCCGCACCATTTCTCATACAAACCAGGGTGCCGTTGGCTTTCTTGGCCACCTGGGCACACTGCTGGCTCAAGTTCTGCTGCTTGAATATGAGCTGTCTTTAGAGCTGTGGCGTTAGTTTTCTGTGGGATCACTGAGCTTAAGTCAGTGGGAGATTTCTGCTTTTGCTGTAAATGGAGTGGAGTTGCAGCACTGCCAAACTGTGCCGTAAAATTGAAAGTATAATGGGATAACTGGTAACGCTGTAGGTTGGATATATGGGCATGTGTGAAAAAAACTACACTTTCTCTGCGGTGGGCAAATGCTGGCTTCACAGTGTTTGTAAGCAACTGGAAGAATTGAATATTAGCTTTCAGACCCCAGGGACATTTGTATTGCACTGTCAAGAGGGAAATAAAGATCTGGGAAGATGTTTCTTTGAGCATCTGCACGGAGAGGATGAGGGTGTTCCAGATTGTAAACAGCCACTTTCCCCTTCTGCTCCCCAAGACAAAACAACCCCAGAGTCGTTCTGCAGTTTGCTCATAACCATTCAGCCTGGTGAACAGTTTTATTTAAATGTAACTCCTGCAGCTTCTCAAATGGCAGCTGGAAATCTTTCCTTGGGGTGATTCCACCAGGTTGACAAGAAAAAGCCGGTTTAGCCTATTGTGTTTTGCTCATATCGTGTTATTACAAATCGGTGTGAAAGGGGTTTGAAAACAGTGTGTGTGTTTGTATAGAGCAGGGAGAGGAGCCTATTTTCTTTAATTCACAGTAAAGGCTGCACCTGGGGAAGGCTCTGACTATCCCAAAGGTCAAAGGTGTCTGTACATGTAACCTGCTTCTTGGCTGCTTTCTGCTAATGATGGTTTCTGGCTAATCCCAGCTATTAGTAATCCTAGCTACTAGCAGTCCTAATACATGGACAAGTCTGTGTAAGAGCTACAAAACTGGAAATAGCCAGAAATTAATCTTTGCCCCCAAAACCATTGGGAATTCTGGAGGATTGACTGGAAAAAACTTTCACAGAAGACATGGCCAGGAGTTGCCTGCACCTCACACTGGTTGCACACATGGATTTGGGGATCTCTGTAGTAGCCTGAAAACCTGTGTTTTCCCTCCCTAGTGGTAAGTCTTCAGTGTTACAATGTTTTCATGAGAGTAAGGTGAAAATTGCTTGCTAGGGCTGGTATTTGCCTTTGGTTTTGGCTTCTCCCCTTCCCACTGTTGGGGCACGGTGTAAGATCAGAAGCTTGGTGGTCTGTAGAGCAAAGCACAAGAACTTCTCAGCTTCTGCATCACATCCACGTCCTCTTTGTTTTTGCATTGCTGCGGTTTTATGTACATCCGCTTGGCTGGGGACTTGTCATCTTATTTGTAATCTATTGTTTTAATTATTTTCTGTGAAGGTGCCCAAAGACCTTGGGGTATTGAGACACAAATACATTATTTATTCATTAATTATTCATTATTGCTAACTACTTGCTACAACACAGTTGTCTGCAGTAATGTGCCTGGGTGAACCCTCTCCCATGGATAAGAGGGTAGCTGCTTTCTTTGTCAACTATTCCTGGGAAAGATCACTAAAATAGTTGGAGGGTGGCGGTGGAAATAGCTACATTTGGCCAATAATTCTTTTCCTGATGTGAACCTCTAAGAGTTGACCTAAAAATCATCAGATGGACCATAGGCTTCCTAATCAACATCTGGGGGTCATAACCTATTGCTGATTTGTCTTGGAATTCCCAGGAAAGGGTTTTACCAGGTGGACAAAAGGTCTTTAATTGCCCTGGTTATCACTGACTTTTCCCGCTGATGAAATCTGTCTCCTCCTCCCTCTGCAGCTTCACCAAGGTCTGAAACTATTCCAGTTACCTCTGCAGTCTGGTGCACAGGTAGTTGTCTTCCCTGCATTTTGTTTGAAAGGCAGAAATAAACACAGAAATGTTAAAAATAGCAATAACCCTGAGCTGAAATAATTTCCCCTTCCTGGCTGACTGCCTCCTGCACTGACTTCAGTCGTGTTTCAGCTGAGATTGTTGAGGCTGGAAAGACCTAGCGTGAATCTCAGTCACTGTTTTCTCAGAACAATGCTTGGTCCTAATTCTTCATGGGCTTGTTACTTGTTTCTTGTCCCTCTGTGATCTGATTTTCCATGATTTTCCCTACCCTGATTGCTACAAACGAGGAGCCTGCAGTGAACCTCTAGAAGCCATCCTGCCTGATTTCCACAGCTGCAATTCATCACACCCCTTAGTACCAGAGAGTAATAGTGGGATTTAAACCTCAGATGCTCAGATGGAGGTCTGAGATGTGGTTCTGGTGGTGGCTGTGGTCCACTGCCAGCCCCACTACTTGTGGTCAAGTAGGATGACACTGGTGGAGCTGCTGCTGGAGGACATGCTGCTTTGGAGCTAATTAAACACAACTCTGATGAGCAACAGCTTTAAACAAGGTCATTTGAACCCTCAGGGAAGTTTTAACAGGAGTTCTGTTTTGGTATTTTGTTTAGAATAACTAATAACTGCTAAACTTGGGATTTTTAGCTTGAGGGGAAACTTCTTAATTAATTACTTGGTAACAGGTCAGAGAGGTTGAAATACCTCAGGTGGATTGAGGAGACCAGCCTTTAGGGGATGGGAAGACAGTCTGGAGGGGTCAGAGGTGGAGGAGAACTGTGTGTGATATATTGTGACAGAGTTTCAGCATCCCAAAAGAGTGCCTCTTCAGGGACTGTTACAGCAACCTGAATTTGTGTGGAAATGCAGGTCCCCCAGGCAGGAAGAACCCATGCAGGCTGCCAGGTGTTGCTGTGACTAGCAGATCCAGTGAGACCATCAGGATAATTTTTTAATGCCTTGAGATCAGTTCTGGGAGCTCTGAAACCGAGAGGAAAAACCTCTTTGGTTTCGTAGTCTCATCAAAAATTTCCCCTGGGATGTTGCGGTCACTGTGACTGTCTGCTCGAGAAATTTTTGCTTCTGCTTGATTAGTGTGTTGGATTGGTACAGCAATCAAGGAAATTAAGTCTTTAGCAATATGAACAGGTTTTCTGGCAGCCCTGGAGAGGGCAGAGAGGAGGTTTGGGTGGAAAAAAAGCCTGATGGTGGAAGGGTAAATCAAGCAGCCAGTGTTGCTGTCAGCTCTTTAATGGAAGACAGCTCAATCACTGGCAGGATCGATCCCTATAGATTGAGCCTGTGGCTATCATCAACTTTTCCTATGCCCTTGCAGCTTGAGAATTTAACTCCACCTCTCAATAATTTCAAAGGAAAGGTGCAGCAGTGCTACAGAGAAGGGAAACCAAGTGCTATTTAACATCTTTGTTGGAGACATGGACAGTGGGCTAGAGTGCACCCTCAGCAAGTTTGCTGATGACACCAAGCTTGGTGGTGTGGTTTACATGCTGGAGGGAAGGGATGCCATCCAGAGGGACCTCGACAGGCTTGAGAGGTGGGCTAGTGCAAATTGCATGAAGTTCAACGAAACCAAGTGCAGGGTCCTGCACCTGGGATGTGGCAATCCCAAGCACAAAGACAGGTTGGGAGGAGAATGGCTGGAGAGCAGCCCTAAGGAGAAGGACTTGGGAGTGATGGTGGATGAGAAGCTCAACATGAGCCGGGCAGTGTGTGCTGGCAGCACAGAAAGCCAACCCCATCCTGGGCTGCATCAAAAGAAGTGTGGCCAGCAGGTCATGGGAGGTGTTTCAAACCCTCTACTCTACACTCGTGA